>CM030902.1:18636865-19072702 GCA_018136845.1 Heterotis niloticus
ATCCATCTAACCATCCAACTGGCAGGAAATTCGTACCTCGGGGGACACTCTTTCCCTGTGCAGAACTCATGGGTGGGCTCTGGCCTGGTTAAAGCATCACAGTAACTCTCATCCACTTCAAATCCATCATAGCGAACACAGAGGGCATAGGAGATGCTTATTCCTGAAAGAAAGCAGGACATTCCTCAAAGTAATTTAGGGATGAATATCTTCAAGTTCTGTACAAACGTAGACAATTTTACCCGTTCTTTTTGGATACACCAATGGCAAGAACTACAAGTGTTTAAACCGTGAAGCTGTTGCTGCAACTAAACTCGTGACACTGAAATTTGCTGCTTCTCAATTTAAGAGCCAAAGGAGTGATTATGAACTCTTTCCATCACCACTTCACAATTTATGGCCAACACTGACATCCTGTAAATACAGCAACTACATTACAGTCTGCATACAGGAACAGACAGCTATCCAGCTATACACTAAAGCCATAGAGGAACTGTTGTTCAACTATAAAGCTACATTTTCCTTTCCAGGAAATTAGAATATTGTTTACCCTCAGTTATTTCGCACAAAGGTGTTACTGAATATAAAAATACTTTTGTTTAGAAGGGGGAAAAATTGACTCATACAGCCATTTGAGAGGTTCAGCTAAAAGTTTTCCTCCTAATTACTACTGGCACCAGAGACAGTCATTTTGCTTGGATTTAAAGCTGGATCAATTCCATTCTAGTCTAGTCATGCTGGAGTTGTGGGCAGACTGGAGCGATCTGGCAGCTCGCCAGCGGGGAAAAACGCATGCGAATGGTTTCTAGGCCTAGAGGGGTGTTGTCAACAGAGAGCACATGGTGTGGATCGCAGTTGCACCTGTAGTACATGTTGAACTGCAGGGCGCGTACGCAGATACCTTCCATCTGTACATGTCAGCCAGGCTGATGTCATGATCAAGAGATCCCACCTCAAACTCATTACTGTTGGGACAAGAAAAGAGGGGTAAAGGGGAGAAAGTTTGCAAGGAGACAATTTGAAAGAAGCACAGTGTCAGCTGTGACTGCTGCACACCGAAACGGAGACAAAGCATCATGGCTCTCACCTCTCCGTGTTGTGTGGGAGGACTGGTACCACCTGCTGGAGCTTGAGCAGACTACGCAGCTGAGAGGACGTGCCATTATGTAGGGGCCTAGGTTCCACTGAGAGTCCAGAAGGGTTGCCATCATTAGCTTCTGCATGAGAGTCAGACTCCATAGCAGTGGTGTGGCCCTCCATCCCTAGGTTGTTTCCTAGGGAGGCATTGCCATTCTGCACAGTGTCAGGGCCCTCAGTGCTCAGGCAATGTGATTCAATGGCAGAGCTATTCTCACACAGCCGTCGAGCTCCTCCTGACTTGGCCAGACTCCCAAAAATGGACTGGGGAGCATCAAGTGTCCCATTTTGATTTCCAGCATTCCCATAGAGCATGTGTGCATCCAAATGTGCTAGAACAGAAAAAATAAAATTAAAAAATTTTTAAAAATGTTAAAAAAACAAGTAAAAAAGTTGGGCCTTTACCAAACATCTTTTATCAGAAGTAGTACAATTTAAGTGATCCTGGAAATGTGCCATTTTAACAAGATCTCAGAATCCCAGTCATGGCACGGCAAAATATAGGTAGTGATCTCTTTGGGTTCATAGGCATGAGGTCTTCCAAGGTTCTGGTACAATGAACCGGAATGTGGAGCTTAGTCATAATACGGTACATCAGCATCATATGTTCAGAGCAAGAGAGCAGGTGACAGGGGTGGTTAGAACAGTCCTTCCAGCATGACTCACCAAAATCCTCCTGGCCCTCAGGTCCATGCAAGTCACTCTCCACATTGTTTAGGAGGGACTCTGTAACAGGGCGCAAGTGAACAATGCCAGGCAGGCTGGTGAGGTTCTGCGAGGCCTTCCGCTCCCAGTCTGAGCCCACAGGTCCTGACACACCTTCATATGGGGCCTGCACTGTTGTGCTGTTCCCCGAACTGTACTGCTCACTCACATCAATCTCATTGTTGCTGTACGAGACCTCCACCAGGGTGTCATTGGTGTTCCAGTCCGGGTGAGAGTGGGTCTCAACTGCCCTGTTCTTCTGCAGCAACCCTGGGGCCATGACCAGGGGTGTCGTTGTCTTATACTCCAACATTCGGGGAACGGTGTACTCATATGTGATGTGGGGCATCTTCCCATTCAGATTGTAATACTAGAAGACAGGCAAAAACAAATAAGGTAGTAAACAACTATCCAGCTAAGGCAAAACGGGACACTTTTCTGAATAGCAAGACTAAACGAACCTCTCAATGCACAACTACACAGTTTGCGCACTTTGCTTCATTCCAACTCTGAATTTTTATCATTTTCTACATGCAATAGAAATAATCCTATATCAAATACGTCTTCATGATCAACCAGCACAGCCCCCTGCTGTCACAACAGTCGAATATTTAAATACCCACCATAACATTCAGACCTTGATCGGTGGGGCCCTGGGCAATGATGTACTCAAGGCCATCGGAGAACAGGTTAGCGGGTCGCCTGTACTTGAACACTGTACCCGCCACATGGAAGTTCCTGGGGTTGTCGATGACAGAGTTCCCATTGAAGAAAAAGTGCCCAGCTTCATCAGAAAGAGCTGTACAAAGTATGAATGCACATGACAAACACTTTCTCCATCATCTCTCAAGCTCAAGCGACCTGGAAGCAAATTGACGTTTTTGCAAAATTTTGTATGTTTGCAAACAGGAGCTCACTGCAGAGAACCTGCCTGACATGAAGCTTCAACACATACCAAGGATGTTTTCAGTCTTGCGCCTTTCAATGATCTGGATGTCAGTGGCTCCAGTCGGAATATTTGTTATTAACAGGTAACCTGGTTATACAAACACAAGCAAACAACCCTGCTGGAAAGGCATTCGTCACAGTTGTTTGTAGCACAGGCAAAAACCGTTCACTGAAGAAGTAATCTGTCCACATGTCATCTGTAGTCTTTCATGGGTTTTATAAAAAAAAAGGACACAAAGATATGGCCAAATTTTAACACCAATGTGAGGATACACAAGTTTGTGACATAACTGGATGAATTGATAGTCTGTACTTTTTTTGGTGACAACAAAATGTATACCTAACTGTGTGATTCCCTTTCGGTAGGACCCTGAAACACGGTAGCAGGAGATGCCATTCCCACCACATACTCCACACTTGTCTACCTTTTTACTAGAGTAGAGCTTCCCATCGCAGCCCACCACCTACAGTTCACAAGGAGGAAAAGGGCACAGCAGTTGACTTCCCTGGTACACGCAACACACTGAAAATGGAGGATTTAAATCCAAAGCCCACCTGACACTGGCCTTCGATGCACACTCCCTGGTAGATCCCATCTCTACAGTAGGTACCATCCTGGGCAGGAACCAGTAGCTGCCTCTCTCCAGTGGTGGTGGTGCACTGGAGATCACACGGCTTACTGGAAATACTAGTGTAGTCATCTGAACGGGAAAATACCAGCATTTGAAGACAAGAAAAATTCAGTGGCTTTCACTTTTAATTTCTACCATCCTTTTAAAGGCTTTCAAAGCTTTTTAAATGTTTCCCTTATTTTAATGAAACACTGCAAATATTTCTTTTGATTTATCCACTTTGCAACTGGTTTCTTTATACTTAATGCAAAATATCACCATTATTATAAATTGTATAGACTCACTTTTAATCACATAAATATCTACCAGTTGGGATCAATAAAGTAAAAAGAGGTCAACATGCAAGTTTGGTACTAAAATAACTTCCCACATGACAGGCCTACCTGGGTACAAGGGGACCCATATATAGTGTCTCCTGCCAAAGGGCTTGCTGTTGAAGGAGGAGCACTGCTGCTGTTTGAAGCTAATCTTGCTATAGGGACATGGCTGTTGACAAGACACAGGCATAAAAGGATGACAGCATGAACATTCGATCCAAAGCTATCACTGAAATGTGCAACATTTTCATCATCTAACACCATGACAGAAATTAACCAAGCCCACATTTGTATTTCAAGGCAAAGATCAACTAAATAATAAATCAAAAAGGTAAACTATCAAATCGACCGTAAAAAACCATTGCTGACAGCGAAGGGGAATTTACAGCACAGCTTGAACCCCTCAGTACCTGATGTAGGCACAGCTGGTACTTCTTTGCAGCTCCAGCACAAATGGAGGTGTTCACATTGGGCACTGCTGTAAGCCTGAAGGGGGGAGGGTTGACAAAAGTTATAGTCACTGGGAGGTAGTAATGATCTTTTACTTAATGACCCTCGATCCGAGTCAGATCTGGTCCACTATCACCCCATAGCCTCCCCACCACCTTAATCCCCAGATACTCTGAATTACCTTTCAAAGCTGACCAAGCAAGGAGAGCAATGAACAAATTCTGACAAGGAAAGTCTGCCAGGCCCAGTGATATTAGTCCAGCGGTTCTGAAGGTATGCACTGTGCCCCATTTTCCTCTGTACTGATGTGTTCCACTCCTTCCCCTTTCTTACGCATGTATTCCATCGTGTCTCCTAGTTATATGCATGTTTTTATTAATGCTGTATGTTGCCAGAATCAAGTACATTTCCCCCTCTAGGACTAATATTTTTCATTCATTTATTCATTGATCCATTTTAAATCAGCTCCCAAAAAGTTTGTTCTTCCTCTTCTTTACTGAACAAGTAGGATTGTAATCAGGTGTTAACAGTTTCCTTTCCACCAAACACTTTCTGCCAATTTTTACATTTGGCATTAAGGCTGCTGTGAACAAGGGTTTTGTGCATACAGGTCCCATCTAGACTACAGATGCTGTGTTTTCCCAGGCTCACTGTGATCCGGCAACACTCAGAGAGGCCAGATGTGGCCCCTACTTTCCCCCCCATCCACCCTGCAGAGGGAGTGCTAATGGGATCCAGCTGGAAGATCTCAAGTCTGGCACAAAAAAATGGAATCTTCAGTAAGCATATAACATTTGTTTTACAGTCTATTTTCTAAATACGTGTTCATTTCTGAAAAGAGGGGTTTGCACAAAGTAGTTAACATTTTGCGAGATGCCATTCTATAAAGACATGCATGGTTATGAAGTTCTTTACTAAACCAGGGTGTTTATTTTATGGGCCAGGAATCAGAACCTTTAATTTCTTTAGATGACAAGAGAGTGTGATGTTTGGTAGTAGACAAAACATCTATTTGCAATAAATAAACGGTGTACAGGTAATGGCTGAACTCCGACTGAGATTTGACTCTAATCGGTTATTTTTGCTCTAATATGGAACTAAAGTGTGTAGTTTTATAGACCGTAATCAAAGGCATGCATATATATTATTTCAGGAGATGACTAGAAATTTTAATTTCATCTTCAGCAGGTAAGTGACCCAAAGTCTATTCCTAAACAGGTTGTATGATTTTATTAGAAAGCTCTAAGCAGTAACTGTTTAGCATCCTAAGCCAATGTCATCCTACTGACAACCAACTATAAACTCATTAAAAAACACTAATATATATATATATATATATATATATATATATATATATATATATAGAGAGAGAGAGAGAGAGAGCGAGAGAGAGCGAGAGAGAGATAGTGTCTAGAATCCGTCTGCCTCTTTCGCAATCGTGATTTTCTGTTATATATATATATATATATATATATATATATATAAAAACCTTGACGCAACGCCTCATTAAATTAATAAAATGGTTTGAACCACATGAAGCAAGCTTTTTGAAAACTCTCCACAGTAAAGTAAAAATTAAAGTACATGAAATTACACGCCCTGATTTGTGACACCGATTTGAGCAGTAAATGTTTGAGCTACTCAGTCATGAGAAATCCCTTTCAAGAAAAATATGAATTAAAGAAAACATCACTACTCCATGACCCAGAGCAATGCACAAAAAGTGTAGAGCACACAAGAACCATGACACCAGCATCTTTCTCACATTCCCATGTGATCATAAAGCAAAATCCTTCATGAACCGAGAAGCCTGTCATTTCTCTCTCATCTACTTTCACGATCAATAACCCTTTGTCCAAGTTGGTGTCATGGTCACTTCAAGCCTTTCCCAAAAGTATGCATTTGATTATTTTTTCTTCTTTTGTAAACTGTGTCATTCCTATAGTATTTGTTTGTGGCAAATTTTCTCCCAAGTCATGTCAATTGTGCTACAGGGGAGGAAACAGGTGCACAAAAACACCAAACCGTTTGACTGAACCACACAGGTTATCAATACACAAATAGTCCACAGTGAGGACAAAGAGGAAGAGGAGAAGGAAAACCAGAGACATCAAATTACTCTGACAGTGGTCATGTTGAGATCTCTTGGCTTTTCCTTTATTACTGTCACAAGTTCAAGTTTGAGAGGTTTTAGATTCGTTGAATGTTTCACTGCCCTGCAAATCCCCCAGCATCGGAGTCTCCAAGGTCACCATCAAACCTGTGTCTAGAATCCGTCTGCCTCTTTCGCAATCGTGATTTTCTGTCGTACGCTTCACGGAACAGCTCAACAATGGCAAATTATGAGACGAATGACTTCTAAACAATACATGGTCTTTTGAACAGTGTTAAAATAGCACTGGCCAGAAAAAAAAATGTTTACTGTATATAATTGTGATAATTTCATATGTTCAGGTAAACAAGGTAAATGATTGGGCTCAAAATCATTTCATTTATTCATTCCCCAAATTGAAAATTTGATAAAAAATTGGTCCTGACATGCATTCTGTTCATAAACATGACCCTTTAATTAATAAATATATTTTTGGTTTGGACTGGTGCCTTTTTGGGGGGAGGAGGTCTTTGCTTATCCTATACATTTTTCTCCAAAGGCATTTCCAATTTTAGCAGCTCACAACTGGATATTCTACTGCAGCAATTCGGGGTAAGCGCTTTCCTCAAAGGCTCCTCCTGGCACTTAACTGCCAACAAACAGCACCAGGTTAGGTCGCATTGTCATTTGAGGTGTAATGCCCAACTATCAGGAAGGTGAGAGTTGTGTTGTTCCTGTGTTAATGTGACCCAGAGGATGTGTGTGGGCAGACAGGAAGGTGTACCTTTGCTGCAGACAGTGACGCTCCTTGGAACGCACCCCTCCTCCGCAGGTCCGAGAGCAGGTGGACCAGCTGCTCCATTCCCCCCACCACTGGGCCACCTCTTCAGACTGCCCCGGAGGCTCCTCGCTGCTGTCCTGGCCGGGACAGAAAGACAGTGCTTCATTCCCACCCTCCGATCCCCCATCGACCCTGAAGAGTGGGGGAGGGTTCTGAACCCACTTGAATCCTCCTGTGCTGTCTCCTTTCTCCTTCATGTAATCTCCCTCCATGGTGTAAAAAGGACTGAAGCGCAGTTAAGGCATTCAAAGCAAATTGCCAGTGTATGTTTCCTCAACTGCAAACAGTCCCAATATTAGGCACTTCTTACACACACTTTTCTGCAAGCGCTCTGGTGTCAATGCAGGTATCTTAACTACAAAATCAGAGCATTTAAAAAATTTTTTTTAAAAAATCTTAAAAAGCCTTAGCATGTCATCCGACACGCACTTGTGCGAAGCCACGCTGTCCGCAATGTGTGCGTCCAGCCTTTTCCAATTTAACCCCCGTAACACCGAAAGCTGTCAGCATGGCACTTGAGGTGAACTCATTTTCATGGCCTCCACACTACAGCTTAGACCGAGACGAGAAAAACACACAAAAACAAAACAAAGGCATGGAAAGCGGGTCACGTCTGATGACATCTTCAGGTTAGACAAAGATGGGCTGGGAAGGAAAAGAAGGTCTGAGAGGAAGACATTTGCCCAGGCATGAGCTCAGTCACTCCGCTCGGGTATTAGGGAACACGAATACAGTTTGATCGTATTAATACGGCCCGGTAAGATCCTCTTCAGCCATTTATATTTAAAATCTGTACACTCGCCATGCAATTTCTTAAAATCCACGTGTGCAACCATAATACATAGATCTTTAAATTACGACACTATTTTAACATCGCTTTGACTTTCATATTTGACATTTTAAGTAGCGTAATATAACAGCGCAACAAAATCCAACTAAATCGAATTTTGAAGTGCAGGTATCCCGGAGATCCTTCAACGCTCACGAGTGAAATTTAATATCATTCAAACAGTTCGGAGCAAACACGAGGCCGATATTTCGCGTTCGCGAGTAGCGGTAGTCGCGCACGGGGGGGAAACGTTCAAACTTCTCCTTGGCAGCCACTCCAGCGTAGGAGCGAACGTCCATCTGCGATCGATTAGTTACGTCCGTTGGGTTTGATGCACACAAGCATAATTTAGTCCTGACTGGATGTGCGTGTCTACATTAAACACGTGTGTGTGTAACAAACAACATGAATGCACCCCAAGACAGTCTTGCGTTTTAAGTAAAGGGTGTTTGGAAAATGTCCTCCCCGCACATCCCAAAGCCTAGACCACCCCAACTCTCCTGGCTTAGGAGCACACAAAACCCACATCTAGGTCATCGGTGGCGCCGCCAGCCATGCCCATCTGCTGCAGTTACGTTGTCGGAAGTTGCGCTTTATGATTCTCGCGTGTGATCTCATCTCGGTTTATCGGTTGTATCTACGCGTTATTGTTGTAGTTTATCGATGACATCTTTTTTATTACCATTTTGTTGGGTTTTGGTTGCGCTCGAGCAACGCCGGGGCGAATCCGGAGGCCGAGGACGGCTTAATTTTTCTCAGATTGAAATTAATGGTAATGGCATCTCCAACTTTGGAAAGCTCACCTCGCAAGCCAACTTCCAGGAACACATTACGCTCCTAAGTAGCCGGACACGTTTATAACAATTTGCAAAAGTGCCGTGAAAGCTGCGAATAGTAAATACAGGCGACAGCTATTTATCAATAAAGAAACGCTGCTACGGCTCAGGACGTCTATTGACGGCAGACAGGGACGACTCGCGGCATCATCTTCTACTATGGGAAACCCGGTCTGCTTCATACGCACGCACACACATATATATACACACTCCATCTTATTGTTATTCCCCCCAGCGTTTGACTGGGGTCCTAAAGCCTGTCCAAACACGAATCTGCCAGACCATATGTTTTGTGTCTGGATACCCTCTGGATGTTAAGGAATCTAAACACACAATGGCCCTCCTTAGGTTTTAATGCACCGGCCTTTCCAGCAGCCAAAGTTTCCCAGCGCCGCCTGGGTCTCAGTGCCCCATTTGGAGAACAAACACACACGCATTTATACTCTGTGTGTGTGAGCGAGAACATACATGAGGATCTTTTGCCATTTTGGCTGGAGGCCACGAACACAGGGTACAGTCCAAACCCCTTCTGCAAATCCCGCAGGGACAAAAGAAGATGACAAAAAAAAAAAAAAAAAAAAAAAATCAGATTATGAATGAACTTAACCGAAGGTCGACGCATGAATGCACCGTTTATCCACATTCAATCGGGCCGGTGTTCCCTAGTAAACTGCGTACACGATTACCTCGAATTTACCACAATGTTCAGGGTTTTTTTTTTTTTTTTACTGCACATGGGCTGATTCTGAATCGTGCGTTGTGAACCCGGTGAGATCCGCGTATGCACGGAGCCCCGACGGGTCACTCGCTGTGATGCGGCGGCGGCGGCGGGCTTCCCTCGGAGCCCAGCACGGCGTGCCGAGCGGCGGGTTCGAGCTGAGCGGACCGCGACGCGCACGACCCCACCGCATTCCGCCGCAACGGCGAAGAGAGAGACTCCAGCTCTGCGCTTTGATCTCCGAGCCGACGGCGCGACGAGCGCGCCCGCGGGCGAACCCGGGACATTTTCGGGGAGTGAGCTTCGCGCGAAAGAGCCCGCTTCCGCATCAGTGCGGGGGTCCCCAGCCGCGGCTTCGCGCAATTTCACACAACAACAACCGCGGCCGCGAACGTCGCCTCAGCCGCCGGGCGCGGCGCAAAAGTCGACGGCTTTTACCTTGAGGTTGGCGCCGGATGCTTTTCCGAAAACGCCGACGAGGGCGAGGAGGGCGAGACAGCGCATGGCTGGGGCTTCTCGGGAGGCTGCGGCGGCGCTCTAATGAGAGCCAAGCGGCCCAATTCATGGCTTTACAACCTGCTGGCTCACGGCGAGGGGCGCGGGAGGGCGTGCGCGCACCCGCACCCGCCGTCGTGGACGCGCCGCACTTGCGCCCGCTCGTTCCCGCCCGGAGGTGTGCGCTACCTGTCGTGCGGGCTGGAGAGCCGACGAAGTGGCCAAGTGTGGATGGGACGAAGCTCTCAGCCCCGACGCGGCGGCGGCGGCGGCGGCGTCTAGCATCCCGCGCAGCGGGAAGAAGGAAAAACAAAACCGCAAGCAAAAATCCGCACCGTTTCTCCAAAAAAAAGCGTCAATAAAAAGCATTATTATTCAATGCAATGGCGATCTTCCGCAGCAGGTGTTGGGAGAAGCTGATACAAGAAGGCCGGCTGCCCTTTTTTGCCTGTTAGTTCAGCTTCTGACGGGTTTTTCGAAGGGAGTCCCAAGTTCCACTCAGTTGCTGCGCAACTCTCAGCCTTCCTCCTACGCTGGTACAAAACTTTTAAGTGAGGCCAACAGGCTAAAAAGCATGGGAGTGAAAAGATTAATAAAAGAATACGGCTCACCTGTGGCATTATTTCAACCGGCGGGTCTTTGGGAAAGCAAATCGGTGCTTGGGAAGCGCAGCTGCAAACTGGTTTCTTTCAGGGCTGTAGAGCTGAGCACTTGAGCCATCTCAGATACCTACTTTAACATTTTAACAAAACTCTTTTTAAAAGGAGTGCAGCCAAATGTTTTAAAAACCAAACCGGAGGCTCCGCACCTGCTGCGGAAAAGGAGACGTTTAGCAGCATTTCTTCTTTTTTGTATTTTCAAAGAGGAGCACTCGGCAGTGAAGCACTTCTCCTCAAAGGAAAATGGCGTTACGGTGCGATGGACCCACTGTGACACCCAAATCGTATCAAAGATCATTTTCAAATTTACAGAAGAACTTTCGTCGAGAAGTCTATGGCGGAAACACCCAAGAGCCCAGTACGACAAGATGTTCAGTTATACTGAGCGAAGTTACCGTGGAGTAAAGTAGTACATTTTACAACGGTCGATCCTCTGAATCTAACTGGGAGAAATGCTGGAGCACGGAAGAGAAATGCAGGACAAATGGAAAGAAGATTCTGTCCTGGATGGCCAAAAAATGTGGACACCCCTTATAGTTAATGAAGGCCACATCCTTCATGAAAAGGTGCACAAAGTCAAGCATACAGTCATACAATCCCCTGGCATTTGGAGTAAAACCGCCAGTTGGGGTTCTCCTAGAAATACGCTGTAAAACCGATGATGATTTTCACGTTCTTCTGACTGCAAGATGGGAGCACGAGATTCACAGCCGAAACCGATCGATGTCTGACGTAATGCCGCAAAGCTGAGTTTCTCTGCATTTAGCAAGCGGTACAAAAGACGGTGGGGTCTGCTGGATCTACTTGTGCGCGAGCAAGCATTCGGTGCGATGAAAACCGCCAAGTTGCATCATGGATCGCAGATGAGTTACCGCCACCAAAGGACTTTGTATATGGACTTTGATGCTCTGGCAGTGAGCAGTGATCAACCTCAGGCCTTCTTAATCTAGAATCCTTTTTACGCTCAGCTTATAATTAATATTAAACTATGAACCCATATTGAATTTTAAACATACATAGGGTTATGCATTACCTATAACAGCAGCCTCGAGCGGCCCACTAATTTTATTTGGCCTTTGGTTCGCAAAAGTTTGCCCACCCCTACCCTGTACAGGACTTATAAAAAGTAATCACCCACCTTTGGACTTTTTATTTTAGGACGTCAAATCACAGTGAATTTATTCACACTTTTTTACACTGGTCAACATAAAATACTCTTTAATATCAAAGTGAGAACACATTTTCCTAGTCACTTTCAAGTTATTGGAAATATAAATCAAAACGGTGTTCACCCCTTCACTATAGATCACCACAACAGTGTAATAGATGCTGTACATTGTTTTTTCTATAAGAAACATTTTTCTGGCCAACATTAGCGTGACAAAACTTGAATCGACTGTATGTGGACTCATTTTCATTGTCATAAAAGCTCCAAAGCACCCCCTTAGTGCCACAAAGATTTTAGTTCTGTGGTAAATTGGCCATTAAGTTACACCTGGAGTTTCCATGTAACCCTGACACTAGAAGATTTCGAGGTCTGATAAGAAGAGAAAGCCATCAAACAGGTGATCTTCTTTGTATTTCCACCATTAAGCATAGGATTGTTTTACACCAGTATGGAATCGGAAGGTTGCAACAAGATGGATGAAGCCACATCCTGCAAGAAAACCAGCATCAGCTGGCAAAAAATTCTCATCTTGCTATGAAGAGCCACATTCCCACAGAACAAAAATCCAAATAGCAAACCAAAGCAATAAAGGTTTAATAAGGAAGTCGGTATTCTCAAAGTCTTGAATCTTATTACATCTATGGTAAAAATGTGAAAATGGTTGGGGAGCTAGTTTTGTTAATGAGAAAAATCAGATTTTTTTGTACTAAAATTTGCAATTTTTAAATTAATTTTGTACGCATTGCAATAATAGAATTTTTTTTAACAAAAAATGAAAAAAAACCCAGAATAAATACAGGTGTTCCGCTACTTATGGGCATGTGTTGCTGGAAATTGGCCTGAATGGCAAAATCTTGTAAGTCAGAGAAGTAGTTCCCAACGTGGAATCAACTGCTTTTGTTACTTGTAGGCAACAAAAATCAGTCTCATATTTGGTTGTAACTCAGTAAAGGGTATGAAAAGATTTCACAAAAAAACTCTTAAGCCAAAGACTTGTATCTCGAGGGATGCCTGCACCTTCAAAAGCTCCGTATAATGAATTTAAAACGTGTTAATGTCTTACACATGCATGTATTCCCATGTCCACAAATCCAACAGTTGTTCACGTGATACCCTGAGCTACCGCTGGATCACACAATGATGAAAAATGCAACTAGTGTCAGAAGATTTTATTACAAACATATTTAGCTAGAAAAATACATCCAGATTACAATTACATATGATTTTGTGTACTTAAAAGTGGCATTTATGTGTCTGTATAGCGTCAAAACATCCATAAAAAGGAAAGGTGGAGATGAAGGTTATGGCAGCGTGTCTACCGTATATTTTGTTTATACTGTACATTTTCAGTGAAGGGATCGCAAAGGTTTGGAATTTTTACCTGAACCAGCAAGTATAACCACTTGAGCTTAACTAAAGACCACGATGAATTAAGAGTCCAAGGCTATATGATGTTGTTTGCTTGGATGTTTTATACATAACAACATTTAAAACTGAAAATTATGTTTCTGTGCATCTGCTGAAGGGGAAATATTTATTATTTGGGTTCTGTCCAGCTGGCCTAGTACATATGCAGGTTATCTAGGTGTAAAAATGACAGATAACCATATCTCTAAGCAAGAAGGCTAAAGTAATTACAGAACAATCGGTGCTAATGTTGAACAATGAAATGTTGTGTAAAATTAAAGTATGTGCAGTAGTTCTTCGGTTTCTAACCTTTCGCGTTCCTAATATATTTATTGTCTTCAGTTTTATTTATTTTATTTTTTTTTACAATTGAGTAATAAAACAGAAGCAACTTATGAGCTCTAACTTGTTATGAGCACAATCGTGTGCAGCTCACTTCAGCTGTGGCAGCCATTCTTCTCCATTTGCTCCTCCAAGACTACAGGCAAGACAAGGTGAGAGATTCGACTCCATAGCCCCCCAAACTTGTCCATATCCATCTGGTTGAAAGTACCAGGCAGGGCTAAGGACAGGAAACGGGTTTGGATGTGGTCATGCACCATCTCTTCCACAGCAACCGGCCTTAACATCGGGTCAAGCCCCTCCATGGGGAGCAGCACAGTAAAAACAAAGAGCACAGCTTTGTACGCTGCATTCTCATGGTCACAGTACTTGTAGAAGATGAGTGCAGACCCTGGAGGGAGTTCCTGAAACCGGTGGATAATGGCAGCCATCTTGTTTTTCTCAAAGGCGCCCATCAGTTCCTGGTCCATGGCCAGCTTGACCTCATCGCTGTCTTGTGCTGCCCACCTGGCTCCATCAATATGCAACACAGAGGCATTGAAGACTGAGGAAAAGGCGGTCGCCAGGTCGCCAGCCAAGCACTGCAGAGTCTTCTCAGCTTTCCAGCCAGCAGTTAAGATCATGGTGACTGGCTCAGTGGGTTTGGTTGCACGGATGTTTTGTTGCAGGTGGATCATAATCTTCTTCCACAGCTGCTCTTGCTGGCTGGGATAGTTGGACTTCACACCTTCCAACAGGGTGCTAAAATCTTTTTCCATCACTCTGTTTGTGATGTTGCTCTTCCACAAGAGAGTGGATAGAATCGCCACAGTCACCACAACCAGGACCCATATGAGCCACTTCAAACCATCTGTTCAAACAAAAAAAAAGGTGAACATGAGTTCAGCACACAGCTTTACCAAACTGAGCACATCACTGCAACGTGTAACCTTTATCTGATTCAAAGTCCTCCGCATCACGGTGCAGCATGCAAATAGCTCATCCTTTATAATATTTCAGAGCACCAACATGATATTTGGGTGGCAAAATGTTACAATTTTCTTTATTGAAAAGCACGACGACAACACATGTTGATATCTGAAGACACAGAGAGCAACACTTCAACACGGAAGGATGATGATGCCACCTGTTTTTTTAGTTTCGGCTCTCGGTTGCCTACAGGGGTCACTTTTCTGTAGATAATGAATTGAGTTGGGAGCTTCTGAAAAAACAAAGTGAATCCAGTTATTTCAGGCTATGGTAGTAAAATTTTAAAAATCTACCTGTAATCATGAGACTCATTTAAAAAGGAAAAAGGAACGAAAAGCATAGAAGTGAATTACCTTTCGTACAATCCGATTTATTATGTTTATTTCCAGTGCTGGCCCTGGACAGTAAGGCTGAATCACTCTTGGTTTCAGGCATCCAGCGTGATGGAGGCAAGAACTTTGCAGAACTTTTTGAAGGGTGGAAGAATGCATCTAAAACAAATTTTCAAATACTCACTTGCCGTTTTGTTTAAAAAGTCCTGGGAAGGTCTTACATGTACATAATTGCAAGTTAAACTCTTTAACTTTGTGTACCTCTTACATAATGCAAGTAGACTGACTCCATTGTCTAAACCCAAGAGGATATACAATGCCATGGCGCAGAAATATCTAGTAGCTCTCCATGTGTACAATAAACATTTAGCTACGGATAAATGGAAGATGCAACAAACCTCCTTCTGGAGTTTTCGAATGAATGGGTCTACGCCGCAAGTTTGTAATTTTGTGTTCGTCGGTTAAAAAGCTGGCTCCACATTTCTCTTTCTTCACCGTCCAATGCTCTTCAATAGTTGCTAAAACAAAAATAGTGGTTGAGTCCTGTCATCAAGTGGGCAAATGCTGAAGGTGGGCCTTGTCTTTAGACTGAGTTTCTGTAAATTCAAAATGTTTTCGAGCAGGATAGTCTGTTGTTAAAGGTCAATAGCAGTAAAACTGCAGTCTGGATTTCTCCTACCGTGTTTCTGCTGTAATTCTGCTTTAGGCCTCTCCTCCGTCACAGAACAGTCGTTTTCATTCAGATGCCCTGTACATGTTCACACAGCAATGAAAATGACCTGTAATACTCATAAACAAATAAGGCTACATAAATAAAGTATAACCATATACAATCACACGTGAGTTAACCAAACCATCTGAAAGGCAGCTACTTATCCTTGTCAACAAAGACGGCTGAAAATTGGTAAATGTGCTGCTCAAGCTTCCCTCATACACAGCACAAAGCTAAAATGACACCTGACCAGGAATCTGTGGCTGATGTTCCAGATGTGCAAGCCTTCTTTCACGATAGCATAACTGAAGCAGTTACATACAACTGAATTATTCATTAAAAAAAAGTCCCAAGAAAGATTTATGACTGGGCGTTCTCTTACACTTATGATCTGAATCTCCTTGACTGTAGTAGTGTGAAACCTTCGCAGTCATGACTTCACCTCCTTCATATTTATCCACATCCGAAAAAACAACGTCCTTGCCATTCTCATGTGTAGTCCCATCTTCACCAGACTCTGTGATCTTGCACACCTTGCTTGGAGAACCTGAATATAAAAGGCAGACAACGTGTTTTGATGAGACTTTCCCTGTTCGCAGCACCATGCCTTACATTCAAATCGACATCAAGCGTCCGTTTCACTGCTTTCATCCTTCCTTTTCACGTCTTATTGCTCACTGTATTCATTTAGATGTCCTGCACCCCAATGTTCGCCGTACCTTCTCGACAGTCTGAGGCTGCCACGTGATCTTCAGAGCCATTCCTTTGCGGAACCTCCTTTTTGCCGTTTTTCCGTTCGTGCGGTGTTTCCCGGGTTTTCCCAGCGTCTGAAAAGACAATTGTTCAAAATAAGGAGATGACCAGTTAATTCTGAGACCTTTTTAGAAGCTCGGGCTAAAGCACAGAGTTGTCACACAGAATGCAGTCAAACTCCTCCAGATGCACAATAATAAATTGCTGCAATTTCCCTATAATGAAATGTACAAATTAAAACACAAGTATTTCGAGTAAAGCGAATCTAAACTGTCTTTAAATGTACGTAGGTCCGTGTTTTTTCCTGCAACGGATGGGTCGACCATACAAGATGAACAGCATTTTACGGATAGGTGCCGATAACAGTATGGATGGGTGGGTGACGATTTGGGAGGATTTCTGTTCCATATTCGCATCTGTTTCATAAGCTATCACTGTCTCAGAAGGTGTATTTTAAGCTTATAGTTTAAAAACCCATTTTCAGGCTACGGCCAACAAACCGTGGCTCCTTGGGGTTTGGCAGCAGCAGCTCCGAGAAGGCTGTGGTGAGATATTTACTGTATAAAACGTTATCCTCTGACTGGACACCAAGTGAATCGTCGGCAGAAGCTCAACTGTGAAGGTCAGACACGGCAGGCCGAAGCAGATGTTAAACAAAGCACTTTGGTCTGTAGACCAGGTTAAATAAATCATTTCGATGTCTGCTTTTTTAATGTTTATACCATCGGCGCCGTCCAATGTGTACAAGCGCGGCGGAAACGCCGAGCAACGCAGCGCTGCCTCGGTCTCTCAAGAAACATTAACAGCACCATCTCCGCACCCGTATTTACAAGATGCTGGGTCACGATTATTTTAAAAGAAAAAAAATTCATAAGCAGGATTTATTTGATGTTTACACTGACGGAGG
Source organism: Heterotis niloticus (assembly GCA_018136845.1). Lineage (NCBI taxonomy): Eukaryota > Metazoa > Chordata > Actinopteri > Osteoglossiformes > Osteoglossidae > Heterotis > Heterotis niloticus. Next base: position 18,654,115 of record CM030902.1, read on the forward strand.
AGTTAGAAATGGTATCTTTCGTTACGGGCACAGCGATTTCCAACGAACCGGGCTGTGTGTCCTGCAGTCTCGTCCTTGTCATTGCTGGATTAGCTCTTTTTTTGGATGGTGTCCGACCTCTAGCTGTAAACATCAGCTAAGCTGAGTACATTTTGTTCTGTAAAAAAATTAGAATAATAATTCATTGATGTTTGAAGCACCGTCTTATGTTGAACTTTGAGAACGCGCGCACTGCACGGTACGACCGTTTAAGCGGTCCGACGCTTTTGACCGGAAATGGACACGACGCACGGCAGCGCCCCCTAACGGGGCTTCTCCGCAACGGCAACAATTGTGAGAGGACAACAAGCCGGCCTGTAGGCGGCGCTGCGGGACAAAAAAAATGGAGGCGATGCGTCCAGCCGTTCAGTTATACACCAGGGTGTTTTTTAAAAATATTTAAAAGTTATTCTTTCATCTTTTATTAAACTTAGTCAGCGTGAATACTTAAATACTAGTCGTTAAGTGGGCCAGTGATAATTATTAATTTTGCAGCCTTTTTGCTTTTGTGTTATCGTGTGTTTTGTGGAGAACTTAGGACCGCAAACTTGAGATTGTAGACTATAAATTATAGAGAATTTGCAGACTGTTGGCAGTCGTTTTTTTTTTTTTTTTGACGCGACACTGAAATATGAAGAAAACGAATATAAAAAAAAAAAAATGTCAACGGAAGGTTATTGGTTTTCTGCTATTATATTTGGGGAAGACTCCTCCCTTCTTAGACGAATGTGGCTGTTCCTTCCCGCCTCCTCTTGCCCGGATCGCAAAGTTCATCGCAGCCTTTCGCAGTTCAGAAGCGTGGATCACATCGGCTGCGTTTATTGACCTCGCAGAGCCCACGTTTTTTCCGCGAAATAAAACACTTTTATATTAAAGTGCCCGAGATCGAGGAGACAAAGGAGCTCGGGTTTCCGTGGCGGAGATTCTCTGCTTCAAGGAGCGCAAAATGCCGACAGCGGATTTTTTGCGCTTTCTCTGGGTCACCGCACTCACCTTTGGCTTAAACGGGGTGCTGTGCCAGAAAACGAGCGAGGAGAAGCGCGGGTTTGCGGAGGAACCGGATGAGCAAAACGCGACTCTTGAGGACCAAAACGATAACCAGGAAAACATCCTGAGTCAGGTAGGCGATTCAGTCCAGAAATGTTGTCTCACGGTTGTTTTTGACAAAGAAAAAAATAAATAAAACTAATAACGTACGTTTTATAATGTGTGTCCTGTAAGATAACGTAAAAATGTAAATTGTACCGAAGCAACGCAGTTTTTCCCGTTAGAAATTGTGTAAAAATTCATAAACGCCGAAGGATCGAAAATTCCGGGGGTTTTTTTTTTTTTTTTTTTACATTTTTACATTTTCTGTGCAAAATTTCTTTCAATTGAGAGAGGAATGAATAAACTGGGGTTGCGATCCTTTGGTTGCGCTGCGCTGATCCGCATCTCAGGCACTCGGGGCAAAAGAGGGGCGGAAATCGTGGGACGAAGCCCTTCCTTCGCCCCAATTAATCTATTAATTCATTAATAATTCATTATCACCCTTCTTACGTCATTGCCATCACCATAGTCAATAACTTGCTGTTATTTCTTCCCTTTTCAGTTACTTGTATTTAGGTACATTTTCAGACTGCGGTGTTAAGCTGTAAAATATACTGTATTTCCTTAAATCCTTCATTTAATTATAAAATACTATTATATGCTGCCTGGCCAAAAAAGTCAGCGCTTGGATTTAACTTGGTTTCATGATGTAGGGTTGCTTCAGTTGGTCAGGTCTAGAGTCAGCAACGTTATGTGCCCAAAAAATGAGGTCAGCTGACTACCTGAATATACTGAATGAGCAGGTTTTTCCATCAATGGATTTTTTCTTCATATTCCAAGACGACAATTCCAGAATTCATGCGGCTCAAATTGTGAAAGAGTCCTTCAAGGAGCATGAGAGAGACATCAGTTTCACACATGGATCGGCCACCACAGAATCCAGACCTTAACCCCACTGAGAATCTTTGGGATGAGCCAGAGAAGACCTTATGCATCGGCCCGACTCTCCCCTCCATAAAAGATCTTGGCGAAAAATGAATGCAACTCTGGACGGAAATAAATGTTGTGACATTGCATAAGCTTATCGAAACAAATCAAAGCTACAGGTGTTCCAACTAAATATTAGAGCCTGTGACTTTTTTTTGGCAGGGCAGTGTGTTATTTATTACACTATTTGCTAATTGCTAATATAGTGTTAATACTATTTTTAACAAAAGTACAGAAAAATTTTGAAACCTAAGTTAAATGCATCCCCTCTGCATGTCTTACGCAGTATTTATAACTGGGCTACAGAAGCCCCAAAATTGATCAGAATAAAATAGAATTGGTTTACTTTTAAATTTTTATATTTTTGCTATCATCATTTGTTCTTTTTAGTCATTCCCGTCTTGGCAAGGCTCTGTTAAACTTAAATCAAGTCCACGAATTACATTAAAGCTGTAAAAAGTGCTGGACATTAGTTGCCAATGAATGAAGTGTTTTACCTTGCTTACTTGTATGCCCATCATACTTGTGCAGTTATTTGTTTAGGGGCTACAAACTGGGTCACTCAGGTAGCAGAGGGGATGAAGTTTTAAGAACTGTCGGTGATAAAATGTTTGTTGGAACAATAATCATTAAATATGATTTTTTTTTCCAACATGTTTTATACAACGAAATGAGTAACTCATTTTGTGGGCTTGCACACTTGTTCCCTTGGTCTTGTTCTTGACTGTGGTGTCACTGTTTACGTTCCCATATGAAAATGCAGCCTGTTGCAGAGGGAAACAGTAGTTGTTGCCTGTAAAATAATCCGTTCCATACAAATATGTGACAAATACTTGCTGGTCGGTATGCTGCCTCGCGCTGTAACTCGGAAAGTAGCCAAAACCAGTAAAACCTTCACTCTGCTTATAGCGATAGCTTTCCTAGTGGACCTGTTACAGCTATCAACTGGTTTCTGCTTTCAAAAATATTACACATTATTGTCTCAAAGCATTTCTGGACAGTTGATATACAGCGCTTTCTTTTGCTTGTAAGGTTTGAAATTGCATAACATCTGTGCAGGGGATCATTTGCTATTATTGTGTTGTGCTGCAGTTGTTATCAACAGTAATGTTAAGTTTTGACTTTGCAGATTGTCTTTCTAACCAGGGACCACTTGTTGTCATATTGTTATCACTATGCTGTATATTTAAATACTGTATATACATACTGTTTATTAGCTTGATATACATACATGGCATTGGTTTTTGAAGTTGGAGCAGCTGGAGCTTATCATACTATGGTGTAGGTAGGGCTCCAACAATGGCTGAAGCCCAGGGTGCCAACCTCTCTAAAAAAAAAAATACCCCTGGACCTAAGTGAGGGCTTTGAGCAGATGTTGCCTGTGTTCTGTAAACCTGTGCTTGTGCTGACCTGCTGTAAAGTGCATACGATGCATCTTTTCTCCATTGTAGCTGCTGGCTGATTATGACAAAGTGAAAGCGCTTTCGGAAGGCTCTGACTGTGGCTGTAAATGTGTTGTCAGACCCCTGAGCAGGAGCGCCTGCCGGCGGATCGCAGAGGACAGAGCCACAGCGCACGACTTTTACACAGTGGAGACTGTGACCTCGGGGTCCGACTGCAAGTGCGCTTGCATTGCGCCACCTTCGGCCCTGAACCCCTGCGAGGGGCAGTTCAGGCTGAAGAAGCTGCAGGAAGCAGGAAAACATGATTTCAAGGTAAAAGGGCAGGCCAGGGACATCGGTGCAAAGCTGATGCAGCTTCCACTGACCCCTAAGACATTGCTTTGTTTGTCTTGCACGTTTTGACTGACATTAGCGTCAGCGGTTGTCAAATTATTAGAAGCGGTACGGTGAATAAATTCCAAGACTGGCCACTGTGCGTCGCTGCTGCGCCTGCGTGTTACCTGTAAGGAAATGGCACGACATTGCATATGTACACGGCAGCATCACACGGCGGCCGGTTTTTCAGTTTATTGACGGTGCCACATGAGTACGATCAACCACATATTAAGCGTTTTTTTTTTTTTTTTGTTGAAAAAAATGAAAAAATCTCTCCTCCATCCCAGCTCTCAACCATTATGGACCTACTTGAAGGATCTTTCTATGGAATGGATCTGTTAAAGCTGCATTCAGTCACAACTAAACTATTACATCGTGTTGAAAATATAGAAAAGGTAAGACCGTACATTCTTATGGCTCTTGAATCAAAATACACTCCTTGTGACTCTGGCTTTCAGAACTGTGAATTCTGTAAGATCCTAAAAATGTGAAACTGAAATCATTTTATAGCCAGCATGCTTTTCGCCTGAAGGCCCAGATTTGCAACTTTTATTTGCTGGTTGAAGTTCCATTTAACCAAATTGCCTTCTTCATGTGAAATTCTCCTGCTGCTGCTTATCCAGTTGTGTAAAGCAGTGAAATTGCAAGTCACTAAACAAAGCTCCTAAGATGTGAAAATACACAATTAAATCAGTGAAAAAATACCGAGGGAAGACGGTTGTTTGCACGCAAGTGAATAATAAATAGCAATTTTCAGCCAAACTAACAGTTCACGGGAAGGCCTTTCAGCCATAAGAGATGTTGCTAGTTGTGAACTCACGACTGTGGGTTCTGAGCTAATTCAAATGCGTGAAAGTACCCACTGCTGTATTATTATTTTTTAACCAGGCAGTGTCTGAGAAACAAAGGGAAGGAAGTGTCAGTGTTCAAGGGCAGCCTCAGAAGAAACCCATGAGTCAGTCTGGAGCCCCGGTCCAAGGGGATGTAGAGGCATCCAGCATAAACAAAGAGGTGGGCTACATCCAGCCTGTGATCTTGAGATATTTCTGATGTCCACCGAGAGATGCGGAATTTTGCGAATTAGCTTCGAAGGTCACCGAAATAGCAGAGAAACATGGGATCATTCAGAATCGTAAGCCACCCACCAAGCTTGACCGTTTCTCACCGCGGACAAAATAAATTTTTCTTTGTCCAAATGAAGATTGTACAAACTATACAGGCACGAATGTACAGAACCTCCCATTCTTTTACAGTTTAAATTATTTTAGTTTCTCTTTATTTAGTTGTTGGAATGCAATTTATATCGCAGCGTACGGTCCCAAGACAGTGGAGATGTTCAAAATTTATCTAAGGGTTAAAAACCTTCGACTTGCAAACAGATGATAATCCTCAGTCAAATTATCCCAACCGTATTTTCCATAACTGTGACCTAAAATGAACGGAAAATGAGCCATAGCAGAAAATTGAGAAATACTATCTGCCACAAAGATTAGAAAGACACAACTAAATTATTATTCCATTTAATTTAACCCAATTAGTAATTAATAGAATTATTTGGCTTTAATCATAGGATGTTCAAATTCAAATACTTTGGGGTCTTGCATTTCTGAGCCAGCTTTTCAGTTTGCTGAGCTAAAATTTCCCCTTCGTACCACTGAGCAGGCTGTGTTCAACAAAGAAAGAAGCACATTATTTTGTCAAAATCAGCTATGACCAAATATAATTGGGCAGGTGGTGTGAATCAGATACTCTTTTTGTTTAACTGAAACGTTCAGCATTTGAGATGATATGTGTTTTACTCCACAACAGAGCTTGCTCAAACAGAAACATTTCCGATCGTTGCCAAACACAAGCCAAGCCAAGGGTGGCCTTCAGGCCAGTATCATCAGAGGAATGACGTATTATAAGTCTGAAGTGGAAGAGAACGGCGACATGGATGAGCAGGGTAGGTCTTCTGCAGTAGCCTGAGGGCAGCAGGAGGCTCATTCAGGACCACGCTTGAAATTTCTATGCTAGAGACAGCAGCACAGAGCTTCTCAGTGAAGTTATAGCTGTCATGAGGAAAAGTAGATAACAGCATTAAACATATGGAGAAGTTCAAGAAAGTACTGTGAAGTGTTCTTTCCATTTCAGTTTTCACCTTTGTGATGTTCAGAAAAATGCACATAATTCCTGGCAAAGCACCATGCTGGCACATGAAGTCAAATGCTTCCAGATGATAGTGGATGCTAATGGCTTGTCTTCTCCCAACAGCAGCATCTGATGAGGTTCACAGTGGTGATGGTTCTGTTGACCTGCTAACTGACAATGAGATCTTCAAAAAAATACTCGCCGTTTCCCAAACCATTGGGAAAATGAGGAAGGTGGGTGGTGGAGAAGATGGGTCTTTGGGTGCCCTGGATCCCAAGCCAGATCCTTCTGCTCCCATGCATAACTCCACTATACTAAGAATGGAAAAGACTGAGCACTCATCAACCATGATGGCTGTCCCAGTACCAGAGGAGATAACCGCAGTGGACATACTGGGAGATATGGACCTCGTACTGAATACCACTGCCAGCCTCAAAACGACTACCGCCTTCACCACCACCACAGCTCCAGCCCAGAAAACAACCATTATTACAGAATCTGATGTCACCAGACCACCTAACGCCACAAATCAGACAGTGCCTGTCAAACCCAAGTACCGCATCAGCTGGACCGAGAGTCCAGAGGACCAGAATATGGCAGAGGAGCTACTGAAAAATTCTGGTAAGTACGGAACCAATTTTTGAAGCCATAGGGATTTTGGAGTCATACCAAACAGTTTGCCCACCACAAGTATTCACCTTTGTTGTGCAGCTGAGGGTATCTGAGTAGGGTGGTGTTTCAAAGTTGAACCTTGAGAAAAAATGTGTTGTCTTATTTCCTCACGGCAAGACGAAGAATTGAAGGTGTGCAAAACACGGAGCACTTTGGACATTTTGTCTGCTTCATTCAGTATTTTCACTGAAAGTGAAATTCTTAAGGAAATCTACGGTATTAATGAGCGCTCAACTGTTCAGAAGTAACCTTGACCTGAGGTCCAACCCATCTGATGACTAAAAATGCAGTTATTTACATATTTTTGTTCGAAATCATTTGAAAAAAATCTTTGGTCAGGGTGTGGATATTTAACTGAGGAATGAGATTAAATGACACTTAACTGCACAAACAGAATTGAATTTCAAGCGATGGTTGGTTATGGAAATTTTTTTTTTCAGATGAGCAGACTTTGCCATGTAGAATTTTGTACTGCTTTCAGTCCCAGCTGACCTGGCATGACCTTGCTGCTTACAGGCGTATGTAAAGACACCTTGGCCACCATTTCTGATCCCGTGACTCACAACAACTATGGTAATAGTGAAGGGGCTTGGATGAAGGACCCCAAAGGCAGCGATGACAAAATATATGTCACAAACTACTTCTATGGAAACAACCTGCTGGTGTTCAAAGACCTGGAAACCTTCAAACAAGGTATTTTGCCACAGGCAGTCGTTCCACTTTTATTGCTATTGTTCGTGCACAAGGCAGCAGGTGATGTAGTCTTAGTTGTCAGCTTACAATTTATAGACATTTTATAAATATTTTTAACATACATATTATAAATATAGTTTGAAAACCACCTTTTGCTGTCATATCCTTGAAGAAGTAAGCTACCATGAACTACTTCTCTATAAATGGTACATGACTTAGCTTTGGTAGTTTGGGGAAAAGCATCAGCTAAATGAATAAAAGGGTTTTGAAAATGCATGCTTGACGCCTCATTTTTCCCATGCAGGCCAAGTCACCCACTCCTACAAACTGCCTTACTACTGGACTGGCACAGGTCACGTGGTCTATAACAGTGCCTTCTTCTACAATCGTGCCTTCTCACATGACATCATCAAGTTTGACCTGAGGCTGAGGTACGTGGCGGCATGGACGGAGCTCCACGACGCCGTTTTTGAGGAGGACGAGTCCGGGAGATGGAGGGGCCACTCAGTCATTGACTTTGCCGTGGATGAAGGAGGCCTGTGGGTGATTTACCCAACGCTTGATGACGAAAGCTTCCACCAAGAGGTCATTGTTCTGAGCAAGCTGAACCCCTCGGACCTGAGTGTCCAGAAGGACTCCTCCTGGAGGACTGCCCTGCGGAGAGACTACTACGGGAACTGCTTTGTTGTGTGTGGCGTCCTGTACGCTGTGGACAACTCCAACCAGATGAACGCCAACATCTCGTACGCCTTTGACACCCACACAAACACCCAAATGATCCCTCGGCTTCCCTTCATTAACAAGTACACCCACAACACGCAAATCAACTACAACCCTAAAGAACGAGCTCTGTATTCCTGGGATAATGGCCACCAGGTCACATATGCTGTAATATTTGCTTATTGAGACCGGCGCTAGGGGGAAAAATGCAAAAATACAGCACTTTTGTACGACAAATACCTTCAGGTCGAAATAGATTTCGGATCGATCCGACAGCCATTCCTTGTTCTGGTACATTTTAAGGAAAGCAAGTTCAAATAAATGCCACAAACACCACTGTTTTGTTATTGAACATTTAGTTTCGATCAGGCAGAGGTCTGGCAAATTTAACCATCCATCCAAAGAAAATGTATGACAAGGTGTTTGTTTTACTGCTTAATGTTTACTGTACATTATATATGCACAAATTTTATAATACGTTAAAGCTGGATGGATACCTGCAGGGTAAGGAGAAAATCCTGCCTTCAAGGACACCTGTAGTCGGTTTTAGCATTTTTTTAAAAGAATCCACATTATTTGATTTTATAGTTTGTTTCTGTAAAAAATAGTTGTGCCCTTTTTTTGTCTGTGTGCTTTTAAATATTGATTAAATACTTTCCGGACTCATCAGATGTAAAACAAAATACATTTAACTCTGTAAAACATACTTCTTGCTCTTTCCTTGATTTTACCCTTATTAAGGGTGTTTGGTGTTATTGGCTGTACGCACATCGGTGCCAAATTTGTACACAGGCAGAGGACAGCTGATACGTGTCCATTTTGACCAAAAACTGACTATAATTTTATGCTCCTACTGTGTTTAATTAAATATTTAACATTAATCCTGGAGGGCCCACAACCATAATTCATATTAAAGTAAAGGAAACTAAACAATTGGGGGGTGGGGACCTAAAAATGTATCACTTGCGAAAAAAATGTATTTTCTTGCGTATTGTTGCCATTAAACTAACAATTTGTTGTTGCATCTTTTTTCTCTATGAAGGGTTTGGTTGGACAGCGTCCACAGAAAACAAAACATCAACAAAGCTGTGTACAGCATTTATATTCAACCTAAAATATGATGTAATGAGACACGGAAGCAGAGGTTGAACACATTTCTGTTGCTGTCACTAAATTCCATTCCCAAATGTACAAGTAAAAAAGTTCTAGATTTGCAGTAACATTACATGATGCATGTACTTCAAAGGCTGTCTCACAGCAACATAGATTTAAAAATATTTATCCTATTAGTAAAAAATCTAAATTATGTGACAACAGAGAGGCTTGAGATTAAATACGATGTTTATGTGTCACAAACCAAGTCAAGTTGCCTTTTCTCATTTCAGAAGCATTATTATTGCAGCACTGGAACCACTGAAATTCCTTTTCCAAAGAAAATACATTCAATGCAATTTTAAAATTCATCAAAAAAAGAGTGCAAAAGGTGATAGATAAAATGTAAAAAAAAATTTTTAAAAATCACAGACTCCATATTCTACAAACAGTGGTCATAATATTAATGGATTCCCAGCTGTCCTAAGTTTAACAGTTTTACTGTGGTGAAATCCTTTAATAGCAGTTAAGCAGCTTTTATGCAGTCTAGTAAAAGACATTCTTAAACAAATCACATGAATTATTTTCAGAATGGACAGTTATGGCCTCCAGTTTCTTTCAAACTGGGAATTCCCACAATAGATAATGTAACAAAAGGAATGCATTTCTTTAAAAAAAATAGATTGTAAAGTACAGCAGGGCTCAGTACTGGGCCCCATGCTGTTTATCATCAGTCACCCTGAGCTGAATTTCATGGAGGGTCCCTACCGTAGTAAAACCCATTACCACAGAGTCCTCACAAGACACCAAGCGCCTCCTCCTGCACCTGGAGTTTTACAGCAGTTTGTACAAAAAACAGTGGCAGCAATGCAGACGAGCCATTTTCATCCACCCCAACCATGTTTAAAAACTACAGAATAAGAAATAACTGTCACTGACCTGAAAGATTACCCGCTTGAAATGTGTGGAAATGTCAGTTTAGTTTAAGCAGAACCTGTGAGCACTCCTACAGAACCTGTGGGTTTGCTAGCAGTGGCGGACCGGTAGGAGTCACTCTGATTGGCACGGAGAAATGGTGGAATGCTCGAGGTCTTGATGCGCAGAATCCGGGTGTCCTTCACTTCGCAGTCGATCTGCATCATTATTTCATACTCGTGATCTTTTATCACCGTCTCTGCAAGAAAGTATGAACACAACAGATGGATGAGGAAGTGTTAAGTGTGAACAAAAAGAATTCATGAGAAGCAGGTGAGAAAGAAATCAATCAGATCCCCGACAGGCCGCAGGCAGCTTAGGGTTAGAACTTCTCCCTTGCCTGTAAAGGGACCATGCGTCAATCCCACATCCTCCTATAGTACCCTTACCTCAGGCTTAAGGAACAGCAACTTGAATATTCAAGTTATTTGCTGTCAGTACAACTCCATATCTCATGTGTTATAACTTCTCCCACAGCATTTTGTTTATTGCTTATGTCCTGCTGTGAGCAAATGCAGCATCCAAATGACTGCATGATGTCAGAGCATCCTGACGCTTCAACTGCAACGTTTAATCCACCTCTGCCCAATTCTCCCTACGCTGTCTCAGTTTATCAAGGAATCCATTCTCCAGTCTTCGCCTCACTGTTGCTCACAGTGCAGAACCTTGACTTCGGTTGTGACAGAAAAATCAAATTTGGAAGCCATATGTTCTCATGGCTCCATGCTGTCACAGAACCAGATGATAGATACATGAAAGAGAATCCGAGAGCAGTAAAGAGGAAGAACGAGAAAAAGGAGTGCAAAAGAAACAGGGAAAATGTGATACAGACATGCTTCATAACACACAGATGGATATTACACACCCAGGAACTCTCAAAACTATTTTCACTTTGTCCTAAAGTAATGTCATTTTCAACAGAGGACCAAAAACAGAAACAGGATTCAATTAAGCAAACTTTTCAAAATGTATATGTTCACCTCAGCAAAAACATAACAATCTGCAAGTTTTTCTTTCTTAACATTTTTTCTTCTTCCCAGTACAGTGAACAGCTTGCACAAGAAGCTCAGACATGAGATTCGGTGGAAGAAACACCAACCTCACGTATGCTGCTGAAGACCTTAAACTCCTTAAAAAAAAATTAAAGTGAAGGTAAATAAAATAAAAAAAACTTTAATGACAATAAACTTTAACATTAATGGCGAAGACATAGTCATTGACAACTTCTGTCTATTGGAATCAAAAATCAACAACAAGGAAAGCGTGAAAAAGTAGGCCAAAGACAAGCGCTTAGCAGAACTGCAATAAAATCTCTGCAAAAAAGGTCCTCAAATGAGCTAATAAGCATGAGAACAAAGAGAAAGTTAAGACTTCAAAAAGCAGGACAGGAAAAATACGGACTTCTTTGCAGTATGGTGCTGGAACATGGACACCAGAAAAACAACCAAAAGGATCAAGACTCTCAGTAGAAGCACAACTGATGAGACTAAGGTTATCATACTTTGGACATATCATGAGAAGACTCTCTCAGAAAGACTGGAAAATGCCTGGAAAAGTTGAACGAGAAGTAAGAAAAAGACAACCAGCCACAAGAAAAATGGACTCAGTCATCCTCATTTCACAGAAGTTGCTGGAGAACTTTCTGGAGGCTGCCTAACACTGGCATTGACTCAGTGGCACTTAATATATCTGTTTATTAGCAGAAGGGCTCCAGTTGCAAGTTAACTTATTAATTTTAAAATTCTGAATGTTTGTAGTAATCCTTCTCTTACTTAATATCTTCAGACAAAAAAATAAAATCACCAATGTTCTAGGCAACTTTTAGTTTCTGTAGAACAGGGCAGCGATACCGGCAGCCATATCACAAGGGTACACAGTATAGTGAGAGACCGGCTGAAACCTCAGGCGTGGCCACACAGTGCTTTCTTTGGCCGTTCTCCTGCCAGAGTTTTTCCCTTTTCGAATGGACATCAGACGCACCAGCAATTCAGTCCAGTCCTTGAGCTCAAAACTCAACTAAGAAAGTTCAGAAAACACAGTTCAGAAAGCTTTCGTTGAAGTATCACCGCCTTCAGGCTGAAACGGGGAAAACGGAAAATCTCACACAATAGCACAACATTTAAAATACGAGGCCCTAACATACCAGTCGGCTGACCTTATAAATTTCCACACATTAAGTTAATCTTACATAATCGTAAATGTGAAACACATTGATCTGTTTGACTTAACTTGTGTTTTCAGCTGCTCTGCCACAAGTTACACAATCTTTTCCCATCTACTTACTTTGACTTTCAAATTTATAAATCATTTCCTCAAAAGACAGACAGAATTTGATGCTCTGTGCCTCTTTCAATCCCTCGGTGAACATATGAGCTCATACTGTAACATTCTGCATATTTCACTACTTACCATTTAAATTCATTGCAGGCAGCACTACTGACAACTTTGGTCTGGTTCCTTTGTTGTGACTGGTGGCAGGAAGAAGCAGATGATCCTAGGAAAAAGAAGACTGGTGCGTTATAAATGTGGAAAATAAATTCAATGCATTAGTTTAAATTTAGCTAGCAAGTTTCAAAACAGCAAATTATGATTATTTATGAAAGGATTTTCTCCACTGGAGCAGTTCAACACAAAATGCTTTGCTCAAGGTAGGATTGAAACCTCGGTCCTTTGACTCCAAAGACTCCTTTGTTACCTGGATTTGAACAATTGGTTAATTTGTTAAAATGCTCGTAGCATCTTAAAAAACTGGACATCTGCTCAATAGAAGATGTGAGATTATCCTAATGTATGTACATTTAACAGCGGGAGTCTACTTATGCTGTCGCTGTAGGTTGAGGGATTCATATTTTATGCAGTTTAGCTGCAGCGATTTGGTTAAATGTGGGTTTGAACTGTGAAATGAAGTTGAAATTCTAATCACAGCTGAAAAATCCAAGGCTCATCTAGAACAGAGGCCGCCTTTCCCAGTCACTGAATTTAAACCTTGTCTGCTTGAAGGAAATTATTTGCAGAAAGAAAAATGTGCTAGAAAAAAGCAATGCTACTTCCATAGCCAGAATAATTCTTTTTTTTTTTTTAAAGCATTTGTCAGGCTGATCGCTTTTGAGTCTAAGTTTAAGCTCCAAACTCTGGGACTCATTTGTGAGAAGCAAAATTTAACAACTGAAACATTTGGATTCAAAATTTACAACACGGACAACAAATTGAGGGACATTCTCCAAGCTGCTGATAATTTATATTAAAAAACATAATGGCAGTGAGTAATGTAGTGGCTCGAGCGGCTGCCTTTGAACTTAGGGTTTGCAGGTTTGAATCCCATCCCCTCCTGCTATCAGACCCTTGAGCAATGTAATTACGTTCCAGTGAAAATGAGCCAGCTGTATAAACTGGTAACAAAAATTCTTAATATTGTAAGTCACTTTCCACAAATGTTTCAGCAAAATGAATAAACACATTGATATTTAAGAAAATCTGAAAATTCCTCTGAATGAGGAATGAACAATCAAGAGTCTTGCAATTGGAACATAATAGCTGTTATAAGCAGAGTTTATTGAGTATAGGAATTAACATTAGGTAAAAACAAGAAATAAATTTGGACAGTTTCATAAAAATATGGAATATTCTACAACATTTTATTAGCTTTTCTAAAAGTTCAAGCTATGGTGTTTTGTTTCAATGTCCAAACATAACGCATTCCTTTTATAAGCCAAAAATTTGTAAACAGAAAACATAAATCCCATTAATGCTAATTATGAAGAGGAGACTGTGGGGATAAAAGTTTTATTTGTCCACTGCATGTCTGACACAGCAGCACCCATTGAAGCTCACAAACACACCAAACACCACCAGGTCCAATATTTCTCTTCTAACCAGGGCTGCAGCGTGGGGCGCTAGGGTTACGGGGGCCATGTTTTATTTAAACAAACAAACAAACAAAAATTTCATTTGTTTATTAATATATTATTAAACCTTTATTATTTTTACTGTTACTATTCATTCTTTTTTTACTAGCATACTCGCTCTCATTTGTGACTGTTCACAATGGAAGAAATAAAACAACTCTCAAAGGGAGAGCCTCAAAATGCCAAATGAGTCAGGAGGCTTTGTTATGGGGACTGTTATTGTCAATAACTAAGTTATTGTTATGTGGATTGCAAGACAAATAGTGTTTTGTAGTCAAGTTGAATTTTTTTTGCATTGTTTGGAGTTTGCTTTCATTTGGAAAAGATAGCTGTCAACAAACGGTCTCATCAAATCCTTCAGTGCTTGACTGCTACTAACCGACAAATGATTTATTATCATATTGCACTGTGCTGTGGTCATAGGCCACTGTATAGCCAGGCTATTGTTCACTGTCCTGTAAGAAAATACAGGCTATTACAGTATATCATTCCCTGTAAGATATTCAATTCCACAAAAATGTATAATAAATATTTGTGTGTTGGAATGTTGGCTCACGCTATGATGTGGAAAGTAGCTAAAAGCAGTAAAACTTTTCAGTTTTATTTTGGAGGTCAGGGATCAACTGTAACAGACAGATAAAGAGTCCTAAATTGGCAGGAAACTACAGTAACCAAAAAACTAAAATTAGCTCATAAGTGTCCAGGTAGTGGCAGAAGCACAGGCATCCCTTTTCAGTTCTTTGCTCAGATAAGTGTTCTCTCAGATCAAGAAAGAACAGAACAAAACCTAACTCTTACCTAGGCTTGGTTCACAGAAGAAACCAAAACACTGCAGTACTCCACTCCACACATGCTGCACCTCCAAGAAAGTTCCACTTCAAGGATTCAAAAATTTACATTACATTGTAGAGTCACAGACAAATATTTCTCAACATAATCTATAACTCCAAAAGACTGATTCATTTTAAAGCAAAATGGCTTAAGGGAAAAAGGCCTTGTTTAAGAGGCATGGTTAAAAAAAAGGTCTCCAGTTTTTTGCAGACATCACAAAGGACAGCTGCATCATAAAGTAAAAATGGACTGTGCATTGGTTCTAATTCAGTCTGTGAAACTCCAGTCACACAGAAGTAACAAAAAGCAGACTGTGGGGTCCAGACATGTGCAAGCCAGGCCAACCTCCTTTAGCCACAGCTGCCGTTTGGACATCTGAAGGCAAATTAGTTATCTTGGCGTTTCAAACATTTTTTTTTTTGCTACAATGGAACACAACAGTTGTCTAGATGTCAAGCTTAATAATAGTTCTCTTTTCAGAATATTTTTGCTGATGAATGAAATGTAGTGAAAAATCATCAAGTTGCAGTGGCAAAGTAATGGGGCAATTTTCTTATTTTTTTTAGTCTGGTGTTATAAAATTCTGGCCTGCATACAAGGGTTTGGTTGGTTGTCAGACATTAAGACGAATGGTAACTAGAACTCTCACTAAAGCAGACACCAGAAAAGCAGGTCTGGAGGAACAGCCATGACCAAAC
Organism: Heterotis niloticus; assembly: GCA_018136845.1. Lineage (NCBI taxonomy): Eukaryota > Metazoa > Chordata > Actinopteri > Osteoglossiformes > Osteoglossidae > Heterotis > Heterotis niloticus. The sequence continues at coordinate 18,669,664 of CM030902.1, forward strand.
CAAGGTTTTCCATTCACACAGCAATGAAGTTTGCCCACAGGAGCCACCATCTGAATGTTTCCATTCTGCAACGTGTATAAGCAGAAAGGGGAAACTCAGCACTTCTCCATCCCTTTATTTAAAGGTTTCTTACATAAGAAGAACCTTGGAGAACCTGATAAATAATTTACACTGCTCGACTGAAACAGACCAACTGACTTTTAAACCAAACAAAAGTGATGGTAGAAGTGCTCGATTGGACTGTGACTTGAGGCAAACATTTTCTGATAAAATTCAGAGATTGGCCTGTGACGCTAGCTTGCACTGATGCCAGCTTTAACTTGAGTGTGGTTTCTGTGAAGACTTCATCCACATATTATAGGTGGAAGCTTTATAGATACCACACTGTCAGGCCATTTTCACTCAAAAGCAACAGGTTAACAGGTTTGACAGCAAAACAAACAAAAAAAAAAATAGAAACTGTACTGAAAAATGAAATGATATTTTATTAAACATTTATGAGAAAGTATAGGTACTTAAATGTATATTATTAAAACCACTTTTGGGCAGGTGGTTATGATTGCAGTCCCTATATGCAAAATAATAACTAGAACCAGATCATTTAAAATTTATTTGAAAAATCAAGGAATTGCTTGCAATATTTTCAAACAACATCTGCCTTTTCGCTTGTCCATTTCCAGCTATTTCTGGGAAAGAAGATTAGAACAGACTCTCAATACACATTTCAAGAGCCACTTCATAATTCCACATTTCCATATTCAGTGGTTCATGAATGGACACATTCAGTGGACTCAAGAAATTCTAAATCTAATATAAATTTCATTCAGGAATATAATATGAACTGGAAACCTGCCTATGGTGTACTTTTTAAGTATAATTTTGACTGGGAGTGATTCCATATATCAGATGTTTCCTCCCATGCTTAAATTCCAGAAATGAAAGAATATTCCATTGATACAGCCCTCTGCTACTTCATTCTGAATAACTGTACTTTGGACGTGAACATATAAAGATCATTTTACAGACTTGAAATTTAACAAAACGCCACCCTACACAATAGCACTGACTCTTTTAAAAACCATCTAGGAGCAACTGGAAATAGTCATACCCTGAACTATTGCTGCTCCTAATCCATTCCTGAAGAATAGACTTAAACCAAGAAGACATAAATAGGGAGCTTACCTCCCATTATTTTAAACAGAAAAAATATAATCCCCTCTTTCCCCCAAAAAAAATCCTCAGCATTTTTTCCAGATATCACTAAAACATTGTAAAATGCCTATATACCCAACAAACCATCATCTGTATCTTTTTCCATCTTTATCCTATTTGCATAGGAATGGACATTTAGTGATACCAGTATTCTGTAGGACAGAAATCAAAATATGTATCTGACCCACTTTGCATAGCTGACTGGACAAAAAGCTATAACAGATCCCTCTCCCTCGCTCAGCATGCTATTCAATATTTCTCTACTCGCAGTTCAGATGTTATGTCAGGTTTTTGTAATGTAGATGGTGCAAATCCTTGCGCATTATGAACACAAAGATAGGTCAGATTTTATTGCAAACTAGATGCCGAGGGTACCCAGCAGGGACAACACAAGCAAAACACATAATCAGCTGTTGCATTTCAAAATAACAATGCATTACTCATGGGGAGTTTCTAATTGCACAGTTCAACTGGACAGTTCTACTGGGAGGAAGATTCATATCAAACACAAAGTGCTACTAAAAGGACTAGTGCTTCAAAGAGGATCCCACTTTGAAGCACAGCCTTCATCCTAAGCATTAGTCTTGTCTCATCCTAACCTGTAAACACCACGGCAACCCCACAGCCAAACCCATAGCAAACATATCTAACCACTATGCAATGGTTTGTATCTCCTTTACACTCAATGGTAACCACCTACAACCCCAAATAAGAAGGGCATATGCCAGGGTATGATTGTACATCATAAAGAACATAAAATCAACTCACCCTACGAAACGATACCACATAGAATGTGTCCCCCCTGCGATGAAGCTCTTCAAAGAAATCCTCATAATAACGGTGGTGGGTATAATATACCTGTAGCTCACTCCCTGAAGTCCTAAAAGAAAACACATTTAGAACATACGTTAAATTAAAAAAAAAACATGCAGCCATCAAATCACTTGAAAAAATCTTTATTTTTGTGGGATATTGCTCTTTTCTTACAAGATTTTTCTAAGAACATGCAAGAACTAAAAACATGAATCCCACTAAATTTAATGACAATCGAATTTAAGGGTTCAGACAACCCATTTTGACCATCTTGACACACAGAGTGCTCAGGAGGTGAGAAGTTTATTTCTACAAGGGATGTCTGACACAAAAGCGCTCACTGAGCACCACGACTGCCTACCCCCGAAGCTTTTGAACAGCAAGGCATGATGGGAGAGCCACAGCTCCACCCAGAACAGTGGACCATCACCTTTTGCTGCACACCGTAAGCACAGCTTTAGTTATGTTAAATGAGTTTTCAGGTGTACCAAGTTGTTATTTGTGGTTTAGAAAGTGGAGTGCTTTATTGTGTTTTTGCATTTGTGTTATTTGGTTGCCCACCCCCAGTAAGGTTTCTGTTGCATTTGGTGTACATTCAAATATAAACTAAGGGTTTGAGTTTTATGGTGCATGAATAAAAGATATGCATGAGCAGAAACTGGCAAAAATTGTCAAGCTTGCAACACTTGATTGTTCATTATTGTGGATGAACTTTCTAAATCACAACGGTGGCACTAAATGAGACTTGGAGCAAGTTTTCATAGCTCGATGGATGACTACATTATTCAGAGGAAACACCTTGATGCAGGATGTGGAATGCAAACCTGGGTCCTTTGAGTCCTTACAGAAATAAAGTGTAAACATGTAACTATTAAATCAGTAACTTCATTTTCTTCCTGAAAGCAGTGAAGGTGGAGTCAAGCTGTGCATGAAGCTTGTATTGTTTGTTACAGAAGCAGGGTGAGATGCTGTCATAGCAGGCACTTGTCATCTCGTAGGTTCAAATCCAGGTGGATGGAATTCACATGTGCTCGCACTGTTTGAGTGTGTTTCCTCCTGGTGCTCCGGTCTCTTCTTATATCCCAAACAGGTGGGTTTCAGTTTAATTTGTAACTCTAGATTACCCATAATGTGTGATCATGTGAGTGATTTTGTGTTTCTACCCTGTGGTGGACTGTCGTCCCATCCAGAGTGCATCCTTCTTAGCCTGAAGCCCAGTGATTCTGGAACAAGTTCCAGACTCTCATGACACTGACAAGGACAAGTGGTTCACGAAAGTATCAAGAAAGCTTCTTTCTGGCAGATACTCCATTTTTCATGGTTGCATACCTTCCTACTGCCTGGAAAAGTTTAAAGCAAGATGGACACTGCCCTTCCTCACTTCTCCCTTTGTGTTTTTCCACCCACTGAAACAGTTTTAACAACAAAATATCCTTACACTAGCCTTAATCTTATTTTCAAATTAAGACTGTCAAACATTTGTATTTTACCACTACAAAGTGCTGTGACAGCATAAAATCTGTGTGCTTTGCAATGTGCAACTTTATTTCTTTTATATTATACACATTCACAGCCAAATTATTAAAATGCATACATTCAGGATATTGTGCACCATATATAACACCATGTGTTTGTTTGCATGGTAGACTCCAATCCACAATAAATTTGCGCTGGAGAAGAGATCGGTCAGTGAAAATATAATATTAAATGGCAGCGTGGAAATACTAATTATTATTACAATTATTTTATTATCGCGCACATTTTTCATCTAATAACTGTTCCCCATAAGAAATAAATCTGATCCCTGCACAATGAGAATTCAGCTAGTGAAATTATTTCATGACACATTAACCCCCTTAAACACAGAATTGCTGAACTATGGATTAAGGGCAGCCTCTTTTTGTTTGGTGTTTTATAATTCAAGCAGCCTGACCACCATGGTTGCTTTCGTCGTGAGCTAAAGCGCACCACTGCTTGAAAAATTTTAAAAGGCCACATTAAAATAGAAGTCACACCATGTAACTGCATTTTTGGGAAAACCACAACCAAAACGTACATTATCACATCAAAACAGATCTGGAATGAGTAAATATAAAAATTTTGAATTGTTGAAAAATGAAAAGCACTCACTTTTCCACTGTGTCGGCATACTGGACTGCGACAATCTGTGAGACTTCAGCCTCCTGACCTTGTGTCTTCTGGTAATGTAGGCAGGAGAGGAAGGAGAGGGATATAGGTCATGAACATTGAGAATTGCTTCTTTGCAGCATAAAGTCATAGTCCAGTTGAGCACCACCACCACTCTTGTTGTCTTTGGCCTCATGCCACATGTTTCCACCAAAGCAGAAGGAGCCAAGGACAGAAAATTTTAGGTAAACTACTTACTTACTGTTCCATGTTATACCAAGGGATCCAAAACCAGTCAAAATATCCTGCTTTAACAAAAGGCAACATATCTGGCAGGTTCTAAATGCTGGGACATATGTCATAGTTTCCAGTCAGGTATGACTAAAACATAAACTCTAAATCATTGCACACCTCAAATATACCAGATGTTTCCAAAGCTTAGGCTGTCAGCACGCAACCATTTCCTTCACAGTTAACCTCAGCCCGTAGATAGTTTTCTTATCTACACAGAATTACCTATAAATTGTCAACTACAGCACAAAGTATAAAGAGGATGGCAAATTTTTAAAAGGTCCACCCAGATTGCAGTTTTTTAAACAAGGGAACACAAAAGAGTAAAACATTTCATATTCAACATGTACTGTATGTTGAGTTCACTACAGTGAAAGTTGGGAAAAGTAAACAAAAACTGCAGCAAAAAAAAAAGAGTAGAAAGGCAAAATAAAGAGTGGGGGTGCAATAAAAGGATATATAAGCACATTAACAATATAGAGAAATGAACAGAAGAGCAAACAAAAAATTAAATAAAGCTTTGACAAAGAAACAAAATGATGTTAATAAACAGCAAGCTATAAAGGCAGCAGACAGGGCAAAAACATATTCATGCTGTCTTTGATCTTAAAATATTATTCTTTTCTTAATATTATCACATTAATTTTGATTTTATTTTTAAAATTAAGTGTTTTAGAATGCTCTATAGTAGTGGAGCTCTAATTCAAAGTATAGTAATATGTCACTCAAAGATTCAGCCTACCTACTATCAGAATCATAATTTTTCTGTTTAATTTCCATGTTCACTCTTCAGTTACCATCTTATTAGTTTGCGTTTTCACTATCTGAGCTTATATTGAGATTATATTTTAGGATTTAGGACTATCACACCAATCCCCAAAAAAGTGCAAAAGGGAAAAATTTGAAAAAACTGCGGAAAGCTGAAAATAACAGACAGACTCTGCTGTTGGTCAACAAGCAAACAACCACAAAACACATCCCTACATCTCACCATTGCTGCCTAGTTCCTCCCTTGGTTCTTCCTTAAGACCTGCATACCTACAGTGAAGGTCCAGAAAAGCTGGCCCTGTGGAAATCCTGTGCCAAACCAGCACTGGAATGGTCAGACTCAATACACATAGTAAACAGAGACTGCAGAACCACTGTGGGCTTCCAGCCCAGGCTATGTCTCTTCCAAGTGGAGATAAAACCAAATTTGGGTCAGACCCAAAAGACTGATGGGCTCACTCACAGTCACTGGGAGTCAATCCACCACAAGACTTCAGAGTGCTGGGAGGGCACACAGCAGTGTCCACCAACACTGATAGGGGACAGTAATGTGGCCAAGGATGTGAACTTCTAACAAAAAGTTTATTGGTTCACAGTACCCTGCAGGTGTAAGGTTTTTCAATAAAAATATAAATAAAGCAAATCTGTAAGCTTGCCCATGTAGAAATGCATCCACCAACCACATGAAACAAAATCAACTGACATTAAGTTTGGCATGAACTATGTTTGTACAACAGCTAACACTTTCATCTTCAGGACATGCCAGTAACAGCAGCTTGCTTCATCGTTCCTGAACCACAAAAAGCGCTACAGCAGCTTATGAAAATATATACCTATTTTATAGTACAGGCTTATTGTGTACAAGAGCATTTTTGCCCCTCTTTAAATCTACAATGAGTGATGTCACCTGCATCACCACCATCTTTTGAAACAGAGATCCAATCTTGGCATCTCAAGTCCAAAAGGCACTTGACCCTCAGTGGTATCAATCTGGCCTTTTCAAGAGTCAAGAGTCTAGCTTTCCATTGCATATTATCCTCTGCGTTACCCTAGAAACAATGGCTATTAGTAAACAAATTGTGTTCAAATGAGGTTTGTCGAATCCATTTCTTTTAACGGAGTCACATATTCCATAACAAGCAAAACTACACTGAGCCATTGCGGTACAAATATTTGTGTTGCCTGTTTATAAAAACGTATAAATAAGCTGATGATGTTCATTCGTACTTTCTTCATTTGTCTGTTTCCAAAAACTGTTGCAGAGCAAATATCGCCTGCGGTAAAACACACCCAAAAAATGCAAGGGTGCATTAATTCAGCTGAATTTTACAGCAGTTCTGCAGGGTTTCCAGTTCACACCTGGAGTTCCCGATAGTCATTGACCATCAGCAAGATGAAGAACGCTGCAAACGATTACAGGCAACGGTTAACACTGAACAAGAGTTTGTTATTTTTAGTCATTTTATATTACCTTTAATTTTAATGTAGTTGAAAGTTAATACATTTGCTAAAAGGCTTATTTTTATTTAGTTCTGTCAGACTTCATTAAATAATAAACATCCAGCCATTCCTTAAATCATATAAACATTGATAGCATTAATACCTTTACACTAGCATAAACAATGCCTCATACAAATGAAGATTAACCTCAAACATTCAATAATAACTTTACGCAGCACCTATGGTGGCATAAGTCTCTACTAGCTTTGAAGAGTGAAAGAAACAGGCATGGAGTTGAATGAACAAATGTCTCTTAAAAGGTAAAGGAAAGTGCAAAGGGCATCCAGACAAGATGTAACGCAAAAAATTAAGTCAATCCACCTACAACAAAAAGGTAATTTCATAGAATGATTTCATCTCAGTTAAGTAAAGAATAGGTGTACTGGTTCTGTGAACAAAAATGACATTTTTTCCTTTATTCCAGTCTTCAACAGAAGCCCAAAGAACTAGGAAAGAACTGGGTATCTTTGCAGACATTTTCACATTCCAGTTAATCAAATCTTCCATTTTAGGGCAACCCAGGCTCTGATAAATACAAAGTGATGCAGAGTTTAAAGCATTCTGCCCAAACATGACATCATTTGCTCATTTTAGTTGAACTTGTATACTGCTGTCCAAACACACTAGCTGTGTGTTACATCTGTGCTAACATAACTACCTAAAAGCCAAATACAGTATGGGGAATTTTTTACATGAGAAATGTTATTTTATAAGCTGTAAATCTCTTTTACAAGGCACATAAAAGCTGTAAACATAAGTGGGGACTATGTAAACTTTCATTAAAGAATGTTGTACATTTACAAAGCTAAAAGGTAATAGGAATGTCCAATATTTCAAGAAAAATTGAACTAATAATTTATGCTAACAAAAACCACCAAGTGACAGACCAGACTGCTATTTGCTTTTCCCCCAGCACAAGCTTTAATCTCCACCTTAACAAAGAATAGTAGTGGAGAGCATTTGCTAACTATTGGCAGCAGTTTTACTCCCCTGCAGTAACACAAGACCATTGGAAAAGTTTTCCATCTGTACCACAAGCCCTTGAAGTTTCAGTTTCCCACACTGGTTAATTATTACCTCCTTAATATCAATGCAAAAGGAAGTCAGTTATGGGTGAAATCTTCAGGGGAAGTTGTTCCACTTCAGTTCAGTTTTACTTGCCCTTCCACGACATTTATGAATCATCGGTTATTTCACTTTTCTGCAACGTCTCAACAAACACTCTTCATTCCCTTCAACACAGCACCAGACAGATGCGCTCAAGAAAGCAAGTGAACCATAAATCTAAATGACAGATTACAATTTGCAGTGCAATGCCACTAATTTGCAGTTTCTTGTTTCCATGATTTTTTCTCAACAAAAATCTAAACAAAAAGCAAATTCTTTAAAGCATGCAATTACAATAAAATTACAATATATTTCAGCTGAAAAAACTGTCCAATGAGGACAAAATTATAAATAGCCATTTATCTTAGGAATAGGCAAATCTATCACCAAATCCTTCATATGAAATTTACTGGAGCTACAAGGTTAGTATAAGGATTTGACACTTGAGCGTTTCTGGCAAAATTATTCTGAAGCTCCCTTCTGAGGTCATTTGTAATAGGAGACCTACAGGTTTCTGTGAGGATCCTTGTGACACAGAAAGAAAGCAGATGGACTTGTTCAGTGAAAAAGCCTTGTTTTGTCAATAGTGTATATGTTCCCAACACAGCTGGGCCACATCCTCAGTCACTGAAAGCCGTGTCAACATCGACTGAAGGCCAATGAGCTTCAAAACCAATTTTAAGAAAATCAACTGTAGAAAGATTTGCTAGAAATACTATTTCATGAACACAGGAAACCCATTTCCTAGGGAGACCATAAGTCTTACAAGCATGTAAAACCAGACAGTAACACTATTGTCTAAACTTGAAAAACAGTACCGTCAGACTGTGTGCATGTGGGGGTGGGGTGGGGGTTGGGGCAGTCACAAAAAAGTTAGCGCTACCAGACATGTTGGCATACCAGGATTGTTTTGCCTTTCTGTTGATTATTGTTCACCATCCTTTTCTTTGTTCTCTCCACTTCATGACGATGGACCCAGCCCCTTAGTTCCTGAGCCAGCCTATATAGTGGTAAAGAACACTGAGCATCAATCCAATTGCATGCAAACTTTACTATGACCAATACTACTTCTGGATAAAATGTTTTAAGACTTGGACTTTGGTACATGTGTACTGTTACTCTTTTTTCACTTGAGAAGTGAGTTACCAGATGTCAAAGAACATCTGGCGTTTTCCCTGGAGAACATAAACATTTTATCTAAAACTGTACTGAAACAGACATCCTTTGGCGAACAAAATCGGTTTGGTATTTTGCGATTTTTACCAATAAAAAGGCATTTTTATCATTTTTATGCTGATTAGCTGAAGACATTATCCAACAGCTTGAATTCAACTTGCATAATATTTACATTTATGCATTTGCAAGAAGCTTGTCTTCACCGCAATGTATAACTGAGACAATAAAAAACTTCATTCAACAAACACAAAGAAGAGCTTGTTTGATTCTGCCATCTTGCTTGCACATTACTCAAGAGGATGCTTATAGTTGTATTGAAATAGTAAGTATGTAGACAATTTGCTTTTTTTAACATACTTTAGGCCTTTAGACAGTGCATTAGTAAAAGTAACTGCAGTAGCTTATATAACAATCACTAAACAGACCTCCACACAACATCATTTGACACCGGAAGCCTGAATGCAATTATAAAAATTTTTCTAAGAGACAAGAATGCTTAAAAATTGGGAGGGGGACATATTGCATGTAATCAATTCCCTCATTTATTTTACAAGAAAATATTTTTAATACAAAGATTAACAGCGTTCACCAGAGACCCAAGACAGAGCAATATGCGAGCATTAACCTTATGGATTTGGTCCTGTTAACAGTCTGCTGGCAGGGAGGTGGGGAGACAAGCAGAGGGTTCTTCTTCACCACCATCAGTGCCTTCTCCCTCGGTACCTCCCATCTGGTGAGGAAAAACATGCCTAATTTTTCCAAACAGTATGCAGACTTTTCAGAAAGCAAAACTTGCAAAGGAGTTTACGGCTCTCTCTGTATCAGAATGCTCTGTGAAAGCAGCTTCTTAACCAAATGTGACAGCAGCAGTGGAATAGCAGATAGCATCCTGGGTGTGTGGGTAAAAAGGAAAGGGTAGGTGTTTGGCAGCAGTTTATTTGAACTTGGAATGTAAAGAAATAAAGCTGAAAAGTAACAGTTCAGCAAAAACAGAAGATGTGATTTTCAAGGTAGGGAAGCATAAGGAAATAGATTATCATTGTCTTGTTCTGCACATGTCTTTGGACTGTGAGGCCAAACCAACATGGGAAGAACAATAAATTCAAACCCAGATCTGAACTCACGAAGGGTGTAAGACAACTGCATCACCTGATCATTGACCACAGCCCAGCTAGACTACTACTGTTCACAACCTCAATAAGCTTGGTAGTTCCACACATAAGAGTCTAGATTTAGTCTAGATTGGATTAACAAAGCAGGAACCATAGGGATGAGTTTTAAGCAACTTTGACTTGCTAGGTGAACTTAAGGTAATGGATGTAGTGTGCATAATGCCAGGTGACCGACAACCTATTAAAAACATCAGAATGTAGTTGCAAACTGCATGAAGTGGTTTTGAGATTCTTGGGTAATCACTGACAGATGCCACATACAGATCAGAAGTGAGAATTTGAAACATTTAAATATGGGAGAAGAGGAAAGGTGGGAAAACGCCAGAATTATTAATCACTGCCAAACGTCTTTGAGATGTTCTTCCCTTTTCTGTCTCGCTGCACTACAAAAGTTCAGCCTTTCTTATCTTTGCCTAATGATGAATTTGTTAAAGCTGATTTCCAGATGTCAAATGGCCACCATTAAAATGTTCATATGGTAAGAAATAAGATTAAGATCAGATTTCCGGAGTAATTTCTTCCAAGTCTGGAAAAAGGTAATAGAAAATTTATTTAATAGTCCAATATTCACGAGCAAGCACTATTAGAAAACTGATATAACTTCATATACACTGCCTGGCCAAAAAAGAAGCGACCAACTGGATTTAACTTAGTGTTATGATCTGGGGTTGCTTCAGTTGGTCAGGTCTAGGTTCAGCAATGTTATGTGCCCAAAAAATGAGCTCAGCTGACTACCTGAATATACTGAATGACCAGGTTTTTCCATCAATGGATTTTTTCTTCATATTCCAAGACGACAATGCCAGGATTCATGGGGCTCAAATTGTAAAAGAGTGTTTCAGGGAGCATGAGAGAGACATAATTTTCACACATGGATTGGCCACCACAGACTCCACACCTCAACCCCACTGAGAATCTTTGGGATGTGCTGGAGAAGACTTTACGCGGAGGTTTGACTCTCCCATCATCAATACAAGATCTTGGAGAAAAATTAATGCAACTCTGGACGGAAATAAATGTTGTGACATTACATAAGCTTATTAAAACAATGCCACAGCAAATGCGTGCTGTAATCAAAGCTAAAGGCAGTCCAATGAAATATTAGTGTGTGACTTTTTTTTTGGCTGGGCAGTATATGTTCAAGGTTGTGCCACTTCTTGCATTCCTAGGTAAGTGCATGTACAAGTAAACAAGTAAAACATGCAATACCCTACAATACAAGTAAAATTTTGAATAGCATCTAATCAAGCTTAGAAGACGCTTGAAATCTCTTTACTATCCTGTGTGTCATGTGGCTCAAATACCATAATTACCTGTTTGAGGACCTAAGGTTGGCAGAGTCAGGGCTGTCCTCATTTTCGGTTGAGAAGCCCAGCAGATGTCTGCTGCCGCGTGTGGAGCCGGTGGGCGTATTTTGGTTAGCCTCACTGTCAAACAGCCTGCGAGGAGGAGTAGCTCATTGCTTATAGAGAAACCACAACACAATGCCCAAATACAACAAACTTCAAACGCAAGTACCAAGTAAAAGGATGCTGACCCCACAGAATGAATAAATAATGAAGGAATCAACACTCATGTAATGCAAAGAAAAGTATAATTCAAAAATGACAAGGCACTGAAAAATTCTATCCATAAAAAGCAGTCAAATGTTAAGATAAGACCAATGAATAATCATTCCACTGTGGGACATTAACAGCCACCTGTAACTTCTAATTGTGAAAAACGATTGTCTCAAACTTCCAAGTGTCCAAATACACACAGGCCACTTTATTAGGCACACCTCCTTTTAAAATGAACAACCTCTGAATCTGCACCACACAGCAAAATTGTGTGGCTAAAATTCTGTATATATAATGCATGTTGAAAGGGTTGGGAGATTCAGTTACTATTTATGTAATTATGCATTATAGCAGGCAATACCGTAAGTGTGATTTAGGAGGTGATGTGGCCGTTTTCCAAGATGGTCACATATTTTGTCTCCTCTAATGAGACCAATAACTTCCAAATATTTGCTCTATTCATATGATCTTAGGTTTCTCCCTGCCCAGCTAGCTCAGTTGGTAGAGCATGTGACTTGTAATCTCAGGGTCGTGGGTTTGAGCCCCACATTGGGCGTCCATGCAAATCCAGCCACAAGGGGGTGCACCTCTGTGCCGGTCCCAAGCCCAGACAAAATGGAGGGTTGCGTCAGGAAGGGCATCCGGCGTAAAAATCTGCCAAAACCAAATATGCGAATGAGCCGATCCGCTGTGGCGACCCCTAACGGAAGCAGCCGAAAGTCGGTTTTTTATATGACCTTAGGTTTCTACAACTGAAAAAATTTGAAACGTCCTGTTTGAAGGATCATGAGGACTTTCAGAATTTAACCTCCGCAGGTTCTCAAAAGTGGAAAAGTTCAAGTAGTAGAGGCAACTAAGAAATGTCCGAAAAACTACACAAAGAATTTTACTCTGGTCACACTAAATATCATATTAAGGTGAAAAGGAATTAGGGCTAGAGACCCCTGTTCCACCTCTATCAACACACACTCAGGGGCAGATCTGGCAGCATTCTTGAGAAATTTATATCAGTTGAACTGAATGAAAGCTAGGCTATGCCACTTAGATACCCTGGAAATTGAACTGGACACTCAGTGCTAAACTGGAGAGACTTTCCTGCTCTGTTGTGGCTCTGGGAACAAAATTCTCCAATTGATCACCTGGTTAAGCTTGAGACTTGTTTTGTCAAAGCTGAATCCAGGGTCTCTGACCTCCAAGAACAGTAGGCATCACTTATGTGAAGTTGTCAAAACAGCACGAAGCAAAAATAAGGCCCTGTCTAGTGCCAGCTAAAATGTACCTAATAAAGTGGCTGGAGAGTGTAATTAAACAAAAAAATTAACCATCATAGTTAAATACTGGTGTGTTTTTCCCACAAACAGAAAGTACTAAGCAGAGCAGTAAGTATAAATGACTACCTGACCTATTCAAAAACATCTAAAGAATATTTAAGGCCTGTCATTATTTTTATTATAAACAAACAGGAATATGAAGATACAAAAACATACAAAACATTTGGTGTGTGTGTGCATGAATGCGGGCTTTCAGTTCAACTGCACATTCTTGGTTCCTCGAAGTATGAGACCACACTGAGTCGCAAATGATGTTCAACTTTCCACAGCCTCCATGAAGCCTGCGCTTTTCAGAACCAGCTCTTTTTCCAATCAGAAAATATATTGGTAATGTCAGCCAGAAATATAATCTGTGCATACCAAAAGTCAGCTGAACAGAATTACGTTTCCAACTGTAAAAATCATTTTGCGGTTATTATGCTGACTCTGGAAAAATATTACCTAACCCCATTTGTAATGGCTTGCATCAAATAGTGGACTGATTGGTATATCATTATATATTGCAAAGTTTGCCCATTACATCTACTACATTTTCATTTATTAGTTTAGCTGACACTTTTTTTGACAATGATTTATTATTTATAAAGTATTTCAAAGATCCTTACTCAACAATACTAAAGACCTAAGTGTGATTCAAACTTGTCCTTCAAGTGCAAGGAAGTAGCCCTAACCATTATTCTACCTGATGATTTTTTTAAAGGATTATTTGACTGCCCTGAATTAAGCAAAATTATAGTGCACAAATAAATTCCTGATTAAATAAAAATTGCAAAAAATATGTTTCATATTTCACAGCAGTTGTGGTCAACTTTAAGAACACTAGAATAACCAGTCCTGAGCTCTGACCCTTCACCCCCTGCCAGAGGGGTGAAGTATCCCCAACGAACTAAAGACACTTCAGATGAGCATCACTGACAGTCTTCACCATCCTGTTCCTGGCTTGCAGATTGCATGACTTCCATTGCATACTTGCAATGTGTTATACTCAATAATTTGAATATTTGCATACCTCACAGATCCAGCATTAAGAAAAAGAAATCTGCTTACCTAAAATGGCCAGCATTCATCACACCAAACATCAAGACCACCATCAGGCATACAGCTCGTCTTTTGGGGGCCGTCACTTTCAAAACATTATTCTGAGGAAAAATAAGAAACAAAGACAAAACATTGAAAGCAATCCAGAAAAAGACATAAAATGCCTTTAGAAAATATTCGCAAAATTTGTTTCCAATTTCAAATTCTAATGAAAATATACGTAGCAGGGATCACTGGAGAAAATTTGTATGAAGGGAAAAATTCCAAAAACTTAAACTGTATTTTTTTTTTTGAGTCCAAAAATTTATTCCCCCCTCGCCAGCCCAGTATCAATTTGCAGACAGTGATGACAGGAAATTATAAGATAAGGTAGCTGATGACAGAGAGGGATGGGAGAGAAATCACTCTCAGTCCATAATAAGTTTGTTTCTAGAAAGCACTGCTGTTTTTCTCTGGCTTTTATTTAAATGAAGCCTGTGCCATGTTTCTTTTTCTTGGAATAATAATTTTTGTTGGCCCTTGGTTCAAATCCCTACAGTCCTGCGTGTCTATCCCATCCATACCAAATAGACTATATTTTTTAAAACAACAAAACATGTAAAAGCCCAGGGCATAAACACTTTATAAAGGCACTGTACATCTAAATTCATGCTTCAAAAGAGGCTGCAAAATTTGGTTCCTCTTCATCTGAAGAACCTACTCTTGCAATTCCATGTTGCCATCCCATCTACAGTGAGGGGATGCTTCAGAGACTCACCTCTGTTATCAGATCACCCAACTGTATCTTCAATGAGCTGTTCTCCTTTTTCAGCTGCTGGTTCTCAAACAGCGCTACCTTCAACCTGGCCTCCAAGGTGAGCTGATACTCCTTTTTTTTCTTGCGGGAAAGGAATGCAGACTCACGGTTCTTAATCATCCGTTGCTGCCTCCTTGTGACAGTCTGGAGAAGAGAGTACAGGTAACTCCCCGATCTACAGATTTAATTTGTTCCTGAAAATTCTGCGCATATCAAAATGGCATACATTGGGATAAAATTTTTAATTATTTTAAAAAAGAAAAATAATAATGCATTTGCAGCCCATCTGAAAACTCGAAACCAACTTCACCAAATATCACAAAAACACTGCAGAACACCTTGTACTGCGTATAGGATCGAGCAGCACAGCATACACACAGGGGATCGTGCTACTTTATTTATGGCAATAAAATGGAGACACTCCACAAATGCATAGAAACAAAGCGAACAGGAGACATGAAACTAAAAGCATATTAGCAAAGTATGTCCCTTACAGACTGCCGTACTGAATAGTATTATTACACAAGGCCGTATGGTACAAGAACCAGCCACTTATGTGACAAGGGTTACTTTTAATGTCTTTGTTGCGAACAAATTTCTGCCACTGTGTTATGACTGCGTTATAGTGAAGCACCTATTGCACAAACCAGGAGCTGGTATTAAATGTTTAACTCTATTATAGTGAAATTGTGTATACTGCAGTTTACCTGTTACTGTCATCAACTGCCATACAAAGACCTAATGCATAAAGCTATAATGCAGGCATACTCAAGTATAAATCTTTTCAGAAGTTCAAAACGCCACAGAATGGTAGGTCAAGTAGAGTGTCTCTATTTATAAACAAATAAAGTATAGAACAATGTGCAAAACTACATCAAAAAGCATTTTATCATTCATTTAAAGATTTGCATGTTTGGTGTCATAGTGTTGTTTCACATTCCTACTCTTCCAAGTGGCCACTGTTTCATTACAAATTCATCATACCAGTTTTATGCTTTTCTCAGGAAGAATGAATGCATACTTTTCAGTCCACTCATCCTTAAACGTGCAGTTTTTAATGTCAGTCTTTCTTTTCTTTGTATTAAGTGATTTTGAACACAATTTCACTACTGACCACAAGCTTTAACTGCTGCCAATGATCTGGCCAATGTAATATAAATAACAGGCTGAACTGAGAGCAACTGTAGCCTCCATGACCCAGGTGGGCAGTGTCATCTGGACCAACACAAATGCCATAGAAGGGTAAGCCTTCATTCTTGAGGTACAGAATGTTTTAGTACAACTCAGGTGACGTTCATACCAAAAATCTTTTGTTCTTTTGTTTAAAAAAAAAAAATCAAACTTTTCACTGAAATGAGAACACTTTCAAACTAAATGAGATGCATAGACGAGGCTTTCAAAATAGTAATGTCATTTTTTCTCTGTGGTCTGATTACAAATAACCCAAATAATATATAAATGACCATATATGCATATAAGTTTTGTTCTTGGTCTGGACTGAACTGTATTTGGGTCTGGAGTCTGCCTATTGAACACTGCTGCTGTAATGGCTTAAGTGCTACTACTGAAGTACAGGCAATTTTTAGTCACAAACATTTGACTTATAAATACAGCTAAACATAGGAGCAGAAAATGAGGTGGCACAGGTTTGGAACAGCATGTGTACACAGATTCAAGTATTTACAGTGAAGTGTTGTTTAGTGGCTGGTATAAAATTCTTTTTTTGAGGGTGGGGTTATGTTAGTTTGGGGGTTCAAGGATTTAGAAGCAGAATGTAAAACTGTCTCTGAAACCTTTGACCCCATCGCATCAGCTTCCAGGCTCTACTTCACAGCTGCAACCCTCCTTACGTGTCCAGCACTACTTACCATTCCAGCTGGACCCCCTTAAGGAGTATGACCACCAAGGTGGAAAAACTGACTGAATTCCAAACTTAGTCTCAACTACAAATTAATAAAATATGCTGCTTTTCAAAATGCCTTTGGCTAAGCTAAAATCTTATTCTTCAGATTCTCAAAGATCTCAAGATATTACATCTTCAGTCTAGATGCATCCTCCCCAATACTCAAATTTATCTCATTTTCTCATTAGAGCAACACTTTCAGTTTATACTCCAGAGCTTTCTGAGCAGAGACATTACATAATGTCTAATTACTTTCACTATAAAACTACTTGGATTCTGACCGTAACATTTTTATTTGGTTTCCAAAGAGTTTACATTTACACACTTAGCAACCGTATGTTCCTGAAGAAATAAAGTTCAACTACAAAACTTGCAGTATTCATAAGGACAAAGTAGTAACTTCCCAATAAATATAATACAATTCCCATTCTGCGTGTTTGGATAAATAAAAGTACTATCATAAAAGAGATTCACAGAAGAAAGAGAAACACAAAATAAAAATTTGTGACAGCATTTTAACTCGATAAAATTAAGTTCTAACAAATCCGTATGCAGTAACAATCAACTGTAATTTGAGCACAAATATTTTATTTGCTTTAGGTTGCACTTGAGTGTTCGCCAAGAGAGGAAATCTGTGTTGCATGAGAATTTGCCGATAAAGCCTGGGTGTTCTACTCCGCCTGGTTCTCGTAACTGCAAAGTCTGTGGAGCACGTACTGGGCATTAATCTTTTCAATCCAAAATTTTCCAGATGGAGCCCTTGGTTGAACCAGTGAGTACATCAAAACACGGAGGTTATTCTGTAGTCTTTTATTGGGGCTCCACAAGGGTCTGCCTGTGCTGCTGGATTTTATGCAACCTTTTCATGTTATCAACACTTCATCATATGAGTGCTGCCCGGTACACTATGCTCAATCTCCTCAACAGGCAGCCATCACTTTCACACAACTCCGCATCCTTTCTGTACATCTGGGGCTACCTATCACACATTCACTGCGTTGTTATGCACTTGATTGTCCCTGTCACCCATTTACCGCACACCTGCTCCACCCCATTACACATCCATCACTTGCCTGACCCTCCATGTGACATAAGCTGACCTTCTTTGTTATTGTACCCACTCCACTTCATCAGATCCACACTCCACCCTATAATGCATCCAGTCCTTCTGGTCACAAACCCTTCTTGTCCTCATCATTTGTTGCATGTGTGTATGCTTAACAACAATGTAGAACAAAAAGGTTTATACCCAAAGCATATACATACATTTTCTCAATACTCAAGTACTCAGACTCAGTGTCATGAAGAAGCACTGTATTTTGTAACATTTAACAGGTTTGACAACATTAATGCACTAGCAAAAATGCCTCAGTGAAAAAGTGATTACCCTTTCACAGTTAGTAATTGGTTGTGCCACCTTTAGCTGCACTGACTGCAATTAAATGTTCCTTAAAGGATAGCTTTTGTGTTTTATATCCCATTTACCTTAATTTTATTATTAAATCTTTTAAAATTTTTTCATGTTTCATTTTTGCCTTTGTAGAACACTTTGAAATACTTCTGTACTAGAAATGTGCTACGCAAATAAATTTGCCTTGCCTATTGATCATTGTTTTTCATTACTGTGGAGGCATCATGGACCGGTCCTCTATGCAGAACCATTTTAAATTTACTCTGAAAGCACACACACATGCATGCACAAAAGTGAAGAAAAAGAATGCACTTACGTCCCTGTTTGGTGTGGTGCTGTGAGTGGCCATTGAAACTATAGGCTGCACTATGGTGGGGAACGTTCCACCTCCATTAGAGAGACAGCTGTCTTGTGAGATACCCGGTATGGTGACTGGATCATCGGTAAGATTCATAATAGGCAGGGCAGGGGCAATCGAGGGGATCCGCAATGGCACCGTCCTGGTCTGAGGTGCCAACATCACTGTGGGTCCTAGCAAAACAGTAAAAACAGTTATAAACCAAGCACAAAAATGTTCTGATGCAAAACTGTACACTCCATTTTTAACTACTTTTACTGAATTACAACAATACAAAATTGGTCCCTGCCCGGCTAGCTCAGTCAGTAGAGCATGTGACTCATAATCTCGGGTTCAAGCGTCGAACCCATTGCATTGGGCGTCGATGCAAATCGATGCAAATCCAGCCATAAGGGGGTGCACCTCTGTACTGGTCCCAAGCCCAGACAAAATGGAGGGTTGCATCAGGAAGGGTATCTGGTGTAAAAATCTGCCAAACCAAATATGCAGATGAGCAGCCGAGAGTCGGTTTACAACAGTAAAAACAGTTATAAACCAAGCACAAAAATGTTCTGATGCAAAACAGTACAAAATTAGGTTGTGTCCTGAAACTTGAAATTGAAACACTTTAGCACTTCAAATAGAATGAAGTCCTAAAGTGTTTCAAGTTCTTTATCGTACTCCTTCAGTTAAAGTAAGCATAGGATGACTGTAACAGAAATGGAATACAGAATGTAGAACAAATGAAGTGTGGACCATGATTCCTACATCTGCTAAAGATGCTTAACTATTCAGCAGATAACCATCCCCTCTGCAGGAGCAATGTACCACAAAAACCTTCAAGGACAGAAAAGGTCTTTCTCTGCAATAATATTCTGATGCCAGATCAAATCCAACATTAGCTCATGAAGGACCCACGGATCCTTAATATGTCTTTAGCAAGTAATAACAATCGTCCTTTGTATTATAAAGTGAAATGCTAGTGTACTATGGCTTTTTACATGAAATTATCTGTTTAATATTATATCTAATTTTGCTATAAAGTGCCAAAACAAATTTCTCAAACTTTCCAGTGTAACACTCATGCATAAATCAACAGTGAGGCACAAACACACTAGTGTTTTAACGTATGATTGGTGTGTCAGTCATGTTTACGGTAAACAGGCCAACTGAAGGTGTGTTCAAGCCAGGGTGGGCACAAGAAGGCAAAGAGACCAGGCCCCCTTGCCTCCCGCTGCCAGGGGCAACCAGCAGATTTGATGCGTCTGTCATGAGGTTTACCAATTCAGGAGCTACATCCCCTCTGGCAAGTTAAACCACGGGAGAGCAGAGACCCCACACAGGCATGAGCCAAACAACCGGACAGGGTGGTGCCCTAGTGTGACCCCACATGCATTCCTCTGCTGACAAGGCACCACTGTGCAAACAAAACTCCCCTCACCTCCTCATCGACTTAACCATTGAGGGCAGTTCTGTCTATTCCAGAAGGGACTACTCTGTAATTATGATGCACTCATGCCCACAATGATCCATGCCTCCATGCTACTATATGGGAACATTTCATACAGCCCCCTTTCCAACACGGAGACCTTAGAGAGCTTAACATACAATTCATTAAGATTGTGCAAAGTCAGATTCTTCCTGTAAAGCCAGACCAGCTAAACACACAGATGAAAATATGCTTACATGTGGAGACAAAGGCAAATTTGTCTCTGCGCTCAGAGTTCCAAAACACCACTTCAATGTCTAAGAGAAAGTCAAGAAGATTCTCTACTGCCGCAAAGGCTAAAATAATCACTGGACAACAGAACCCACAGATTATTTCATCTGCAATTCTATAAAAAAAAAAAAAAAACTCTCCACATCAACACCATTGGCAAAGACAGGCAAATCATCCTGGTAACACCATACAAAACTTCTCCAATTCTCTTGTTTTGTCTCCTGTAGCCACTATTTGTAGGTATGCTGCTGTAGCCTTGTGGTTATCTTCAGGGTCAGTAATATTTGCATCGGTTTGATAAATTTTACACAGGTACTATGACTTCCGTAGTGCCACTACAGGTGCTGGTCATAAAATTAGAATATCATGACAAAGTTGATTTATTTCAGTAATCCCATTCAAAAAGTGAAACTTGTATATTAGATTCATTCATTACACACAGACTGATCTATTTCAAATGTTTATTTCTTTTAATTTTGATGATTATAACTGACAACTAATGAAAGTCCCAAATTCAGTATCTCGGAAAATTAGAATATCAATTAAGACCAATGCAAAAAAAGGATTTTTAGAAATGTTGGCCAACTGAAAGGTATGAACATGAAAAGTATGAGCATGTACAGCACTCAATATTTAGTTAGGGCTCCTTTGGCCTGGATTACTGCAGCAATGCGGCGTGGTATGGAGTCGATCAGTCTGTGGCACAGCTCAGGTGTTATGGGAGCCCATGTTGCTCTGATAGTGGCCTTTAACTCTTCTGAATTGTTGGGTCTGGCGTATTGCATCTTCCTCTTCACAATACCCCATAGATTTTCTATGGGGTTAAGGTCAGGCGAGTTTGCTGGCCAATCAAGAACAGGGATACCATGGTCCTTAAACCAGGTACTGGTAGCTTTGGCACTGTGTGCAGGTGCCAGGTCCTGTTGGAAAATGAAATCTGCATCTCCATAAAGTTCGTCGGCAGCAGGAAGCATGAAGTGCTCTAAAACTTCCTGGTAGACGGCTGCGTTGACCTTGGACCTCAGAAAACACAATAGACCAACACCAGCAGATGACATGGCACCCCAAACCATCACTGACTGTGGAAACTTTACACTGGACCTCAAGCAACGTGGATTCTGTGCCTCTCCTCTCTTCCTCCAGACTCTGGGACCTTGATTTCCAAAGGAAATGCAAAATTTACTTTCATCAGAGAACATAACTTTTGACCACTCAGCAGCAGTCCAGTCCTTTTTGTCTTTAGCCCAGGCGAGACGCTTCTGACACTGTCTCTTGTTCAAGAGTGGCTTGACAGAAGGAATGCGACAGCTGAAACCCATGTCTTGCATACGTCTGTGCGTGGTGGTTCTTGAAGCACTGACTCCAGCTGCAGTCCACTCTTTGTGAATCTCCCCCACAGTTTTGAATGGGTTTTGTTTCACAATCCTCTCCAGGGTGCGGTTATCCCTATTGCTTGAACACTTTTTTCTACCACATCTTGTCCTTTCCTTCGCCTCTCTATTAATGTGCTTGGACACAGAGCTCTGTGAACAGCCAGTCTCTTTAGCAATGACCTTTTGTGTCTTGCCCTCCTTGTGCAAGGTGTCAATGGTTGTCTTTTGGACAACTGTCAAGTCAGCAGTCTTCCCCACGATTGTGTAGCCTACAGAACTAGACTGAGAGACCATTTAAAGGCTTTTGCAGGTGTTTTGAGTTAATTAGCTGATTCGAGTGTGGCACCAGGAGTCTTCAATATTGAACCTTTTCACAATATTCTAATTTTCCAAGATACTGAATTTGGGACTTTCATTAGTTGTCAGTTATAATCATCAAAATTAAAAGAAATAAACATTTAAAATAGATCAGTCTGTGTGTAATGAATGAATCTAATATACAAGTTTCACTTTTTGAATGGAATTACTGAAATAAATCAACTTTGTCATGATATTCTAATTTTATGACCAGCACCTGTATATAATGTGGGATTGATAACAGATTTTTGAGAAATGAAAATGGTTTGCACCTCTTTAAAAATATTACGATGTTTAATTAGATTAACAGGGGGATTAACCGCTTATTGACTCATTTCAGACACTGCAACTACTGACCAGGAATTTTTACCATATTAAGAGGGTTAGTGACATCTTCTGGTGGTGAACTGCATCCACACTGACTTAGTGATGGGAAGATTAGTGAATAGTGGACCCTATAGATGATGTTAGTACATTTGGTTAAACTTTTCTTGTTTTACTTTGTTTCCTGTAATGTGCAAGAAAGTTAGCAAAAAGATCTGAGCTCTCACCAGTAAGGGGTGCTGGATGAAGGGCCACAGGGGTGACCTGGTTAACAGAAAGCAGAGTCTGCACAGGTTGAATGACAATGGTCTTAGTCTGAGGAATTGCGGCCGAGGTTGCAGTGGCAAAAGCCATGATGGGTTTGGGCTGAATGGAGACCTTTGGTGTGTGATGAATAGGTCTCTTCACAGAATGGGAGGATCTGGCTGTGAAGACAAAGCCAGCAAAACCAACAATTTATGAATTATTACAGTGATTAGCAAATAAAACAACACAGGCACGCACAAACCATGCTGTTTTTGTATACTCAGCTGTCCTTTAACAGCATCCCATTACAATAGAAGACTAAAATATTTACAAATATATAATATACTTTTTCATATAATGGGCTTATCATTAAGTACGATGGCATTGTTGCACATTGTGTTATTTTACTTCAATATAGCAGGCATTTCATTGTGTACAACAACTTGTATCAGACTTTTCTATCAGATGTGTTGGGACAAAGATACGCAATGCAGGACCAAAAAGATTCATTCAAAAGAAAAAATAATGCAACTGACCTCGGGAGACCTGGTTAGTCCGCCTTGGCTGTTTTCTTTCCTGAACAACATCAGAAGAGCTGATCTCAGAACAGACAGAGGAGGGAGACAGCTGAGATTGAGGAGAGACAGCTTCCCCCTGCTATGGAAAGGACAGAAACACACTTCACAACTATACCATTTCACAATTAAACAAAATACTATATGTTCTTTCTGAGAACTACACTGACTTACCTTCATATACTTTGTTAGTTTAATATTAAGATAACTGTGCTGACTGTCACTATTCGTAAAACACCCTCCCAGGGCAGAAGTGGTGGTGTTGCTATTCTTTGTGAAGATATTTTAAGTGTCCTACACACCTAAATGACTACTCAAAGAAGCAAAGATTTTATACCTACACTGAAAAAGAGATAGGGAGAATCATCTGTACAGTATTTACCTGCAAGTCTAAGGGTGACAGTGGTCCCAAGGAGTCAGGTGAGGGGAGAGAGTGCATGACAGGCTGAGGGGAGAAAGCGTCCACACTCATATCTGTGTCTGCAGCAGGACAAACAGGGAAATCAGCCACATGTCACATCAGCAATTCACAGCAGTGTTTCAGTGTTCGACACAGAGTGGTTATTTTAACATTAATACAAAGATTATTTGGCTTTTAACATCATAACAGAGCACTGATGACAATTTTACTGCCACTGAAGTTCAGATAATTTATAAGTTTTAATAAGGGGCAAGGAAATGCAATGAACAATTATAGGAATATGCAGAAAATTTAACTACTGAATATTTTACTAAAAAAGTACAAGTCAACTATTAATCATAATTAGAAATAAAGTAAGTTTTTACCAGATAATTAAAGTGCAAATATTATGTTTTATGAAATAATACACACTTTGTTTGCTTTATTACAACAACAAAGACGACACAAAACAATAATGTTTGTCTCTCAAATTCCAATATGTGTTCTTGGCATAAGCAGGGGACACGTAAAAAGCTACATACCTGAAAACTGTCTAAACTACAACTGAACTGTACCAGTGAGTGAGCTATTGGAAGCAAAAATTAAACACATCCTACTGTACTTTAGTGGTAGCTCTATAAATGTACATCACCAAGTTCAATTTGCATATGGACAAAATCTCACATTTTCCATATATGATTACCGTGTGAAATATGATTATGTGAAAAACACTCTGCATGTGCTTGTCATGCAATAAGTTTTTTAAAACCATTTGGCATCAATGGACTTAAAAAGATCCAAATATTTGTGCTACCTGTGCAAGTACTACTGTCATCCCCACATATATCGGTGGTCCAAGCGGGGAGGTCGATGTCACAGTCCAGATACGGCATTTCGCTGAGCTGAGAAGTATGAAAAACGTACACAGATTTCTTAGAAGTGTGATGCTAAAGAGACTTCAGGAAACCACAGACTGCCAGGACAACAAAGGGATGAATCTTGGTTCAAATGAGGCCGCAGCTCTTTTCAAGACTAAGGTTATCATACTTTGGACATATCAAGAAAAGATCGGATTCTTTTTAAAAGGTAGTATAATACTTTGGATAAAAGATTAGAGGAAGAAAAAAGAACAACAAGCAATGACTTAACTACAAGGTCAACATACATACCTTTCAAATCTACGCAAAGAAGTAACAGTAACTTGATGACACTTAACAAGGTAGGATACACTTGGGAGGAACAACAGTCCTCAGGATTCTCTCTCTCTCTCACACACACACACACACACACACACACACACACACACACACACACATATTCACATGCTATGGGCAATTTAGAGTGACCAATTAACCTGAAACATGTCTTTGGACTGTGGAGAGGAAACCTGAGCACTGGTAGGAAACCCACGTGGCAATGGGGAGAACATGCAACAACCATACAGAAGGAGTTGGATTCAAACCCATACCAACACAGCCCAGACATTAACAGTGGAAATGGTTGAAAATTTGAGGTGCAGAAACATAACTGCTGATGTGCGTTGACCAAGACCAGAGAAAGAGCAATGAACTCACACTGGACAAACTCTCCAACGCCTGCAGGAAGTCCTCTGCATCATCCATGTCTCCCAGATGCTCAAGGGGGCTCAGGTCTGTACAAAAGGGACACCATGCCTGAGTGGGGCCACCACATTGCTAATCCATCTCCATTATCCCTCATTTTACTGCAAAAACTGTAAGACCCTGAACAACACAGTTTCACCTTTAAAATTTCTTCAACCTTTTGTGCTGTTCTACACGGTCAGTCGATGGGATGGGATGCTGAGGTGTAATGCTGCACTATTCATCTAAATTCGTGTCTAAATCTATATGTTTTGTCTCCTTTTTTGGATAAATTTCTCTCGGGGTTTGCTATCGTAAAGCTAATGTACGCTTCAGCGAAACCAGCATCAGCAGCACGGACATATCCAGCGCCCAAACCTGACGAAGAATTTTACTACACTGTAAACGATACCAATAATAATAATAATAATAATAATAATAATAATAATAATAATAATAATAATAATTTAAAAACTTCATTCTTTACAGATACGCATCACTGGTAGGAATAAAGACAACGAGAGCGACGTAATAGAGATGGATATGAACGAGAACCGCCTCTCACATTGTATTGCTACGGTTTGAGGGCGGACTCGTAAATGTTACTTAATACAAAATATATCACATATTTGTAGGTTTTGTGTTGTACCACACACTTGAGAGCTTTTCCAGGACCGCAATGACAGCTTTGAAGTTATGCAACACACCGCACTCACCCCACTCGCCTCCTTCTTCAGCACAAACACCACCCGTGGGATAAGAGTCCACAGTCTTTCGTTCCTGAGTTAAGTGACTCTCTACGTGGAACATTAAATCTGTAGCCATTTTTCTTCTTGATACAGATTAAATATACGTGTGCCTGCTCATCTATAGCCCATGTCTACCACTGTTTTCGTTTCCTGTGTGAATACACGTCCGTCCTCCGCTGTGGAGCCACGGCATCCGAAGAGGGACAAACTGCACAAACGCGAACTGAGCCGCGCTTGAAAGACTGAAACAGTGCAGATAGCCCGGTCTATTTGCCGGCTTTTTCTTTATGTACTGTACAGCCTTGTTTTTCAAACCAGAAACTTGAATTTTGGCACAGGGGTACTTCTCATCCTACTTCAGGTTTTGGTGCGGTTAAATTCATTAAACTCCAAAAAGATGCCTTCTATTTTACAGTTTTAAAATTTGGTCACTGACTAAGTTTGGAGAGGCACAACCACCGACGTCACACATTTCCATGAACTTATGAACTTGACTGGCCGTTTTCTCATTCTGCACTAAACTGCGTAAAATTTGGTGATAAACAATTTGTTAATGTTGTCTACATGTTACTACATCTGGCACACATTTCACTTTCTGTGGCTTCTACTTGTTCAAACTTTGTTGTAAAAGGTCCTGCAGCCCAAAATATTGGCAAGTGGTTCCTAGTTGGAAAAGACGGGAGCCATTAGTTGTTATATGTGAGCATCTACGCATCTAACTTGATATATGCACCAATTCTTTCTTTTCTACACCGGAATACAAAAGGAATGATGGTGGTGCGCTAGCAAATGCTTGGAGTAAAGAGCCGAACTGGCGAGGAGGTGCGATCGGGGTTGCATGCTTCAGAGATGAAAAAGCACCAACATCAACACAATGATAGGAGCCAGTACCAGTAATATGTGTAGACATTTTTTTTAAAAAGTAAAAACTGTACAAAGTAAAAAATAATTACGTGAAACACAAATGGCACTGAACATATCAATGACCTAAGAGTAATAAAGTGGGGTGAAATTATGGTAGGTTATATTTGGTGGTATATTTTATCGTTTTCACCAGTGTTGAGTAATCCATGCATTGATTTCTTCTACATTTGCCTTTTCAACACTAACAATACAGTACGTGTGCACTAAATGCAACCACTTTTGATGTGATACAGTTTTGATATATTTCATTACTCTCTAACCCCAGTAACACATAACTCAGCTGGTAGATAAATAAGTCACTTTAAAGGAACGTGTCAGCTAAATTAATAACTAACACCATCTTCTGTCTTCTGTACAGTGTGCAAATATGAATATTGACTTGATAACTCATGAGCCATTTTTATTGCTGTATTTCAATCACCATTTTTGTTAAAATTATTTTGGTATTTGAAAAAATCCATTTTCTTTTCTGTAACAATGGTAATTCAACCCCCTTTCACAGGAATGTGCCTAAGGGGGTGCTTTTTTAAATGATTTAACCCTGTTATGTGAGGGACAGGTGTACACACAACAAGATTTAGACAGGACAGTTTTATAGTTTTGTATTTACCAAATATTACACATTTACATAAATGTAACTGTACATTAAATACACCTAAACAATGCAACAAATTATCTTTGTGCTGAATAAAGAAAGAATATTTCTGGAAAAAAAACATAGTATTGAAACATGATTAACAGCTGAACTTGGCAAGGCAGTGCATGAAACAAGTTATTGGTTCCATTATTTCAATGCAGATATATTGATGTTTTTGATTTCATCAACTCGATTTTTGTGAATCTGGAAAGCAGGAGTCACCCATCGACCACAGGAGCACTGTTCACCATACCAGTTGAAGGACCCGAGCTTGGAGCTACATTTTGGACACAAGAGCTGCAACATAACAAAATCCATTTAAGTAGCATCCAAGAGCATTTTCTTCTTAATACAGTCTTAAAAGAAAACATACCTTACATATGTACAAATGTAAGCAAAACAACAACGATAAAAGAAACATTTGCAATAAATAACGTGAGTAAAAGAATAAAGTCGTCCAGTATTACCTGACCATCCAGAACACCCAGCAGCGTCTCCTCCATCCACTGAACCGGCTCAATGAAGTATGAAGTGCACTGTGCCAGATCCACAGACCCTGGTTCTTGGCGAGGGCCTCTCAGTGTTTTCTTATGAGCAAATGCTGTAGGACCATCCCCAGCATCGTGGCTCAGAATACTAGAGCCACGAAACAGGGTACGTCTGAACAATACAAAGCAGCTGCGTTATTGTCCACTTGTATCGTTTCTCTACTACTGAACTCCCCTCCATCTGAAGTATATAGTAAAGAGGGAGTAGCACAGTGAAGCACACCTAAAACTGAACTCTTGATCAACATAACGTATTCAGCTGCATAACTGCGTGAAAACTGAATGTCTTGCCGAAAGCTAAGCAACAAACTGCAACAATAACAAATCTGATGAGGGAATTAAAAGCTTTAAATACTTACCGACATTTCCTACATCTGTGAATGACTTCACTGTTTGGGGTGTCTGTAGTCGAAGGGTCAGAGGCAAACACCTCTTTTGGCACAGACTGAAGCTCTAATCAATAACAAACACATTACCAGTTTTGTAAGAATTCCTGTCACAGAACATCTCGGTAGTTTAAATAACACATTACTATAACTCAACTGAGGTAATACGACTACCTAACACATCCATATTTCATAAAATGTGGGGTAATTTAATGCAATACAATAGCTGTATACAGTATAGCGTTTGATAAAGACATCAGCTACACAAAACAACAAAATAAGAACTCTAGGATTTGAAGGATACAGAAGTAGTAGTAGTAAACGTATATGCATACCTGGATATTTCTCGGTGATTTTTTGTAGTCTGTATTGTTTATACACAGGGCTGGTAAGGTCCACTTCACAATTCATCGATTCATACAACTCCAACTGCCGAAGAAACTCTTCATTTATCCTTTGCCATGATTTTCAAACAACCAGAAAAGGCAGAAAGTGTTAATCGTACAAGTAATTTGATTTTACAATAAATTTAGTACAATAAGCCACTGGCATTATTTAGTACAATAAGCAACTGGCATTATTTCCATTATGAGCAAAGTAACAAAGTAACAAACTGGCTATTTCAAATATTCAATAATTTTTAAATTGAATTTAGTTTTTTTTTCATTTCACTAAAATACCCATTTTATTCTCATTCTGTGCTGTTTGAATCCTGTGTTAGAGTAGTGATGCTGGCAAATGTCTGTATCTGAGCTAGAGCTACACAAAAAAGGTCAATTTTATTCAAATGGCTGAATGCTCACATTTGAAAAGTGCACATTACATTTATCACCATCACACAAATAAAAAGCAGACTTTCTGAGTTCTAAATAATGTAGTTTAAGAAAATTATTGTAAATGTGAAATTACTGATACACATGAAATGCTCAGTGTAACGCTGTCTGCCACTTACTGGACATCAGGTTTGATGTGCCGCACTTGACTGTAGGCCGCTGCAGAGCCCAGCTGGTGCCGCTTCATCAGGAAGGCAGTGACCACGGTGGCGCTCCGGCTCTGTCCTGCATGACTGCAACAGAACAGGGCACACATAGCTCAGTGAAGCGCTGCTTACAGCACAGCTGCTCTCATTTTCTAAGGGTGCCAAATTTGGCTACAAAAGCGAAAAAAGAAACTGCAGCCTCTGAAAAAATAGAAAACTTTGCTTAATAGCCAATATTAAAATATTAAAATAAATATCCGCAGCCTTATATATTACATAAACATTGACTGAGACATCACTTTGTGTCTTTGAAATGAATACACATAAAAGTACTTACTGAATAAACTGAGAAAACATTGTTTAAAGTTTTAATATTTCAAAGTTGCCTGTAGAACTAGAAAGTATACATATGTATGTTCACTTATCCAACTTTAGCCTTGAATATAAGTTTAATTTCAACATATTTTCAGTCAAATAATTAATTTGTGCATATACACTGTGGTCAAAAGTATGTGGACACCTGATCATTACACCATTATATGCTTGCCGAACATCCCACATTCCAAACCTATGAGCATTAATATGGAGTCGTTCACCCCTTTTCTGGTATAACTGCCTCCACCCTTCTGAAGAGACTTTCCACTAGATTTTGGACCGTGGCTGTGAGAATTTGTGCCCATTTAACCACAAGAAAATCAGTGAGGTTGGGCTCCGATATCAGGTAAGAAAGGTGTTCAGTTATGCTGGAGCAGGAAAGGAGCTTCTTCCCCAAACTGTGGCCTCAAAGTTGGAAACACAAAATTGTCTAGAATGCATTTGTATGCTGCATGGGTGAGGCTGAAACAGCTCAACGCAGTCATGAGAAGGGGGTTCATATAGTATGTGTGCATATACACTGCCCGGCCAAAAAAAAGTCACACACTCTAATATTTTGTTGGACCGCCTTTAGCTTTGAATACGGCATGCATTCGCTGTGGTATCTTATACAGTAACACAACATTTATTTCCATCCAGAGTTGCATTCATTTTTCACCAAGATCTCGTAACGATGACGGGAGAGTAAGAACGCCATGTAAAGTCTTCTCCAGCACAAGATCATAAAGATTCTCAATGGGGTTAAGGTGCGGACTCTGTGGTGGCCAATCCAATCCATGTGTGAAAATATCATCTCTCTCATGCTCCCTGAAGCACTCTTTCACAGTTTGAGCCCCATGAATCCTGGCATTGTCATCTTGGAATATGAAGAAAAAATCCATTGATGGAAATACTTGCTTATTCAATATATTCAGGTAGTCAGCTGAGCTCATTTTTTGGGCACATAACATTGCTGACCCTAGACCTGACCAACTGAAGCAACCCCACATCATAACACTAAGTTAAATCCAGGTGGTGACTTTTTTTTTCAGCCAGGCAGTGTATAAATGAACGGATTCGTGCATATAGTATATTAAAATACTGAAATAAATATCTGCAGCCTTATATATTACATAGACATTGACAGTCTTTACATTACATTACAGTACACACACACACACACCAGTGTACGAGGACCGCCCCGGAACGAGCACGCATGGCGTCCTCAATGAAACGCGCGCACTCGTCGAAGCAGCTCAGCAAGTCGCTCGTAGGCGCGTCCAGGGCGCGGACAAAGTGGGTGCGGAACGGCGCGGGTATTTGCGGCTCTTCCGAGTCCACCGTCAGGATGTGCGTAACCCCGGCACTGAGCAGCTTTTCGTGCTGCTTCAGGTCCGAGGCCGCGCCGATGTAGAGTCCGCTTTCCACAGCGATCATCTTCTCCACACCAGGTCACCGCGGGGCGCGATCGAGCGGCTCCGCAAAAAAAAAAGGTTCCCCTGCACAAAACATTACGGTACAGGTGAAACCAACCCTGCAGTTAGATGGGAAAGGGTGATACTTTGTGGACAAGCGCGCACGGCCTTTGCACACTTTTCCCCTCGTTGGGGTTCTTTAGCTAAGTGGGGAAACAGCGATATATATTCCACCAATATTTAATAATTTTAAGAAATATCTTAAAGCTGAGAGACACGGCGACAAGTAAGGAAAAGAAAGCACTCACGTGGTTCCACTGACTACTGTTCCGACGAGCGATCATCCGGTCTGATAACCGGTTCCTTCAAAAGTGGTTCCGGGCGGAAAACGAGCATTTCGGTGACGGGGAAAAAAGGTTAAAATCTGTTATTTTTGAAAATATCGTCAAAATCGAAGCGTTGATTTATAAAGAGGATCGATTTAGGGGTGGGGGGGGGGGGGTGATAAAGACCCGCTGTTCAGTACTAAAGTGCACCGCCGCGTGTGGTCGTGGAAAGTCACTGAAACGGCCGGTCAGGTTTACAAGGAGACGTGTTTATCTTTCAATAACGTTTACATTAAAAGCGTCGATCGACTCATTTGACGAGTGTTTTTAAAGTTTTCGTACCCTGACTTTCTGACGATTCGCAAGGATGCGATCCGACCAATGATGCATATATAATTTTGATGTAATTTAAGTGTATCCGTTTGGCTGAACTATTGATTCCACCAGATGGCGCTACGTAACACGAAGCTGCAAAAACTGCATCTCCTGCTGTGCCACCCTTGACCAAGGTACTTTACCCTGATTTTGCAGTACCGTCCGAATTCTGTGATTGTAAGTCTGTTTGGAGAAAGTGGATAGTTTGACAAATAATTTGTTCATATCTCAAAAATTACTTTCACCCGTAAGTCATAGTCAATAAATGTTTAATGATACACCCACGCAGAGGTGGAGCTAAAAATTGTGCCCCCCCCCCCCAAAAAAAATATTGCCACCACCCTACCAAACTGAAATAAACACATTTTTGAGGACCTTATCTAAAAATGTCCCCTAGAATTGTCACCACCATTCACCCCACTAGCAATGGCCTAGCTGCCATCCCTTGATATGATGTATATTATATATTATTATATATTACTATACTGTGGATGAAATAAAGAATGAAATCCATCTGTACATCTTTAAACAGATTTAAAAACTTTGGAAACACAAGTATTTCCCAACGGTTGACCAATTCATCACATAAGTATATGCATCATTCCTCATGTCGCCATCACTCTTGTGGCCTCCACTGTCATTTCCATTGTATTAGATGTAGTCTGATTCCACTTTTTTATTTGCTTATATTTAGCTGAAATACAGCTCAGTGTTGTCTGTAACTAAACCAGCCAAGAAATGTTGAACGGAAATTAAATTAGCCCATCATGGATGCACAGCTACTGTATATCAAGGTAATAAGAACCTTGGTAATAAGAATAAGATTCAGGTTTTTTTGCTGCACCTGGGGGTGCCTACATCTCTCTTTCTGTCATTTGGGTGTTTTTTAAGGAAATCCATCTGAAAATACAATTGCACCCTGGTTTACGCTCCTAATCTGTTCCTGAAAACCGGACCTAAACTTGGTAAAGGTAAATAGGGAGCCTTTTCTCATTATTAAAATATATATAATCTGCTTCAACCCCGTTACATGGGCAGCTTAAAACTTAACCTGAATTTTTGGTATTTAAAAAAAGGAGATGTTCAACCAAGGAAGACATAAATAAGGGGGATGTAAACCAGGGTATGACTGTACTGTGAAGAAAAAGAAATATTTGTATATATGACCTGAGTCATAGGCCTAACACAGAATCAAGTATGTCTATCAAGTTGTCGATTAAAGAATGTGATTCTTTTTGTGTTTGTAAAACTCAAGCAGCCATCACCACACACTGGATGTTGACTATGCATGTTAAGGTAAACATATAAACATATAAAATAAACAATGAATTTTTTTTTACCATTTCTTTGTCCTGTGGGAGGTAACAGATGAGACGATGAGCCGAAGCAGCTTTGCACCTCATTTTGCAGCAGCGATGCTTAAAAATTGCCTTAGAGCACAGATTTGATCTGTGTTCTGAGCACAAAGAGCACTTTTAGGCTTCCCTGAGTGCTTAAAGTTATATTTTTGTTTGATAACATCATAATTTACTGTTAGAAATTAAAAGTTGGTAGCATGGCGGCGCAGTTATAGAATTTGCTTGCTGTTATGAGGTATATTCTTAGATCTAGTTATGGCTCATATTACACATGAAGGGTCACATTCAAGCTTGGTGAAGAGCAGGTGCTTAGAGCGTAATCTCTGGTTTTCTCAGGACAGGTTCGGCTTAGCCCGAGGTGGTCTTTCACAATCCTTCCAAAATGTCATGTGCTAACTTATGTGTTGCTGTACTTCTACCCATCTGCCCTTGGAATTATTCTCTGTAACGTTTGCGAAATGAATACAACAAAAAAAAGAATAATTTGCGAGAACATTGTAAGCTGTATATTTCGCACAGTCAGGCAAGAAAAGGAAAAACAGTTCATTACAATCATGCTGGCCATTGTTCTCACATAAATACCTAGACAGATAAATTTTTTTGTTCCAAAGGACATTGCACAAATGAAGATGTGTCCTCTCTTTCGTAGAAGTGATTTTTCCAACAGTTGTAAAATAATTTTGCCCCTTGTTTTGGCTATAGCTCATTTTCATGTTATTTTAAATCCCAACACCACCACCAACAAAAACGCCAAAGCACAAATGATAAAATCTATTAACTTATCTGTTGAAATAAACTGAATTGTTTCTAATATCCTTGTGTTGAGCCGTGTTAGACAGACAGTACTTTGGCGCAGACTGGGGATTAACAAGTCAACACTATGTAGTGACAGACTGTCTCCTTAAAGCGAAAATCTGTGCAGAATGGATTATGTCTTTCCAGCCTCAGAGCAGACACAGGGATTGTCTTGATGACACTTTTTTTTGGCATTCATCTTCAGTTTGCATGAAATCGGAAGCTTTGCTCAAAATCAGCATTCACTCAGAATTATTACAGCGCACCATTTCCATTATTACAGTATGGCAGGCAGCCCTCCATCTGTTACTACACAGTCACTATAAAGAATTTTCTTCCTGGCAACATCAGTTGAAGCTGCTTTGCAGCACATTTTGAACAAGAGGGCTCTGTCTGAAATTAGTGGGATTTTTTGTTGAAAATTGCCGATTTATATTGAAATAAAAAGTTTACTGTAAGCCAGAGATAACGGAAAACAAATCTCCCACATATTTTCCGTATTAGCATTTTATTCCCATTTAGCTCCCTGTCTTATTCTAAATAGTGCTGGTGATCTTAAGCACAGACTGGCATATTTGTGGTGCACAGGTGAATTGTACATTAATAAATAGAATATCATATAGGTTTTATATATGAATAGATAGAAATAAAGTTTTTTTTAAGCACTCATTCCGGATTTTTTAGCTAATAGTGAGTATTTCATTATTGTTTATGGGTTTCTTGCTGGGGACACATATTTACCCCTGAATGCATGCACTTCAACTGTCTGTAGAGTCCATCTGAATGCAAGCTTTGTAGTAAAACATGTAGTTTTCCCTGAGTTGGCGTCAGAGAAAAGCAACCAAAAGCAATCCGCAGCTTAGCCCAGTGAGGACCGAAAAGGATTGTTTTGGCTAAAATGCAAAGCATGGGACTGGATGCTGGTAACAGAGGAGTGCTTGGCTTCATTGTTTTGCCAAGTGTCCATCATCAGTCGTGCTGTATTGTTTGCTATTGCTATACTCAACGTTTACCTGTTTTTAGGACCTCTTTCATTCATGATGTGGAGGTGTGTAAAAGGGTCTTGTTTGACACAGACTGTGTAAATACAGCAGAAGTAGATTATGTTGGGGATGCGTCCTGGTAACAGTGTTTGTACCCTGTGTGGTTTGGGCTCTACTGTTTTCCATTGGTGTGTGTTACCCAAACAACACTTGGACCACAACAGAACATCAGGGTGTTATTCTGGAAGCGGAACAAATATCCCTTCAATGGGATTTTGATTCTGCAATTTTTTCCCATCTCAGATGCCGTCCTGGGTTCTGCGCAAACCTTGCCTATCCAGTGCTCTTGTACAAGATTGTTTGTGTAATTTTTTGTTTGCTCTTAGCTGCTGCTGGGCTTTACAAATTCTCTTTGCTTTTTGGTATGTTGTTCATTTTGTTGTTGTTTTTGTTGCTGTTTCCAAGGAGTTGGTTAAATCCCAGCAACACTCGGTTTTCATAGCACATTACCCCAAAGATAGCCTTCTTGTCCACTGACCTCGCTTGTAATTTTATTCCTGCCTGTTGTTAGTATTTTTTCCATCTTTTTCCTGTTGCTTCACCCGTGCCAGGATTTATGCTTGCTTTCTTTCTGTGGTTTGGAGCCAGGATTTCCTTGCCAGTGTGGGTGTTGACTGCTGGGAAACTTTCCCACTCGGTCTGCTTCTGAAGCAGCTTCCAAAAAGCAACAGTAAACATCCATATCCTTCTTTGCGGTGAAAACCCATGGAGAAGGCTTTCTGAGTTAACCTTTACCTTCATAGCTGTGTTTCTTTTGAAGTTCATCCTATTTAGTCTTTGTGGGGTTTTAGATCTTCAGGCTCAGTTGTGCACAACCACATTACATCACATGGTTGTTCTTTTCCAACAAATTAACACATATTTACTTGTCGGCCTATTCTGCGTAGTAGTGGCAGCGAGTGGTGTTGTTATGACTTTGTGAGGTCAGTCAGTTCATTTACAGAGCAGAGCTCATGGTCTGACTGCTCTGCATTGTATTGCTTAACAAATATTTTTTGATCATATAAGTCTGAGAAGCGGTTTATCATACCTTAAGGAGCAGAAAGATGCTT
Organism: Heterotis niloticus; assembly: GCA_018136845.1. Classification (NCBI taxonomy): domain Eukaryota; kingdom Metazoa; phylum Chordata; class Actinopteri; order Osteoglossiformes; family Osteoglossidae; genus Heterotis; species Heterotis niloticus. Next base: position 18,705,742 of record CM030902.1, read on the forward strand.
GTTTATGATATTTCTGAGCGTGTTTTTTTTAATTCTCTTTATTCCCCAGTAAAACTACACAGGGGAACTCCAAACTCAGATGTAGGGATAGAAGCAAAAGCTGGGTTGAGGATCCTGCTGTACGCCATGAAGGCTCCATGGGCCGAGATGTTTTCCCCAAGTCTTTTCAACGTCCTTCATCGGCAGACTTAATTTTTGAGGAAGCCGTCATTCACGGAAGTTGGTCTCATTCACATTCTGCAGGTATGCAGGTAGGCAGCTGAATGCTGTTAACCGACAAAAAGCGGCCTCACCTAGAAATACAGGGCAATGCGGGTGGTAAACTTGAATGTTCACGATGGTGTAGCTTAATGTCTCCTAAGAATGGGGGTTACAATGCTGTTGTCATAAAGCTGCCTTCATGCAGTTTTTAACTTTTAAACGTTTACGTTGGTGACCTCTGTACAAACAAAGCATAACCACACAATGAAGGTCCAAGCATTTTTGTCCTTTGTATCAAAGATTGATGAGCAACAAGATTGATGATTTGCCCCTATCTTTGTGTGGAACCTCATCACGGTGTCTGTTGAGCATAGCCGTGCTGATCTGCCCAACTCATGCATGAGCTCTATGAAGACCCAGAAGCCGGACGAACGTGCACGCGGCAGACAGATGGTGAGCCGAACCGCTGCCGAAGCTGCGGCCGTGGTGGGGCGGAGGTGGTGTTAGACGCCTCTCCCGGAGAAATGGCAAAGGGAACAAAGGCTTGGTATGAACGCACAAAGAAGGATGCCACATTTGCCCATTCCTCCTTCTATAAACACAGAATGGCGCAAAATAATCCCAAATACCGTGCTTAATTCCTGAAAATGGGTCCATCTTGCAAGGACAAAGAAGCGTGGTCTTTCTGTAGCTTCAAAGCATGGGTGGGCAACCCTAATACCAGTTGCCACAAATGGAGAACTGGCCGTGAAAGTGTGGCAAATTTCAGTGTGACGTATTTTGACACTCGGTTTTGAAATCGGGCCCTGAGAAATGATCACCTGTGTTGGATCGGAATGGGTGTGTGAATCCACGGTCTGCACGGCAGGATTCGAGTCAAAATGCGGATGTCAAACCGTTGACGTCAAATAGAGGCGGAGCTCGGAGGGTTCAGATTTTTGCCCAAGACATCACCTGGCAGTCTGTGTGGGCAAATTTTGCGGGGGGGCAATTGAAAGCGAAGAGTCTAAATTTCCATTTTGAATAAACACTTTTATTTTTTCTTAATACATGTTTGATTGCACTTTATATTTATCAAATTTGGTATAGCGTGGGGAATTTCACTTTGCCAGGCTTAGGCCTACATTGAAGTTGCCCTCACCTGCATTCCCAGGCTGGCAGTGCTTCACAAGGGCCTGCGTTCAACATTTGCTGCATCCCTAGGAAAAGGCCATTTGGCTAAAACCAGGGTCTCCAACAGGAGGGTGACTCTTATCAATCACGTGGAGCAACTGCCCCCGGCTTGCAGCAAAGGTCTGTGGCGCTGGATGAAGGATTAGGCTCTTGTCATTGTTTGCCGGGCAGGCCATTCCGTTGTGAGTACAAAGGCGTTGCTGCAGGAGATTCTCTTTATTGATTTGGGTTAGGGTTGAAATCTTAGGTGATGATGGATAGTTCAGGGGTGCGGCGAAGCGCTGCATGCCGAATGACCCACTGCCTATTGTTGTCACAGGACTGTTTATTCAGGCCTCTTTCTTTTGCAGCAATTGCTGCTTTTCAGGTGTTCGCATTTCTTTTTGGGTCAGATTTTCTTTTTCCACCTTAGAAATAAATTTTCATCCTTCTGCATTTTCTTTCCTGCACATATTTTTCAGGCGTGCGTTGTCAGCTCGAGTCTACCCGATGCCTCATCGCGGAAGTGATTCTTTGTTTAAAATACATCCCACTTCATATGTAGAAGTCGCTAAATAGTGCGGATGATCAGAATATTCTGTTGTTCGGCATTCATCACGCAAAAATAATACCGGACAGAAAGATTGAGTTGAATAATGTGTTTCCACTGGGGGATGAAAAGGGGCAGTTGATAAATTATCCTGTTATTCGCTTTCTGTGACTTTCATGAATTTACATGATCTAATGAGAGAAACAAATGGAGCGCCTTCTGTGGATCCAGTTGTAAAGAAAGCCATTTATCTCTGTTAGCATCCTCCTGTGTTCATTTGTGGACTAGTTGTTGAGGGACAAGGAGGGGGCACGCGGGCTTTCCCATCGGCCTGCCCAGCACGGCCATCCTCGCGGCCGCCTCGGGTCTCCCAGAATGGGGATGGACACTGTGAACATCCCTGACTCCTCGGCGACCTTGTGAGGCTCTCACCGCTGACCCTCAGATGACCCCATACTCTAAAGAACGCCTGGGCAGGGGGCAGCCAGGGGGACTCTGGACCCCCAGTCTGAATTTACACACTAGAATGGGCTTTCGGGATGCTCTTTTAATTCCTTGAAGGAAGTCCTTTTTGTCCACGCAGAATTGAAAAGCCACCATTCAGCGAGCATTTCTGAGAACATACATATTAGCTCAAAGCATTTAGGAATTTGGGAGTTTTTCTGAGCATGGACTATATTTTTTAGTCCAAATTAAGATTTTTTTTTTTTTTTTTTTATCGTGTCATTGACCCAAATCTGAGCCAATGCCAATTCCAAAGTGAGAAATCGGTCAGCTTGTATTGCAATGCATGTTGGATGATTTGTTTTAAGAAAGCGCCGCACTGTTAGTCTAATGCGCGAGTCTAAAGCGATGTTTTAAAAAGGCCGGGTTTGCCGTAGCTTTTTCCCGTAGGTCTTGAGCTGGGGCAGCGAGCGCAACTGTCCCTGAGAAGGCTCCTGCTGCGGCCCCTCCCCTAGCACCGCGGCCCCAGCCGCGCTCTGGGTTCGGAGGTGACTCTCGGAGTCCGGCGGAGGAGCAGGCAGAGAGGGGGATGCTGAGATGATCGTAACAGCACGGCATCCACGGCACTCCAGCAACAGCACCGCAGCCCGTGCACCATGGACAACAACGGCCCGTACGTACACCTCAGTGAGTACTTCTTCCGCGCTGCCGCGACACTCTTTTGTTGGCTCCACGCTCGCGGGACTTTACCGCGGTCGGCTATAAATCCAGGGTGTCCGTCGCACCGGCCCAGACACTCATTAGGGTGCAATACAAAAGTCAGGTGATGGTGGGCACACACTGGGCCGGGTCAGGGGTTGGCACTTTAACGGTGCTTTTCTAATATATGGCCTCGAGAGCACATCTACTTCAACTGTCTGCTATTTGTCCGACCATAAATACTGAGCGCGGCATACACATCCGTGGAAGGAAAGAACGCACTGACCGCTTTCTGACCGACAGTTCCGGCACGCGACAAGTTATATGTTTAACACATGCGTGCTTTGTTGCACATTTTTTACACTTAAAAGAATCGAATGTATCATTACCTGCACCGAGCCTTAGAGGTGACGGTGGCGATAAAATTTCAGATTTCCGACAGCATACTTGCGCTAAAATTTGCTTTCGAGATATTTTTCTGTTATTTCTGGACTTGCTGTATATTACAGATTAAATCCCAATAAAATTTTTTTAAAAAAACAGGTTTTTGGACCACAACTGTCTCTAAGCCTAAATTATTTCTCAGGCAATTGCTTTTATGTCGCAACGCACATAAAGAATAGACTTTATTTTCAGCGATTCACGGAAATGCTACCTTATGGGTTTTATACTTCTTTCAGATAGGGACAGATAACTGTATGACTTTTAAAATCGCAATTGCAAGTTTAAACCCTGTAATAGCCATATGTTAAATTAAAAAATTATTGCTTAAATTTGCTCATTCACAATTAAATGTTATGAAAATAAATATAAAATATAGCAGTTTTATATATTCCATTGCATTTATTTATGTCTTCATTCATTTACTGACAGTTGTTAGCACTGCGTGTTTGATATGAATTTATTCATTCATTTATTGACAAAAAATCAGTTGCGCCCAAATTTTTAAGCCACTTGACTTTGCATATTAATGTGCTGTCCTGGCACCTTCACTGGAGGTATTTGGATGTAAATGCTAAAAAAACTGTGTGGTTTGATGTCTTGGATGTTGGCATCTTACAATCTAAAAGTTTGTCCCACCATAATTTGCCTATTATTTAATATAACAGTTTAACTTGCCAGTTTGCTTCAGGCGTCTAACACTGTTTTACTGATACTGATATCAATACATGGATTAATATCACGTATACTGTTATGGTTTTATGAGCATTGTTTTATTATCTGCAATTTCCTGTGATCGTAAAAAAGAGGTGTAGTTTCTGTGATGGTTGTTATCCAGATAGACCTCCTGTCAGGCTATTCTCTGCTCTAAAACTAGTTTTGCAGTTCTTTTGTGCTAATTCACAGTGTTACTAGAATGTGTGATAAGCCTTTCAAGTCTTTGTTATTTCTTGATGCTCTACTGGGCCTTCATGGGAATTTCTGAGCCCTTTTGTAAGCGATGTGGTAGAAGCCCAGGTGAGCCCCTGGGCACCCATACAATGTGGCCCCCTCTGAGAAGGGGGTCGTGTTTCGTTTACATTTACTGCATGCTGTCGCACCTCCATCGACAGCACAGGCCTGGTGTGGTCCTTCTCAAACGCTCTGTATCAGGGTGTTCGGCGAGAGAAGATATCTGGTTGCATTAGTAACCGCCTCTCAGGGTTTGTCCCACCCTGGCTTGGCTCCACGTAACACCTTGCTCTGCATGAGGATGGTGCGTGCATCTGTGTTTGTTTCGGAGCTGTGTTTGTAGGGCTACAACTGCGCAGGCTTCCTCCTCTCTCAGAATAGAAAATACTTAGTGGCTTCACCGTGTGGTTCCCAATATTATTAACCTATTTCATTAAATCCTTGCATTTTTATGCCATTAAGAAAGGGACAAAACCTCCGCTGTCTTGAGGAAGATTCAAATTATTCTATGTGGTATAGGTTACGACATTCAATTATTGCTTTCTTTTTATTTATCTGGATTTTTTTGGGCCTTTTTTTTAAAAATCCCAAAAGATGTGATGCTTTAATTTTGCATTTAGTCCATGAGATGCAACTGGAAGTCACAGATTTACCTGTTTTATTGGCCTTTGCTAAAACTATCCCACTAACCTTAGTTATAGTGCAACATAGTCTTGGCTTCTCACCAAACTGCAATAATTTAACTATGCTGTATTCTCAAAAATTCTTAACAATGCAATATTAAAATTCAACAAAGATTTAAAGCATGAACTGATTTATAGCTAGTTTTCAGCAGTTACCATAACAAGAATTTATTCATTTTGTGAATTCACGAGAGAGCTTGGGATTTGTTAACATTTAGTTTAAATTTAGAATCTGTATAGCGTGAAGAGTAAAAGGACTCCCATGCAGTGTGAAAATATTGTTTTTTCATGCAGTTGGCTATCTGTTCTGTACAGCAACATTTTTAAAATCATTTTATGTCCACATTAGCTATTTTTTCCTCTACAGTGACATCCCCACTTGTATCAGACATTTAGAAACAGACACACATGGTGCCTCAAACCCAAAAGTTTTCTGTAAATTTGTATTTGCCCTTGAAAATGTAGCGCATAAAAAGCCCCATTCTTGAACGGCTCTTTCAGCCGTGGTGCTTGGCTTTTTGTGCTGCTCAGTATTGTAAAAATTTCTGAGATTTAGTTGCTTTTTTACCTGTCAACTTGTGCACTGTGTGAGCTGGTCGGGAAATTTTGCTTTAGCGCATTGCTGTGAAATTAGAGAAAAAAACTGTATAAATATTAGGCAGATAATAAAAGGCTTAAAATGGCAGACAGAACACAACTGTGTTTATTCATTATTATCACTCATGCTGTTTTGCTATTATTTATGCTATGCCATGCGGCTTGTTTATATGCCAAAGGACTGCCAAGGGAGGTATGCAGTGTAAAATTGAATTTGTTTTTTTTTTTATTGAGAAAATCACAGTAAAAGCAACAACATAGACAATATTTTACTGCTGCAGCAGATGTTCCCATGCAGATAGTTTTAGATACAGTCTGATCCTGCTGAACCATAATCTGATCCGCATCAAAAGATGGTTTCCTCTGGGTCTGATCTGAAGATAATCTCTGTAATCCAGTAAATGGATTTGTCTCTGCCCTCACTTGAGCAATGGTCCGGACAGTAAAACTTGGAAATTAGCACGGATTTCCATTTGGAATCCAACATCTGAACTTTAACAACAGGTTCTCCCGAGCCCCTTTTGTATACCTGTTTCTAAAATAGGTGCAAATGTGTTCAATATTATCACCTTGTTAGGTGACTTTTTGTTGCAAGAGGTCAAATTATCATTACTTCTGATGGAAAAAAGGACAAAAAAGTTATCTAAAATTAATAAAGTAGTAGAAGGTATTTTAATGCATGGCAATACTAATAAATCTTGCAATATTTCTAACAAAATGTATTGTTTCCAACTTGTTCTTTGTGCTCTGCTTTCATCAGTCCATTCATTGACAACAAATGCTTGACCAGTGCAGGGTCATGTAGGTCCAGCTGGGGTTGATCCAAGAAGCACAGGGCATGAGACAGGGTACTACCTGGATGAAGATATTTTGTAATTTAACTCACAGATATTTATGGTATAAATGAATGCAGTGCGGTTAACAAGATAACTGCCTGTATCAGTATCACTTCGTGAAGCACAAGGACGCGATGCCCTTATGTCCATGCAGCACCGCCAATGTTTAATGTTAGATTATCTAGTCTGAGATTGACTTTATTTACGCAAGTGTAAGAGTATTCATGTTATTAAAGCTGTTTATATTATTTGAACAATTGATTTAATAGTTTTGTTTTTATAGTCTGTTTCTAAGTGTTAGCATTAGGCTGCTTCTAATCCTGCCCCCTACTGTAGTACCCTTGATCAAAGCAGCTACCCTGTAGTACCTATGGGTAAATAATTCCTGGTACAGTAGCTTAACAGTGTAAGCATCTTTGGAGAAAAGCATCACATAGTGTTTTATTGAATTATTATTATTATTATTATTATTATTATTATTGGATCAAGTATTTTTTTTATTACATGAAAACCTCATGGAGGAACAGGTTATGGAAATATAAGTTGGAGGAAAAGCTGTTTTTGGACATCTATATGTTATGGTAACAGGTAGCATAGATGTTAGGAAAGGAAATTTACTTCCGTTATACCCTTGAGCAAAGTAAAGAACCTTAACTGATTTAGTGATGAGCTATCTGCTAAGTAAGTAAGGAAGCGAATGAAGTACTTTACAGTTAAGAACCTGTAGCCGGAAAATGGCTTTCTCTGTTGTGACCTATCAGCCCTCCTTGTAGAGGTGTTTCTGGATTGTTTCTGGATTCACCTGCTTATGTGAGTGCCTGGATTCGTAAAGCTGTCCGATTTTTATTTATTGTTCAGTTGAACGGGGGAAGGTGCACGTGTAATTCACCTAAATTCATCACAACTGGTTTTAATTGTAATGGATAGATTTTGGAGAGAGAAACAACCAACCCCCAACTACCTGACTGCTAAGAATTTGCCAGCTTTGATAAAACGCCCAGGTTTATCTTCTCAAAAAAAAAACGTTTTTGCTTGTCATTAGGCTGCAGTTCAGGTATTCAGAGTCAAATCTTTGCTCAGTTGGTGTTAAGTGATTTATGGGTTTTAGTGACTGCACAAGGGCTGTGTTCTCTTACACTTCTTCTAAAGAAACCTGTATGTGTTTAATTTGATAAAGGTTCATAGGGTCAAGGTATTCAAAGACCCAGACAAGCTGTGCAAAAGGGATGTGTTTCTCTGAGTGGCTATATTTTAAAGATGATTCCACTCACAAAGGATGCAGGATTTTTGTTTTCTTCTGTCCAGGACATGAATAGGTTGTGTTGTGTTTTGCTGTGCTGTGTTCTGTTACAGCATGTTTTGGGGAATCAGAGAAGAATTTGACTGGGTATCTGGAACCGGCATCACCATTCAGGACAGTTGTTCTGTGGTTGCTCAAAAAGGAATATTTACCAGGGTCACTTTACCACCTTGTTTATAAACAAATAAGGACTTGAAAATGGGGAGGGAGGTAAAGCAGGAGTCCCCATGGGTTAGCATTGAACCTTTAAAGTGTGTCAATTGTTTATTAATAGATTTTTTAATGTATTTGATGGTTCATGTGTTATTTTGCAGCAAGTTGCTTTTTGAAAAGCTTTTTGAAAGCACACTCATGGATCACTTTGAATGTGTATATAACAGATGAACTACCCATGCATCCATCCATCCATCCATCATGAAACACCTGATTCTGGTCAGAGCCAAGGTGGCCTGGAGTCTAGATGGTCACAGTGCTAGGCTATGAAATAACACCCTGGATGGGATGCTAGTCATTGCAGTGACAATTTACAGTGACAGATTAACTTGTAACTTCTGTCTACAAACTGTGGAGGAAAGTGGAGCACCGGGAGGAAACACATGCAGATACAGGGGGATCGAGAAAACTCCAAACCAATGGAACTGGAGTCCAAACCACACCCGAAGAGCCAAGATGTTCTGGGGTGGCTCTGCTACTCACTGCCTCACCATGCTGCCCAGAAAGATGAACAAGGCACATTTTTATGACTCTGACTGTGTCGTGAACTACCAGCATTCCTTGCTAACTGCTTGATCTGATTGATTGTTTTAGAATATAAGCTAATAAGTCTATTAAATGCAATTGTCAGGAAGCAATGTGTTGAAAAGTGGTATCTGTTCATTTCTTGTCTGTAACCTTCCTACATTCCACAACCTAGAATAGCCTGGCTATCTGACATGTGCCTCTGATCTGTAAGGGTAGCCACAGTAACAGAATATTTATCTTGATAAGCTGGGCCCCTAGCTGTGGTGTCAGGTGTCTATAGATAGCAGAAAGTCTCAAATAACCCCAAACTTCTTGGCTAATGTCAGCCCATGCCTCCCAGTCTGTATGCAACCTCAACAGGGCTCACAGATCAGCTGGATGGGATCCCCGCAGACCAGGAGATCCTTCCTCTTTGGCCTGGTTGAAATACCTGGGTACTTAACTCAGACATGTACAGCAATGGCAAACCTTAATGTGGCATGCAGTAGGATTGTGGGAAGTATCACACACACAGGAGATGTTGGCGGCAACAGAGTGGGAAATGTATGGTTGACATGCTAGCCCTTTGCTGCATCATAGGGCACAATAGAGAACAACGAACTTGTCATGCAGTGACTTGGTCTTTGCAAGGGAAATCTTTTTTTTTTTTTTTTACTTGTACCTGTTTCAAGGAAATCAGGAGTCTTTGGTTGAAGGTGCATTCCTGCATTTGTTGCTGTAGAAGGACCTTGGAATCAGCAGATTCACTGAGGCCCTACACTTATTTGCCAGGACTCTGGACTGAATGACATTGAACATCCAGTAGGAAAATGCCATGTTCGGCTCACTCTTTCTTCACAGGTCTCTTGAGAACCATTAGACAAGGAAATGTCAAGCTGTTGGCCTATTTGGTCTTACATGTAGTTAGATGATGGTTGAAATAAGCAGACTATCAACATGTAAGAGAATTAAGTTTAAAGTACCTCATGTTTTTGTTCATGTTCACCTACGTAACATCACAAAGTAATGTTAAGGGTTAAAGGACTTTAATTTTGTGTATTTATTATTCACTGATCTCTGAAGGCAGTTAAAGAGGAATCAGTGATAGATGAGTCTGGAAACTTGTTGCTGTTGGCTGAGTATTCCAAGGATTATAAACAATATGAACATATGTTGTCAGGAATTTAAGGTCTGTTGATTTTTTTAAAGTGATGTACTGCTTTGCTGGTGTCTTCTCCCATTACTTTCACCTTCTCTGCAGCAAATGAGAAGGACCTTGCTCTTACCCTGGTAATCTTTCTCTCTGTCATCTTTCTGTCTTTCATCTCTCTCCCAAGACAACAAGGTCTTACCTTCTGTTGAGATCACCTCAGTATTTCTTGTGAGACTCCATTCAACTGTACTGTACTGTATATGCAGCCACATGTGTGATGAGTTCCCACCAAAAATGGTGTTTTTTTTGCTGGATTGCTTTGGAAATTAAGATTCTCTTTCTGTAACCTAAGATTCTGGGTAGACTCAAAGCAGCCTGTCAACTTCTTGATTCTGTTCGCACACAGAAATGGCTCAAGAATGGTGTCACAGTCATGACAATTAATCTAATTCTGTACCGCCACATAGATATGGAGCCGTGTGTTGTCACATTCTCCTATTCAGGCCTAATAACATTTGACAAATATATGTATTTAAAGTAACTTTCAGAAATTGTGCAGCAAATATTTTGCAGTGCAGTTCTGTTGTTGCTATGCTTTCTGTGTTTACAAATGGAACTGGAGCAACTTGGCTTTTTCTTCTGTTCAGTCCTAAAACCATTTGACAAATGTATTTATTTGCCTAACTTTAAGAAACTGTAGTGCAAAAGAAAAAGGTTTCATCTGCACGCCATGACAAAAACTGCAGGTGTGCCTGCAATAAAAGCAAAATGTTTCAAAACTATATGTATCTTTAAGGTCATTTCTATAACTGTTTTGTTATTGTATACAAATACACTGCCCGGCCAAAAAAAAGTCACACACTCTAATATTTCATTGGACTGCCTTTAGCTTTAATTCGTTTCGATAAGCTTATGCAATGTCACAACATTTATTTCTGTCCAAGATCTTGTATTTATGATGGGAGAGTCGGACCACTGTGTAAAGTCTTCTCCGGCACATCCCAAAGATTCTCAATGGGGTTGAGGTCTGGACTCTGCGGTGGCCGATCCATGTGTGAAAATGATGTCTCTCGCATGCTCCCTGAAACACTCTTTCACAATTTGAGTCTGATGAGTCCTGGAATTGTCATCCTGGAATATGAAGAAAAAATCCATTGATGGAAAAACCTGCTCATTCGGTATATTCGGGTAGTCAGCTGAGCTCATTTTTTAGGCACAAAACATTGCTGAACCTAGACCTGACCAACTGAAGCAACCCCACATCATAACACTAAGTTAAATCCAGGTGGTGACTTTGTTTTTTTTTGACCGGGCAGTGTAGTTGTCAGCACCTTAAATTTAATTAAATATGTTTTCGCAAAAAACATATTTACATTTACATTTCCTTATTTCTTATGTTTTGAGTCTAAACTTGTAAAGATATTATTTTAGAACTGACACTATATATACCTGTGGTACTTTTTTGACTGCTAATAATGTGGGTATGGCTCAGAAAAAATTTCTAAATTAGATCTGCAAGGTATTCTATTTGCTTTAAAATCAGAGGTTTTTACATATTTATATATGTCAGATCAACAAATAACCTATGGAAGGTGATTTTTCTCTGAATCAGCTTTCTTTAAAGTCGTGCTTATGCTTTAATCCGCAGTTATCGCTTCCCATCCTTACTTTTTTAAATGCAACTTGGCCAGTACGAAATAAATTCTTCAGCAGTACAATTTACGTGCACCATGTTTTTTACACTAAATATCCATTATGGATAAAGTTACATGATCCCGAGTCAGTTTTGCTGGATAACAGTTATTGCTCTTGTGTAGCTGTAACTGGGATGTGCAACTGTTTAGTAAGTAGCTGACCAGACTGTCACCTCTCCTGTCCTGTCATGCCCTGAGATGGAATGGCAGCATTATAAACCACACACAACGGCTTGCATTTGGCTCAAATTTTGTACTGTACTGGCACAGGCACCTGTGAAGAAGCTAACACCCAGCTGGCGTTGAAACCTCACTAAGATCTGAACTGTTAAAATGTGGACTGTAGAATCGTGTGTTTACACATTGTGTGTGATAATACAGATGTATGCAAATATTAACAACAATAGCAATAATAATAATAATAATAATAATAATAATAATAATAATAATAAGTCAAACTGCCAAAAAGATTAAACATTAGTTGAAAGGTAAAGATACTGTAGGTTCCTAACTGACAGGGTTTAGGTTGTAGGCCGGACCAGAAGTCTACAGTCTGGCTGAGATTTCTTGGGAAATAAGTAGAATATTGCCATGCATAGAGCCTACTCGTCTTTATTGCCATTTTACATTTATGACAAAATTCCGTGTGTACATTTCTGTGGAGGAACACGTTTGCTGAATGAATAGATATTAATATGTGTATGAGAGAACCGGCATTGATGTACTGATTTATACTGATTTGTATTGATTGATTGGTGGTAATATGTTATGTAAGCCTGCATTCTCTTGCTCCAATTCCAGATACTTCCGTGCATGTGAATATGGAGCACATGGCCTCACCCCCCTCCCAGCCGGTCATGAGCGGTGCGGTGGGCCACCAATCTGTCATCAGCACCCCACTGAACCCTTCACGACCCCTAGGCTCATCCATCAGTGGCCTGACCTCTCCCTACTCCGTCATCACCTCACCCACTGTCTCAGTGCCCTCCACACCTGGGATCAACTTTGGAGCCCTTCACAGTCCACAGGTGGGTGCCCCCTGGTGATCTTCAAACAGGCCACAGTCAAGTATCACCATGAGCGAACAGATGGTTGAGATCTTCACCAGAAATGTCTCCATGGAGGGATTTCCTCACCATCACCTCTCTGGGTCCCTGCCAGGACCACCATGTCTTATTTTTGCTCCATAGCTCATCTCACTGTCAGGGTAACCATTTTTACTTCCTGTGTTTCAGTAACATCTTCCAGAAACCACATTATCTGATTCATTTCTAAGCTGTCATTGTTGTTTTATAGTTGGTTGGGGTCCTTGAGCCTCTCGCTGCATTCCTTCAAGTACAATAATGTTCACTGACCAGTACATCCCTTTCTTACTTGTAAAAGCGATAAACCTAAGCTGTCAAGTGTAGCTCAGCTGGCTGTATTCCAGTTTCTTGTATCTGCCGTCCAAGATGATAAATTGCAGTGTTCCAACACACACCATGGAATTAGGCTGGAACACACCACACACAGCCAGGATAGAATATGTACACACACAGAAGCAGGACTGAACACACCACATGCTTGCATTTATGGGTCTCTTTCCGCTCTCTCTTTGAGTGTTCTGTCAGCTGTGTGTGTGCTGGAACATTTTTAAGTTATAATTTTTTCTCCAGTAAAAGACTGGGGTGGATTTTAAATGTGTTGTTTGCTCAATGCTGGAGTTTAACAAAGTGAAGGCTGAAGAATAACAGCCACAGAGAATGAGTAATAGAGTCCCACCGAGGTTCATGAAAACTGGGGGTTATGATCAGGGCTGTCACGTGGTCTTCTCTGGAGTTACACAGTAGTTTGGCTCATGTTGTTTGGCTCACGTTGCATTAAGTTGCCAACTTCGATCGCCCCTTGTTTTGCTAGTTCCTCCTGTATAATCTCAGTAATCGCAATCCAAATAACACTGGCTTCTTTAGTGAACATTTATCCAAGTGCACCATTTTCACTGATTTCTTCCAGAAAAGTAGGCGACAGAATGAGTCAAAAAGCAAACAACTCAAGTACTGAAAAATAAGTTCAGCTTCAGGTCTGTTGGGGGGCTGGGTGACATCATAGCCTGGGGAAAAAATAATTCCTATTATCTTTAAAATCTGTCCTTTTCCCATTCACTTCTTTGTTGTGTATCCCTTTGTTCAGTGCTCACCCTGGCGAGTGAAGCGACGTGTAAAAATAAACTGAATTGTATTAGAAACAAAAACGACCTCAGTTCTAATTTTCGCAACACACATGATGAGATGAGGAAAGAGCACAGACACAGCATGAGGAATCATTAGGGTTTATTGCTGGGGCTATAAGGGGGAAGGCGAAGCTTCACAGAGCTTCAGTGATGAAGGCCCAGCAAATCCTGGCAGACGGACCGTCCTTCAAGACCGTTGGGTGGAGATGTATTTCCCTCTGGTGGCAGAGAAAGAAAGTCGGCGTCACCGTATGAACCAGTACGCTTCCACACAGAACACCTACCTGATGTCTTTACTATCAATAAAATCATCATTCTATTCCCCTTTCGAACGGCCGAGGAAAAACATGACCTTGAGTAAATGTTGAATAGATTAAGGTACCAGAACAAAGCAATAATATCACCTACTACTTTACCCCACCAAAGTGCTTGAGTGAACTACATAATACACTATCTCTCTCGCTTTGTTTTTCAGTAACTTTTTTAAAAATTGTTTTCACAACTTTAAAATTGCAGTGAACCAAATGAACCTGGTAAACTCTTAAATCGGTTTTATGCAAAGCAGAAGTTTGTAATGTTTATGCTTACAGCCACCTTGGGTAACATTGTATTTACAATGGTGAAATAGTTATTAAGCAGTCCATATCACTGTATAAATCTAACATATCTTAGCGGTTCCATGTCATCTGTACCAGGTCCCCTAGGCTGGTCAGAATCTAGAGGACATCTGCTGTTTGTTGTACCCTCACTGCATCAAGGGCTCTAGGAAAAATGTTCTGTTGAAAAAGCTGTACAATGACAAGCAATGTCTTCCCACCCAGATGAATTCTCTGAGTAATGTGAGCAGCACAATGGATATCAAACCGCCGCCAGGCCTCTCAGGCCTGGGAAACCCAGGTGGTTACCAATGCACAAGCCCCGGCTCCCTCTCCAAACACATCTGTGCAATATGTGGGGATCGGTCTTCAGGTAAGGCCCATACCTTGCTGGTTCTGCAGTAGGACTCCTCAGTAATGACCGCAGCGGCTCAGTCTTTCTCTTATCTCCCCAGTCTCTGAATAAAGCTATAAAGTACTTAAATTAGTGTGATGTCCAAATTCAAAAGTTTTTTGGGTCTAGCTCCAATTTTGTGAGTTCTGCACTCAGAACCGCTGATCCCTTTCATTCAAGAAGGGTGTCTTTTGGACCTAATTCTCTTCCTATCGCCTATCTGCTCCATATGTCTTATTTAAATAAAAAAGTACCTTATCCATTTTGTATTCAGCTACTAATGTAAAGGATGCAGGGGAAAATGATGGGCTCGAGCTAAGCGATTACACTCGGAGAGTCGCACGCCTCTTTCTGCATCTGATGGAGAAATGCACTTTTGTTTATTTTGAGTAACTTGGGAGAAAAGCATCTGCTGAATGAATACTTGTAAACATAAATATAGTTATTGCTGTGTTTTGTCTCGATGTGCAGGCAGCTGTTAGCAGTTTGATGGAAGCTGTAAAATGTACACAAACTGCATCTCACCAGAGCCGGGGACTCAGACACTACTGAAATAAATATTGAATGCCAAACAACAGCTGGAAGGCATCTTTATAGTTTCAGTCACTGTAGGTATTTAATTTAGAATCCCAGTTACACTTTATTTCTTTTATTCATTTTTTGAAAGCTGCTTCAGTGTCCAAGTCTCCTGTTGCAAAGAATTAAACAGAGCTGGTAAACTGTTGCACCTAAAAAGGTGTGTAAAAGGTGTAGAGACAGGTATGGTCTATCACAGTGGAGTTTGGCTGAAGTTCACTTGGCTAATTCAACACTGTGTAGATTCAAGTCAGACTGTGTCTAGAAATTTTATTACTGAACCAGAAACAACACGCCATACCATTCTAATGTATACTTTAATTATGCAACAAAACCAGCCAGGAGCCCAGTACAGTTTACACTCAAAAATGTAGGTGACTCTATATGGAGACTCGACTCAAAAGTCCTTTTAAAAGGTGATAAAGTGCAACGCATAGACCAGACCAATGAGAAATAAGCATCCTCTAGACAGACCAATCAAAACAGGAATACAGATGGTCCCTGCCTTATGATGGGGTTACGTTCCAATGAACCCATTGTAAGTTGAAAATATCGTAAGTCGAAAATGCATTTTCACCCAACCTACTGTCATGCCTGTGGCCGCTTCAGCACAAAACGTAGGCGGTCTCTCCGCCCCATCTTCAGACCGGGCATTGATTGGCGTAGGAACCAGTCGTGGATGGGATTTAGTTCCTGCCCTGACTTCCTGTCAGTGCTCAGTTTCCGCTATCTTTGTGAACTCTCCTACAACCACTGTCATGCCAAGACCTTGCATTTTGTTTATTTTCAATTGTGGCATCTTCTGTTTTTGTTTATTGCCAATCGCTAATGTTTAGTGCTAGCTCCCGGTTAACAGCAACACTCTTTATCGGAAACAGCACTCGGTAAAGAGTTTAATGGAACTTGAACTTATTACTGTGGTGCCTCGCAATTGCTACCACCAATTCATGCCATAATACTTAGTAAACATTCATGTCGCTTTCAGAAGACACACAGATGAGCATTTCGTAGATATGATGGATGCACAAAACACTATGCAGATATGGGGGGTGGGGGCATCCAAAAAATGCTGGCAACACAACACCATGGAATATTGGTTGTATACACTAGCTACCACGTGGTGGACTGGGAGATGCGGATCGCTGCCGCTGCCCAGCATCATGAGGGAGTATCATACCACATGTCGCTTGCCCGGGAAAAAAATTAAAATTCAAAATTTTATGTACGGTTTCTACTGAATGCGTATTGCTTTCTCACCATCATAAAGTCAAAAAATTTTAAGTTGGACCATCGTAACTTGGGGAGCATCTGTATTAGATGGAAGTCCCACCCACATACTAGAGAATTAGACAAAGGAGAAACTTAAGAATTACAAAGGTTGTTTACAATAAGTGCAGGTTAGGTTTAAACACTGCAACACACCATATAAGGAAAATAAGTTTAGGCAAGAACTGAAGAATAAAATGTTCACCTTTTGACAGAGTAGCAAGCCATTTAGTTGAAACAAATACAGAATTTTTTTGGTAAAAATTGTTGTTCCACAGCTGTATCTATTTTTGCTCAATTCTGGCTTGTGTGTCGACAGGAAAGCACTACGGTGTGTATAGCTGCGAGGGCTGCAAAGGCTTCTTCAAGAGAACTATCCGGAAAGACCTAAGTTACACATGCCGGGACAACAAGGAGTGCCTCATTGACAAGCGCCAGCGCAACCGTTGCCAGTACTGTCGCTACCAGAAGTGTCTTGCCATGGGCATGAAGAGGGAAGGTGAGCAGATACAAACCCAACTATTTGCAGCCCTGGTTTATCTATTGCTCAAAGTTTCTAAAAATCTAGACTTTTTTCTCTGAATTAAGTGGTGCATCAGTTTTGTTTAATGCATATTTTGCACTTGAAAACAAGTTCTCTAGACATCTCTAGATGCCTCTAGACATCTTGAAAGCAGTTCCAGTTTAAATCCTGCAGATGGTGGCAAATATCCCTTTGCATAGATCTGGCCCATATACCCTCCTCACCTCCTAAAAGGATTCAAATACCTCTGCTCATAACTGGGGTTTTATAGAGGCTTGTACTTGGTAAGGACCTCTGACTCAACTCCAGAGGCTATGGTCTTACCCTATTTTACAGCAAAGCTGTGATAGGCAAGCCATGTCTCGGTATTTGACCTAGTGTTGGACCAGGACTTCAGAAGATGACATAACTGGTTTCACATCATGGAAAGGAGGCAACAGTCCAGTTAGAGGTATATTAAACACACACCCCCTCTTTTGCTAGCTACCCGACTTCTCTCCTCACGTACGTTTTCTGCACTCCCAGACAGGACCAAAAACTTCTTTGTGAAGCCTCTGAGGAGGAGAATGTCAACCTTCAAACCAAAAGTTTTCCTTGTGAAATACATGGGGTCTCTCTTATACATTTCCATTTCTCGTCCAGCTAAGCGTTCCTGCCAGTTGGTTTCAGTGGAACCCTCAGAAAGAAAGTTCACCCCAATGCTTTAACAGAATAATTACATTAGGAAAAACTCCAGTTCTCTGCAGTTTCCAGACACTAAAACACAATATAGGTGACTTGCCAAGGCTCAGAGCTGCACAGGAGGCAAACCCAAACACACCCAGGCCTAAAAGCTGAGTGACTGGTCTGCATGTACAAACAACACAGTGTCAGCCATTTGCTGGCCCAGCTTTGCCACATTATCATTCCCCAGTAGGCGCAGGTTGTAAAGTTCGGTTAACTACCAGCAGCTTGACATAAAGAGCAGAAGCAAGGAGAGCAGATAGATCTGCCTCACTCCAGTAAACTGGAGTACCAACCCCTGAGGGAGCTCTTGATGGTAACTAGGCTGCTTACCTAGGTGCTGAGTGTACACACCCACCCTAGAAAATCAGGGACAAACTGATGTGGACAGACCTTCTCAAACTATTAAACAGGACATGGCAATCTCCTTGGTCAGACATTTTTTCCTGGTCTAGACTTACTAACGTGAGGGCAACCTTTCGGTCCTTTACCAAGGTGGTTGCATTTCAAACCGGGTGCAAATTCCAGAAAGCAAAACATCCCAGCAGCCTGCACATCTGACCTCAATGGATCAAGTTGGGCAGTATCTGTTTCAGGCACTCTTTGAGGACTCATGTGATAAGCTTTGCATCTACACAAGGCATTATGAGGGGTCTCTAGCTGGCAAAATCAGCTTTGTCACCTTTCTTATACAGCATGCAATGAGAGTACTGTATATAGATTTAAATTATAGGAAGTGGATGATGATGAAGAATGTTTGGAGGTGTATTTTCAGCTGTCCAGGAAGAGAGGCAGCGCAGCAGAGAGAAGAATGACAATGAGGTGGAGTCAACCAGTGGTTCCAATGAAGATATGCCTGTGGAGAAGATCCTGGATGCAGAGCTGGCTGTGGAGCCAAAGACAGAAGCCTACATGGAAGCCAGCTCAGGGAACTCAGTGAGAAGCTCTGAACCTTATAACTGTAGTTGCTAACCCTGGTTACGTAGAGACAAATGGCAAAGTCCAACTGATTTTACCATTCCTGTCATTCTGTCCCTCTCTTTTATCTTTCCATTCTTTTCTGCTATGTGCTCCTTTGTTAGACAAACGACCCTGTCACCAACATTTGCCAAGCAGCAGACAAGCAGCTTTTCACTCTGGTTGAGTGGGCAAAGAGGATCCCACACTTCTCTGAACTACCTCTTGATGACCAAGTCATCCTTCTGCGAGCAGGTAGACACCAGCAACCCATTGCTCATTGCCTTGTTGTAATGCCGAACACACTGTTGCATCAGTTGGCCATGACCCTTGCTTCCTAGAGACCACTGACCATTGACTGGTCCATCACATTCACATGTGGCTGACTAGATTGTAGAAGCAGGTGTGTAAGAATTTTACTGAACAAGAAACAAGGCAAACCATTCTAATTTATACTTTATTAATGCAGCACAACCAGGAGTTTAACACAGTCTATACCCGTGCATAGAGGGGAATCATAAAATTAAATGAAAATTCAACCTTTCCATGCATGTAAGCGTTTATATAAGCTATTAAAGTACCACAGGTACAGTAAGTGGTCCAGACCAATGACCAGTAGGGACAGGGATATGTGCAGGAAGGTCCACCCACATTTTCTGGCAAGTATTTTAAACAAAAGAATACCATATCGGCCCGCTTATAAGACGACCCTCTGTTTTTCAGCACTCATTTTTGGAAAAAGATTTGAAATATTATATCTTATCTTCAAAAAGAAAAATCATATTCATTCCTATTTACCGTATTTGCATTTTTAAGATGGTCTTTTTGGACTTGCCATCTTCGAACACAACATTCTGAAGCTTAATATTTCTGGACTGCTGGAGAGTTGTTTGACTGCTCCACCTCATTGATCACTGCTAAATTAAAATATTAAACCTGCCGAATGACCACAGTTGCCAGATCTGTGGTATACGGGTTATATGTGAGCACCAACAAGTGTATGATGAAATGACAGAAGGGCAGCTTAGCACAAGGGTCACATTGGAACAACAGGGTTACTCTCTGCCCCTGTGCATTCCAGGCTGGAATGAACTGCTCATTGCCTCCTTCTCACATCGCTCGGTGACAGTGAAGGATGGCATCTTGCTGGCCACAGGTCTGCATGTACATCGCAGCAGTGCCCACAGTGCTGGTGTGGGATCCATCTTTGACAGGTGGGCAATGGTCTAAGACCTGCACATGTTTTCCTATTGCTACATCTGTGTGTCCATAGCAACGTTCTTCTGTAAATCAACACTATATGAGCCTTGGCAGGGTGTTAACAGAGCTGGTGTCCAAAATGAAGGACATGCAGATGGATAAGACGGAACTGGGATGTCTGCGTGCCATCGTGCTCTTCAACCCAGGTCTGTAAATACTTCACACGTGCACTTCTGCATCACGTGGTACATGTTGAAGGCACAAACTGAGATCCTTGGAGTCTAAAGAGCGTGGGCACAGAGCCATTTAGATACCGCTCCCAAATGCACGTGTTCTCAGCTATCTACAGCCGGATGCACTGTAAGCAAAGCTTATTTAAGAAGTTTATGATAGAGAACATTGCTGATGATGTCTCTGCTTCATTTTAAATTTTGTAGCAGTAAAAGTTGTAGGTGGAAGCATTCGCATTGACACATTGACAAGTGTATTGCACAGTTTCATCCAAGCAACAGTACACAAGGGTGTTCTGAAGGTGTCGATGGTGTTTCTTTAGATGCAAAGGGCTTGTCCAACCCCACAGAAGTGGAAGCCCTGAGGGAGAAGGTGTACGCGTCCCTAGAAACCTACACCAAGCACCGGTACCCAGAGCAGCCTGGCAGGTGAGACCTCAAATCCATTCCCTTGGGGCTCTTCTCAATCTTCTTCTTACAGAGGGCTGAAGTCTCAGGCTTTCTTTTTTAAATGAAAGTGCTCAGTGTAAACACCGCGAGCCAAATGTGAGTGCAGCTTCTCAAGCATGTGCATGCAGCCATTTGCAAACGTAACTCCTTTCCGCTGTCCTGTTCAGGCCTTTGATGCTTAAGCAAATTTTGATTGTTTGCAAACTTAAAATTTTTCCTCTTCTCAAAGATTCGCCAAACTCTTACTCCGTCTGCCTGCCCTCCGCTCCATTGGGTTGAAGTGTCTAGAGCATCTCTTCTTTTTCAAGCTGATTGGAGACACACCCATTGACACCTTCCTCATGGAAATGCTTGAAGCACCAAATCAAGTGACATGACATCGACCAACTCTTTGTAAATATTTGCTAAGCAATGTAAATGATATGAACTTGGTTAATATGTAAACTTCTTATTTTCTATCAAATGCAATTATTAGTGACCATTGGTACTTTGGGCTCCAAAAGTGCACTGTTGAGGAATGTCATGAAAAGCTGTTAATTTTTTTGTAAATAGGTCATTTGAATGAGAAATTATTCCAACGTAAAAATGCTTTAGTGACAAATTTCTGAAATGACCCCTGGATCTGTGTGAAAGTAAAAGGAAAACAATGGACACGAATTTGGTTGTCCATCTGTTCTTTCACCTACTTGTGTGTGTGTTTTGCTCCTGAGTTAAACGAAAGGCCTTGCCTACCTGTGTATTCCCGTTCAGAGATTTTGTTTTGCACGCTGCTGTGTTGTAGCTGCAGCAATTTTATAAAAGCACACATAATCTTGGGTCCCAAGAGAAAATGGCCCGAATGACAGAATTGTTTGGTCTGGAGGAAGCAAAGGTTTAAAATAAATACCAGGACACCGCAGGGTTTGCATTTGGCAGTTGTGAGAAGTGTGTGGGGTCATTAATATTGTTGTTGCTTAGATGTTTATTCGACTCCGACTCTTCGTGACCTCATGGACTTAAACAGGTCTTCCTGTTGTAGACTGACTGCCTCCTTAAGATCCTTTTACTTCGGCCATCCTCTTTTTACCTTCAGTTTTTCCAGGCATCAGAATCTTCTCCAAGGAATCCTGCCTTCTCATGACGTGACAAACATATTTGAGCTTTTGTTTCACAACCATGCCTCCCATTGACCCATCTGGTTGTATTTCTTCAAGTAATCATTTGTTAGACCTTCTTGTTGTCCAAGAAACTTTGTTCCTCACCAGCACCAAAGCTCAAATGTGTTTGTTCTTCTGCATTTAGCCCTAGAAATAGTCAAGCTCTGACAGCCATGCATCCCTACAGGGAGTACCCCAGCCTTGACCTTACAAATTATTAGTATTAATAATATTTAAAACTAAAGTATGCAACACCAAAACTTTAATCTGGAGATTATGGCAGTTCACGTGATCTCATTTTTACTTGCAGTAAATGGAAAATTAATAGTCAACAAAGTTACAGATTTATTAAATGTAAGCAAATACCATAACTGTAGCATAGGGATGAGTAGAGGCAAGAGGAACAAAATTAGTAGCGCAGCAAACATCCCATACAACTCACTGTCTCTGTATAGCAGCTTGAAAAGCCAAAGTTTAACACATAACTTGAGTTCCTCCCCGGAACTCCCTGGAAGATGCTGACGGGTATCAGTTTATAGTTTGCGTCTTTGAGGAGCGATAAGAGGCAAAGGACCCAGGGTCACATCCGTCCACCTGCTGTATTATCTTTGAGAAAAATGCTTACGCTAAAATACTCCTGTAAAAATTGCTCTGCTGTATAAATGGGGAAAACATTAAAGTAGCTTTAAACTTAGAGAAAAGACAATAAAAGTGCAATAATAATAATAATAATAATAATAATAATATTGAGAGCCATTGGAAACTGAAACCAAATTCCCTGTATTTGTGAGCATCATTGGCCAATAAATCTGATTCTGATTGATATCCTACCCATTTTCACTTGTATGTTCAAGTGTGTGTGTGTATGTGTGTGTATGTGTGTGTGTGTTTCATTTGTCTCCTAAATTAATGAGTGAACTCATAAAAAGACCAAGGTTCAGTTCCAAATAACCACAAAATCAGAAAGGCAAATATTTTTCTTTGCACTATAAATAGAGAAGGCGTATTTCTCAGAAATGTTTTGGTTGGCAGTAGAATTATTAGAATTTATTAAGATACAGCCATTTACTGAATAACAGAGAGCAACAATACCGGTGAGTTTCACATGTCTGTCAGCCGGCGTTATCAACCTAAAACTTCTGGGTATCATTTCATAAATATTATGGCTCCAACATTTATAAAAAGCTTTTGAAGTGTCAACTAATTGTTATATTTTTCTTATAGTGATTGTGAATGTTGGATGTTTATAGTTTCCATTTTTTTAAAATACACAATGCAAAAATCGGCTCAGAAATCACAGAAATGATATAATTAATACAAATGTTACTTTATTTTAAAATATTATACACATCCATAACATCGACATAGTTAATTCAGGATAACAAATAAGGTTGAGACAAAACAAAAACAAAAAGGTAACAAAAAAATAGACATAAATTATCCTAAAGGCATACACAGGAAAAAATGTGCTTTTTATTATAAATTACACCTCCCTTAGGGAGGAACCCAGGTACACGATTCATAAATATTTTCACACCCGAGAAAATGTGCTCCAAGTTCCAGCATTTGCTCAAATATTGGGCTACAATAATTAATATTTGTGCAAATTGAGATTGGTATTGTGTTGTATTTTGACTGTAACTGATGCACTGTTCAGATTTTGAATAAATTTTGAATAGATGTTTTCATCATTCCAAGTGAAAGCACACAAAATCTGTGAGTGATGAAATGTGTCGAGAGCAACAGTTTGGAGCTGTACCATATAAGAAAGTCATTATTAGCACAAACTGCACAAAATGAAAGTAGAATGACAATAAGAATATCCATCTATTTTACAGAAAAAATCTAGATGAGACTGTCAATGCTGTTCTTGTATCTCTGAGGGGGTTCCTCCTCATCTTCATCAGTGGTGGAACTGCAGGAAGCATGAACAGATCTTTGGGTTACATCATGAATCATGGAAAAACTGTAAAAGTTTGTGCAGTAAATCTACACTATGGCAAAGTTAAGAATGTTCATTCGTCAAATGTCAGGTCACTTACCTGTTGAGATCAAACTTTTTGGCTGTAAAGGAAACAATAAGGCCCGTGAGTCTCAGAAGGAGATGTTTGTGTTTAACTGGTATTTTCTATATTCATGGGCTATAGTGTGAATGAATTATCCGTGCACTGCTGTCAGGCACACTGAAGGAAGGAGGACAGCATGCGTACCTTTCTGCCGCAGGTTCTTTATGAGCCACACTGCCAACATGAGGCTGGAAAACCCAGCAGTGCTCCCCAAAGCCAGCAGTACTGTGAGCGATTTCAACAGAGGCTTGGTTGCAGCTGAAGGAAAGAGCAGAAAAAATGTGATCAAGCACGACAAGCATCGCCAGCACTTCTGGCAGCACCCAACAGTAGAATGAATCCAAGTATAAATTAGAGTAATAGATAACTGCGGTCAATATTTGAGTTGAACAACTACTAAAGTAAGAAATAAAAAACTTCCGTACCTTCACAGTGTGGCATCTCCTCACTCCATAGTCCAGATGCTGTGCAGTTCACAATGGCGGCACCGTGCAGCCCAAAGCCATCTGCACAGCTGAAGTGCACGTGCGGAGCTGTAGCTGAAGGGCATGTCGATTCGGAGCAGCTCATGTTGGCATCCTGGGGCTTCAGGGGCGACACTGCACAGCTGTGGCACAGACATCCAGAGGTGAGTGAGGTTCAGCCTCCTGTTCTGCACTGACTACTCTTGCTGCGCACAATGCTGGATCTGGCAAAGGTGACATCAGAGCGGAGGTGCTCTGTACCTTTTGCACTGGGAAGCAGTCCGCCACCCACTTGGCCCCCAGATTCACACTGCAGCGGGATTGTCTGCCGTCAGCTGGTACTCCTTCCTCACAGGAGAAGGAGCATCGATCGAAGCTGAAAGGCCGAGCGGGTGGTGCAGTTCATAGCACTGCAGTGGGGACTCAAGTTTCTGCACCTCGCCACTGTAGGGAAGGAGAAGGAGAACGTCAGTCCAGCCAAACCTTCAGCTGCCTCTTTTCTAAACCCATTCCCCAGTTAAGACTGAATGCCACATGGAAGTGGGAAATGGATGACATCCACTTAGTAATGCTGCTCTCACCTGAGTAGGAGGTGAGGGCCAAGTGTGTCCAAGGTATTAAATAAACTAACAAAGAACAGAAGTAGCTTCTGTGAAGATGTCTGATGTTGCTGAAATCTCCTGTTTAGTCCTTTCTTGTATAATTGTTGCTGCATTATTTTTTTTTTTTTAATAAAGGCTTTGTAATCCACCCTGTACCATCTCACACCTGGTTGCTCCCTAACCTGGCGCACCACAAATCATGGAAGCAGCGAGATAAATCAAACTCTCTCAGTTACCACATATTTATTTCAAATTACAATTGGATTTCTGCTGCTCCTCATTAGGGGTCGCTTGCTGTTTAATCGGGTTCGGTCCGCGAGATTTGGCTTGGCAGGTTTACGCTGGATGCCCCTTCCTGACGAACCCACCATTTTGCCCAGGCTTGGGACTGCACAAAGGTGCACTTGTGGCTGGATCTGCAGCACCGCCTGATGGGCCTGAACCCACGACCCTGAGATTAAGTTTAAAAAATCGACTCTCATAACATTGTCACTACATTGCTCATCTTCTGCTCAGTATTTTGTGATAAAGACACTAGACTGCCATACTCTGCACAGGTGGGGTGTTCCATCCCACTCTCCATTCCTTGTGCATGTGAGCCGCCTCCATCCCCTGAAGAAAAAAATAATAGCCAAGAGGGCAGTGAAGTCGTGTGAGGTTGAGCTGGTCTAGGCCTGCAGGGCGATTCTACTCCATGACTGCTGGCGACATCTCAGCCGGACTCTGGCACCTGACAGCTGTGCAGGAAGCAGAGTGTTTCATCTGAGCTTTCTTTCCTCAGTCGTTATATTATAAGGTTTCCTGGGCTTTAACAGGCCCAAAAGGAAGACCGCCAACACGTTGACCTTGAGGCTGAAGCTTAACAAACGTCTGGGCGCCGTGTACCTTTCCGCTGGTGTGGCGTCTCACTCCATAGTCCAGATGTTGCACCACGCTGGCAGCACCCTGCAACCCAAAGCCACTCCACAGCTGAAGGTGCACGTGGAGTTGTAGCTGAAGGGCATGTCGGGATTCGAGCAGCTCATGTTGGCATCCTGGGGGGCTTCCAGGGGCGGACACTGCACAGCTGTGGCACAGATATCCGTGAGGTGAGTGAGGTCTAGCTCCTGCCAGCCGGTACTGACTACTTGTTATGTGTAATAAAATGCTGACCTAGCAAAGGTGACATCAGAGCGGAGGTGCTTCGTACTCTTTTGCACTGGGGCAGTCCGCCACCCACTGGCCCTGGAGATTCACACTCAGCAGCGGATTGTCTGCCGTCAGCTGGTACCCTTCCTCAGGGAGAAGGAGCACTGGACCGCCGGTGCGTTGGCGTGGTGCAGTTCATAGCACCGTGAGTGGACTAAGCTCGCTGCACCTCGCCATCAGAAAAGGAGAAGGAGAACGCTAGTCCAGCTTCTTCAAACTCGCTGTTCTCCTTTCAAACCCATTCCAGTTAAGATTGAATGTTATGGCGGAAGTGAATGTGATGACGTCCACTTCCGCAAAATGCTCACCGAGTAGGAGGTGAGGCCAAGTGTAACCAAGGTATTAAATAAACTAACAAAGAACAGAAGAAGCTTGTGAAGATGTCTGATGCTGCTGAAATCTCCTGTTTAGTCCTTCTTGTATAATTGTTGCTGTGCATTAGCTTTTTTTTTCTTTTTTTTAATAAAGCGCTTAGTAAGTCCACCCGTACCATTTCTCCTCACACCTGGTTGTTCTCTAAATCATACTACAAATCATGGAAGTGCGATAAATCAACCTCAGTTACCACATATTTACTTCAAATTACATAACCGACTTTCGGCTGCTCCCGTCAGGGGTCGCCACAGCGAATCGGTTCGTCCGCAGATTTGGTTTGGCAGGTTTTACGCCGGATGCCCTTCCTGACGCGACCCTCCATTTTGCCCAGGCTTGGGACCGGCACAGAAGTGCACCTCTCAGGCTGGATCTGCAGCAACGCCCGATGGGGTCGAACCCACGACCCTGAGATTAAGTTTAAAATCGACTCTCATAACATTGTCACCAGCCCACATCTCTTCTGCTCAGTATTTTGCGATAAAAGATACTAGGACTGCCATACCTGCACAGGTAAAAGTTCTCATCCCACTCTCCATTCCTTGTGCATGTGAGCCGCCTCCATCCCCTGGAAGAAAATAATAGCTGGCGAGGGCAGTAGAAGCCGTGAGTTGCTGGGCCCTTAGGCTCCTGCAGGCTTACTGCACTCCATGACCGCTGGCGACATCTCAGCCGGACTCTGGCACCTGGACAGCTGCAGTAGAGAAGCAGAGGTTTCATCTGAGCTTCTTTTCTCAGTCGTTATAGCCATAAGGTTTCTGGGCTTAATATGTTCAAAAGGAAGACCCCAACATGTTGACCTTGAGGCTGAAGCTATCAAACGTCTTTGCCGGGTACCACAGTGTGGCGTCTCCTCACCCATAGTCCAGATGCCAGTGGCGCTCACGCTGGCAGCACCCTGCAACCCAAAGCCATCTGCACAGCTGAAGGTGCACGCGGAGCGAAGCTGCTGGCATGTCGGGATTCGAAAGCAGCCTGTTGGCATCCTGGGGGCTTCCAGGGGTGGACACCGCACAGTTGTGGCATAGACATCCAGAGGTGAAAGTGAGGTTCAGCCTCCCTGTTTCTGCACTGACTACTCTGTTGCGGTAATAAATGCTGGACCTAGCAAAGGTGACATCAGAGCGGAGGTGCTCGTATCTTTGCACTGGGGCAATCCGCCACTCCACTGGCCCTGAGATTCACACTGCAGCGGATTGTCTGCCGTCAGCTGGTACCCTTCTCACAGAGGGAGCACCGGACCGGCTGAAAGGGCCGAGCGGGTGGGTGCAGCCTGGCAGCACTGCGGGAGCAGGGACTCAAGCCGCTGCACCTCGCCATCAGAAGGAGAAGGAGAACGCCAGTCCAGCTTTCTTCAAACTCGCTGTTCTCCTTTCAAACCCATTCCCCAGTTAAGATTGAATACACATATGGGAAGTGTGATGACATCCACTTCCGGCAATGCTGCTCTCACCTGAGTAGGAGGTGAGGGCCAAGTGTGTCCAAGGTATTAAATAAACTAACAAAGAACAGAAGTAGCTTCTGTGAAGATGTCTGATGTTGCTGAAATTCCTGTTTAGTCCTTTTTTCTTGTATAATTGTTGCTGCATTAGCTTTTTTTTTTCTTTTTTTTTTTAATAAAGGGCTTTGTAAGTCCACCCTGTACCATCTCACACCTGGTTGCTCCCTAACCTGGCTACGCACCACAAATCATGGGAAGCAGCGAGATGTAATCAACCCTCAGTTACCACATTTACTTCAAATTAAGAGTAATCCCGACTTTCGCTGTTCCCCTGGGCTAGGGGTCAGCTACAGCGACCTGTTCGGCCCGCAGATTTGGTTTTTACGATGCCTTCCTGGACGTGAAACCCACCATTTTGCCCAGGCTTGGGACTGCACAAAGGTGCACCCCTCAGGCCGGATCTGCAGCAACGCCTGGAGGAAGCCTGAACCCACGACCCTGAGATTAAGTTTTAAAAATCGACTCTCATAACATTGTCACTTACTGCTCATCTCTTCTGCTCAGTATTTTGTGATAAAGATACTAGACTGCCATACCTGCACAGGTGGGGGTGTCTCCATCCCACTCCATTCTCAGTATGTGAGCGTCTCCATCCCCTGAAGAAAATAGCCAAGAGGGCAGTAGAAGCCGCAGGTTGAGCTGGGTCTTAGGTCTTCTGCAGGGCGACTGCACTCCATGACCGCTGGCGCATATTTCTCCTGCACGGACTCTGGCACCTGACAGCCAGCAGAGAAGCAGAGGTTTCATCTGAGCTTTCTTTTCCTCAGTCAAGGCTATAAGGTTTCTGGGCTTTAACAGGCCTAAAAGGAAGACCAACACAAGTTGACCTTGAGGCTGCAGTTTCAACAAACGCTTCATGCCAGAGAGACCTTCACAGTGTGGCGTCTCCTCACTCCATAGTCCAGATGTGCAGCCTACGCTGGCAGCACCCTGCAACCAAAGCCATCTGCACAGCTGAAGGTGCACGTGGAGTTAGCTGAAGGGCATGCCGGATTCTTGAGCAGCTCATGTTGGCATCCCCGGGGCTTCCAGGGCGGACACTGCACAGCTGTGGGCACAGACATCCAGAGGTGAGTGAGGTTCAGCCTCCCGCTGTTTCTGGCACTGACTACTTGTTGCGGTATTGGGGGTCGCTGGCTCCAGCAAAGGTGACATCAGAGCGGAGGTGCTCGTACCTTTTTGCACTGGCAGTCCGGCCACTCCACTGGCCCCAGATTCACACTGCAGCGGATTGTCTGCCGTCAGCTGGTACCCTTCCTCACAGGAGAAGGAGCACTCGGACCGGAAGCTGAAAGGGCCGAGCGGGTGGGTGCAGTTCATAGCACCGGAGCAGGGACTGCTCGCTGCACCTCGGCCACTGTAGGGAAGGAAGGAGTGAACGCCAGTCCAGCTTCTTCAAACTCGCTTGTTCTGTCTCTGGGCCCCCAGTTAAGATTGAATGCTACATGGAAGTGGGAATGTGATGACGCCCACTTCCGCAATGCTGCTCACCTGGTAGGAGGTGAGCCGCGTGTCCGTATTAAATAACTAACAGCAACAGAAGTAGCTTCTGTGAAGATGTCTGATGTTGCCGGAAATCTCCTTGTTTAGTCCTTTCTTGTATAATTGTTGCTGCATTAGCTTTTTTTTTTTAATAAAGCTTTGTAAGTCCAATTCGCACTATCCTTCACACCTGGTTGTTCCCCAACCTGGCGCACCACAAATCATGGAAGCAGCGCAGATGTAAATCAACCCCTGAAGTTACCACATATTACTTCAAATTAAGTTTAAAAAATCTACCTCATAACACTGTCACTTACTGCTCATCTCTTCTGCTCAAGTATTTTGTGATAAAGATCGCTATAATCATTAGTGTGGCATCTCTCACCATAGTCTAGACGCTGCAGTTCACAATGGCGGCACTGTGCAGCCCAGCCATCTGCACAGCTGAAGGTGCACGGAGTTGTAGCTGAAGGCATGTCGATTCGAGCAGCTCATGTTGGCATCCTGGGGGGCTTCCAGGGGCGGACACTGCACAGCTGTGGCACAGACATCCAGAGGTGAGTGAGGTTCAGCCTCCCGTTGCTCTGCACTGACTACTCTGTTGCGGTAATAAAACGCCGATTCAGCAAAGGTGACATCAGAGCGGAGGTGCTCGTACCTTTGCAATTGGGGCAGTCCGCCACCCACTGGCCCTGAGATTCACACTGCAGCGGGATTTGTCTGTCAGCCAGCTGGTACCCTTTCCCTCACAGGAGAAGGAGCACTCGGACCGGAAGCTGAAAGGGCCGAGCGGGTGGGTGCAGTTCATAGCACCGTGCAGTGGGGGACTCAAGCTCTCTGCACCTCGCCACTGTAGGGAAGGAGAAGGAGAATGTCAGACAAGAGATGGATGGATGTTGTTCTGAAAATCATGGGCACTGAAAGAATTTGATTAAAGTCTTGCCGATGTTCTTGTGAATAAATGAAGAGAAAAACAAAGCACGTTTTCTTTACCGCTTTCACACTTTTTTCCGTAGAAACCATCAAAGCACTGACATCTGTGGCTGTTGATCATTTCAATGCATTCCCCATTGCCGCTGCACGAATCTGTCTGACAGGAGGCTGGAAAAAAATAACAAACTTTAACCCAGTATCCTTTTTATAATAAAAGTTTCTCTTTTTCACTGGGTGTGCTTTAAATGGAAAATATTAAACACTTCAGTGTAAAATATATTTTCAATTCATGCACAGGAATTTGGTTTTTTAGGCAGCAAAAGAACGTTGGCTCAGCTTGTCATTTTGCAATGTTTTAAACAAATTTCCATTTTTTTAAAATTTCTTGCAATTTTGCAGTACTAAACAAATTTGGGGTCAATTTTTTGCTCACCTGGTTTACATGGTTGCCCACTGTGGGGCTCCAACAGAGATTCAAACAGCCAACCTTTGCCCCTGTGCCTACAACCACTATGCTCCTTGCCCTCATTTCTTTACATGTACAACAATTATTGTACAATTTTGTTTTTTTCTCAACATACCTGTGAAGCATAAAGCTGTTTTCTTTTTCAAACAAGATTCGTCATTCCATTTTCCCTCATCTTTTCCTCTCTTGATGTATATCTCCACACAGTCCTCATCATTCTTTCCGTTGTTCGGCTCTCCAGCAGCCCAGTTTGCCGCTTCCTCTGTCAGCGTCTTGTTGGTTCCCACCCAAGTCCACACTTTATTTATTTTGCGAATTCCAATCCAGTAGTAGCC
Organism: Heterotis niloticus; assembly: GCA_018136845.1. Taxonomy (NCBI): domain Eukaryota; kingdom Metazoa; phylum Chordata; class Actinopteri; order Osteoglossiformes; family Osteoglossidae; genus Heterotis; species Heterotis niloticus. The sequence goes on from CM030902.1 coordinate 18,736,832, forward strand.
ATTCTTCTTCGGCAGAAACTCATTGAGGTGAGCGATCTCTCCTTGGTTCTGAATGGCCACCATGTCTGTGAAGTGGTCGGTGCACCACTTCCGAGCTGCACTCCAAGCCAGGGGTTCCTGTGAGTGATGGTAGGACCAAGCGTGTAATCCCGTCCCTGACGCAAGTACTGAAATACAAAAAAATTGAACAAAGATTTTTAATATAAGTGAATATATAGTGCAATAAATTACAAAGCAATGGCAGTCAAGTATGCACTTTATAATGGCATGAAGCGAATAAAGTTATAATACAAGTTTCTTACTCAGAAAAAGAATCGGGAGGCAGAGTGCAGAGTGAACATTCTTCTTCTCACTGGAAAAATCCTGTATATAAAAAAATCAGTGTTATTATTACATTATATAACACATAATGTTAGCATACGTTGCATGCATCCAAAGTTGCTCTATTAAATATGCATCATTGATATATGATTTAGAAAGTTAATGTACCATTTTCAGTATCAGTCTGGTGCCTTTCTATTGTCTTTGGCTCAAAGGCAGCTGAAATGCTGACCTTCACTTGAAGACCCCTATATATACCAGTTGCACTGAGACCAGCACATCTCTTCCCGGTATTCCGTATGATAGTGGAAATACCAGGGCTGGAATTCCCGGCAGAAACTTTTTCCTTCTCTTTCTGATAATCGTCCTTTTGAAGCCATTGTTGTCCCATTGTGTGTGTGTGTGTGTGTGTGCGCGCGCATGCATGCACGTGTGTGAAAGAGACAGTGAGAGAGAGAAAATGATTCTTGTAATACAGAAGAGTGTTTTTCCCACTTTTGTTGCTCACTGTTCCTCCAGAACAGATGTATTATAACCTGGCAGCTGAAACATTAGTTGTCAAAGGAAATCTGCACAACACACATTTTAGTTGCAGCACAAATGTACATAACCGGGATGGAATCATGGTTGTCACCTGCTGTTTTTGTGCTATAGCAGATCATCTCAGCGCCACTTCTACCAGCACCACCAGCACCACCACATTCAAGTTCAATGAAGGTGAAATGGCTCTCTGTGGTTGTTGGGGCTAAAAGCGACTGTGAACTGTGAAGCTAAGGAGTGCACTGTGTTGGGTAAAATGCAACGTGTACAATGGATTAAAACTGACTTCTGAGCGATGAACATAGAGGAGAACCCCATTGGGATATTTCTGCCCAGGAAATATGATATATAGGAAAACAGCCACCAAACAGGATAGTGGAAACTTAACAAAGTCCCAGACTCTATGAATCTGTGGGGAGACAGAGTTTTCAAAAATGTAAGCAATAAAAAGCATTTTCTTGCCTCTAATTGAACATTTTCAATATATTTTGTATAATAAAGTATTTGTCTTTGGATTTATCTTCTTTACCTTTAAAATCTTTTGCATGCTGTTACGCTCATGAACAGCTGACTTGTTTGCTAGTCCTTATGATATTCATTCTTCCTTATAATATTTATTACTCCCTTATAATATTTATTTTTATTCTCCTGCATTACCGGGCTTTTTGCACGTTTGCATGCATGCTGCGTTCTTACGTAAACTGAGAGCCATTGAAGTCAAATTCCCTGTATGTGTGAGCACACTTAGCCAATAAATCTGTTTCTGATTCTGATTCTTAAAATAAATAAAATCATGTATTTATTTGGCTTTGGTATCAGTAGATAATGTATGAAATATATTTTTAGCAATTATTTTTCACAAAAGTTACATTTTTGTTCCAGAAATGACTGAAGGCGACGCGGATTTTGAAAAATGCATTTCACTTTTGAATTCAGGACACACAAATTGGTAAAAAACAGCCGATTTGGTAAATAAGTTTTCACTTGTTAATCGGTATTTCCCAGATCCACACCAAAATAATTCCTGCGGAGGATTTTCTTAGAAGAACAGATTTCCTGCACAATTAATTGAGGAATGAGGGCAATAATAACCAAAGTCAGCAATGTTGAACAATGGGAGGATATCATGGCTTTTTGCTGGGGCAAAAAGGCAAGCAGGTATTCCTCAGAAATGAAACACAAGTGTCAAATACAGCCCGTAATTATATTTAATGAGATTTAAATGTGTTGGCACAAGAGGCCATTTGGTTTTTAACTTGACAGATAGGGGAACTCCACTCCGAAACTGAACTTAAAGCGTTAAACTGAACATATGGGTTAAAATGAAGGGGAGAATTAAGCTGTATTACTGATATTTTGCAATAAATCTACAAATGGTAGGTACGTAGGAGAGTCGAGGTTATTCACAGAGAAAGTTTTCGGGATTTCAGTTCTCTTTTTGAATATATTTATGCATAAATCGAGCTGGAAACACCACATAGCGTCTCTCTCCGTATCGGAAAAGCTCAGTCTGTTTGCTTGTACATTATGTGCAGCCTTGTTTTACAAGCCACAAACTTAAAATTTGCCACGGTGGTACTTTTTCTTACTGCTTAGTAAGGCTTTTGCATGGTCAAACACACACACACACAATGCATGCGTGCACATATTGGTGACAGGTGCATCCAGGCAGCTTTCTAGGTGCCTCAGCCAGTCTAAATACACAAAAATAGTTTTTTGACACAATATCCTTGGGCTCTTATGTAAGAAAGACTGAGCAAGCAAAGGGGTCTTTGCCACTGATATCCGTTCCCAGTATGATTTGCAGCCTCAGCTATGAACAGATAAGTTGGATCGCAATAATACAACTTTTCCTCTCTTTCTTGTCACATCAGTCTGGTCAGCAAGAACCTGGATGAGAAGGTGGTCCAATGGGGCCTTAATACCAAAATGTTGCGGAGAGGATAATTCTGTTGTTTCACATATCATTTGGAGTGTCGCTTGTCTAGGCCACCCAGACAACATCAGTATCTTATAGCACAACAGTACCTTACTTACTTGCTCCTCATGAGTGCTTAGTTCAAAGGAAAATCTAATAACTGCTTAGATATTTCATTACAAACTATTGTTACCGCTGTAAATTTTTATCTATTATGCTTACAATGAATTTTATTTACCACTGTAAGCTTTTAATGCATTACAGATTCAGTGAATTTCTTTGCCACTGTAAGTTTTTCATTTATTTCAGATGCAGTAAATTTTATACCATTTATTATTATACAATGCCCGGCCAAAAAAGAAGTCAGCACCTGGATTTAACTTAGTGTTATGATGTGGGGTTGCTTCAGTTGCTCAGGTCTGGGTTCAGCGACGTTATGTGCCTAAAAAATGAGGTCAGCTGACTACCTGAATATACTGAATGACCAGGTTTCTCCATTAATGGATTTTTTCTTCATATTCCAAGACGACAATGCCAGGATTCATGGGGCTCAAATTGTAAAAGAGCGTTTCAGGGAGGATGATAGGGACATCATGTTCACACATGGATTGGCCACCACAGAGTCCAGACCTTAACCCCATTGAGAATCTTTGGGATGTGCCGGAGAAGACTTTACACGAAGGTTGGACTCTCCCATCAATAAAAAATCTTGGCGAAAAATGAACGCAACTCTGGACGGAAATAAATGTTGTGACATTGCATAAGCTTATCAAAATGACGCCATGGCGAATGCGTGCCCTAACCAAAGCTGAAGGCGGTCCGATGAAATATTAGTGTGACTTTTTTGCTTGGGCAGTGTATAACTATACAACTAACAGTACAATGCGCATTATTACTGGAAGACAGAAACACTTTTCCTAGGATGACAATTATTGATTGTGACTCGACCCGACTTTTCATACTTCTAACTGACGGAAGTAAACAGATGTTTTTCCCGCAGGGTTCTTCCGTCTGTTTCTCGAAGGGTTTACTGTATTTTCGGGTTTTTTCTGAGTTGCATCACATTTTGGTCCAACGGTTAATTCAAAGGACGGCTGAAAAAACAAAGCGTTTGTCTGTCTTACTGACTCACGCAGTCCAGAGTTCCAGCAGGTTGCTTTAATTAACCAGAATCCATCATCAGGGTTTCCTTTGTGGCCCCTGGCGCCAGACAAACTTCTGCCCAAGCCCAGCCCAGAGACAGGTAGTCTGCCTGTGCTCAGACATAAAAATGCAGAAGCATGACTTCCCACTCATCAGGGATTGCAAAATCTTGCCTGTTTTCTTCATAGGGATAAAAATGGGTGCAAGGTTGCTGAAACGTCAATAATATAGCAGAAATAAAGGCAATATGTATCAAGTAAAAATTGTTAATGCTTTAAAATTGTTAGATTTTATCACGCACATTCAAGTTTCACTAACTGTTCATTCAAAATTAATTTTTATTAAAGGCAGGATACACCTTGGCCTTAATGCCAGGCCATCAGAGAGCCTTGAATTTGTAGCCTAGAATTTATACTGAATTATATTTTTTCATGTGCTTGTCTGTAATTTGCTAGGAGATATTATTTTAAAAAATCTCCCAACACTCAGCTCTTGCTACTCCTCATACTTGTTTGTAACCTGGTGGGGGGGGTCAAACATTTTCACTTGGACTACACCCTGTACTACTGCGACCCTACTTAGGATTAAGTGCTTAACAATGATGGATGAATGGATGGATGGATGGAAACTGCATGCTTTTCACTGAGCAGACAGTGAAACAAACTTAGAGCACACAAGTGTCAACTGGTTAAGTTTACATTTGTGTGCTAGCTGTCTATGTGCACACATTCCCACCAAATGGATGTTAAAATTTGAAAAAATCTGAATTTAAAATCAAAAATTGTTGCACTTGCACAAAGTCAGTACGTAGCACACAGACACACTGACATGGGGACAAAATGGGATAAAGGTGAGTACAAATGTGGTGATTTTTTTGTTGCTATGCATTGCAAAGGTGACTTTGGATGGATGGACTGTTGTGCTCCTCAGGTGGTTTGCCCTCAGATGTGCTTATCTGCTTGGTTATATACGTTATTGCTGGTGCTAAAAAAGGACAAGTGATGGGAAACGGGTATACATGCCCCATCCCTCTTCTCCCCACAAAGAATGAGGTCCAGGTAGAACTTTTCAGGCCATGCCCCCATATTTAAATATGCAGACAAACAGCTTTATTTGTATTTTTAACATATACAATGCATGGTATTTACTTTGGTACTTTTCATCCACATCTGTAAAATTTTACTGGTGACTAAAAGCAATGTAAGCTATGGTTGAAAAATTATTGTTTTGCAAAAATATATTCTGAAATGTGACTTAAATTTTGAATCTGAATTTCACTTTTCAAGTCTACAACAGGGACAGCACCGTATGTCTCACCAAAAATAATATGAGAACATACATGTATGCGAAAAATACACAAAATATTCTACCAGCGCATTTCTTTGTGGCTTCAGTTTGTGTGTGGTTTTTTTTTTTTATTTTTGCTTTTTGTGTTTAAGTTTTGTCTTCAGGCGCTGAACTTTGCCACCACAGATAGTTTTGCCCGACTGACTAAATAATACATTAAAACTTCACATCCGCTGCAACCCCGACTTGGAAAAGTTACCTGCAGTGAGGGCGAATGAAAGTAAACGTATGTAAAAAACACAGTGACATTTTTTCCATGGAAATATCTGTCCCATAAAGAATACAAAATATATTTTTTAATCATTTGCAGCCCCCTTTTTCCCCCCACAGAAACTGGAAAACTCTGCAAGGTCACGGGGTGGCGAGGGGCCTCAGCATCCGCATCTGCATGCAGGATATCACTAGCGGGGGGGATCCATACAGGAAGGCAGAAGGTGATGAGCAAACACAAAAACATATCCGCTTGTAATCAGCTTTCGCACCCGGGCAGGATAGTGGCTCCAAACCTTCTTTACAGGTCACTTTGGTGATCTGTTACACAGCATTAGCACAAGTTGGGCTCTTTTTGAAACTCCATAACCTGCAAGGTGTTGTTCTTTGAGAAAAAAGCCAAATTTAGCTCATGCAAGTGATCTATGTAAACAGCTGTTGTGTTACCAGATGTCACGCCAGCCCCTAAAGGGCTTTTATGGATGAAATCCTGGTGTAAAATTGCTTTATTGCATGGTATGATGCTTTACAGCGAAGCCCATAATGGGAAGAGCTGCAGGACCGCAGATGTTTCGACTGGGAATTTAAGGCAAAGCAGCCGTCTTACTTTTTAACTTGACTGTCTTGCTCCGAACGTAGTTTCGCGCTGCCAGAGTTGCTGGTGGTGAGAACGTTCATTCTCCGCTGAAATTAAACAGATAGAAAAACAAACATTCCCCTCATTTGGTCTGGGCACGCTTCCTTCCTAAAGAAGGGTAACAAGAGCAAAGAATAATAAATGAAGGATGTTAATGCGAATGTCCAGTTGGTGCATGTAAAGTCACAAAAAATGGAAGAAGAAAATGGTGCCAGGGTTCTGAATTACCTTAATTTAGAACAAATGAGTCATGGGAATTTCTGGAGAACTAGGGGTTGAGGTATCCTTATTCATGAATGCAGCCAGCACCCCAAGTGCCATGACCTTGTGGAAAAGCAGGATGTGGCTGCCATTCAGGATGTTCTTGATGCTGCTCTCTCATATTTTAACTTTGGGGCTTTTATGAGTTTGTCTGTTTAAACGTGGCCGATACTTGCCTGGCACAATTGTTTATGAATTACTAGAGCTAATACTTCCACTGCCATAATATAATTTTAAGTGATGTCTTAGTTTGCTTGTTTTTTTTTATTCATCAGGTCTCAGCTAATTTTAAATATACCCTTGAAAAAAACTGGAGTTTTTAAGTTGACTGGAGCAGGATCATTCTGAAGAACTGGCATTTTCTCCGTCTCTTGTGTGGGTTTCGCCTACAATCTGCAAGTGTGAATTGCCAATGGTGTGTGTGTGGTGTGTGTGTGTGTGTGGGGCAACCCTGCAATGGACTGGCATCACATTCAGGCTAATTTAACCTAGGATGGCTCAGGACCTTCATGAACCCGACCAGGATACATGGTCAAGTATATATGGTTAAGGAAAATGGATGGATGAATGGATGGATGGTGTGTATTTATGTGGCTTACTTAACTTGCTCAGCTTAGCTTAGCACAGGGTATCTAGTGTCTTCATTTGTCTTGGATAAAGATGCGCCGCAGAATGACTTTTCTCATCTATCAGCTGTAAAGCATGTAAAGTCTTTTTTCCGTTTGACGTATTTATACATCTTCACTTAACAATTTTTTGGGAAGTACATAGGAATGATTTAAAGTACCTTGGCCAAAAGCACCACTGTTCAAATCTAGGCCCTTTGAGTGAAAGGCAGCTGTTTTAACCGCTACCTTGCTTACTGGCCTTAAATAAGTCAAATAAATTAAGAATGAAGCTTTTCCTTCATTGTTAAACTTAAATGGTGTATTTAATATACGTCCAGCACAGCCATAAGGACCACACAAGCTGCACAAACATCACTTAGCTCCAGTAGAGTAGCTGTGCAATTTGTTTCGAAGGCGATGCTTGCTACCATGCGATTTTGATGACCTAAAAAAACCGTCTGGCCAGCAAACCGCTGAGCTGCAGGTGTAAGGAAAAATTTTAGGAACACTTTGGAATTATCTGGAGAAAACAGCTTCTAACTACTAATCTGGACCTAAGCCGTAACACCGGATCGAAGGCAGACCGATGAGACAAAGCATGAGCGCTTGTGTGAAAACGGTGATAATAAATTTAGAACTGTTTTAGTTTGGGTTTTGGTAATAAATTTTAGGGGACTGTGGGCTTTTAAGGTAGCCGTCAGGATAACTGAGGTTTTCTAGGAGGACGGGAGGACCAGGTTCTCATGCTAGAAGAACAATCTTCCATTCTTGGTTTCATAAGGGTTGCCTTACAAAAGCTCTCCTGGTGCCTTCATTCCCCCCACCACTACACTTACTATGCTGTGAACAGTACTAACATGCCCTAATATCTTTTTTTACTCCAGAATTTGTCATTTAATATTAAAAGTGTGCTCTTAACCACCAGTATCCATGCCAACTGCATGATGAGGACCGTCGAGAGCAGATTTGGATGGACAGAAGCTAAATAAGATAACACTAAGATCTCCATAAACTGTCTGCTTCTGAAAAGTTTGCAGATTCATTTTCCAAAGCTCATAAAGTGATGGAAGATCTCATGAAGAACAACAAAACTGAAGGAAACCAAACTCAAGGTACAGATCTACTCAGGGGACTGCGTTGAGTTTCTGGCTGCTTTTTCTTACCTCTTGTCAATTTATTTTTGGGATAGTATCTGCTGTCTTCTGCAGAGATTTCTTTTCTGTTGCAAATTTCTTTTGGTTAGCTGAGTAAAAATGGGGATAAAAAAATCCTTGCAAATCCACCTTCCACTCTTCATCTCCTGGTCATGGCCTAACCCAGGATGTGCCTACATGTCACACTCTGCTAGTGTGGTGCTGGTGCCGCTGATCCGTACAGAAATATTGGTCAGTCTGCCACCTAAGTAAATGTGGAAAGCAAAATCTAGTCACAGGGCATCTATGGTGGCTTTCTTTACCACTTAACACATTACACTTTGAAACAGATTTTTTTAACAGACATTTATTCTAGCAATTTATAGAGCAACTGGTTTCCTCACAGCAGTGCCATAGCAACCTTTGGAATAGCTTCAAAAGACCTAAATGTGACTCCATCTTTAAGGAAAGAGGAAGTTTACGAATAGATAATTGACTCCCTTTTCCTCCAGAGCACAAGGCTTCCTTTCTTAGACAATGGGTCACACACGCTTCAGCATTTACTGGAATAAAAGTTTAACAGCCAAGAGGTGTTGTACTTTATTACTCAGAGATATGATCTTCATTTTTTGAGACTAATACAGTTTCACTTTATTGATATAACTTGTGACACAGCACGCTCAAACAGGTGCTTCTATCTCTTCAGTTTTCTCCATTGATCTCCTAACTAGCATTTGAATATTAAAGTGCATTACTCACATAATTTATACATGACTTAACAAAATGCCATTTCAAATAAACTTAGTTTAGGATGGTTTGGTGCATTTCCAACCGTTGATCACGGAACACATCTCTCTAGAGCGCACCAACAACTCTGCTTATGCTAGTACTCCATTGAGCCCACTGTCACCCATAAAGTGACGGTGTCTCTTTAGAAGATAATATCTCTGGTCCACATTTGGTGTGGTTGATACTAATTCAAGAAAACAGTTACTTTGAAAAATCACTAGAATCCAAATATTTATCATCTTTTCCAGGGGTACCAACAAATCTGTCCAGGCCATTCTTGAAGATCTTCGTAGAATAAGGAATAATTTATGTCTTTCCACACTTGCTTTGCTTTACTCGATGACATGTCAAAGAGATGCAGGTATACAAGAGACAGTTGCCTTTAATTTAATTTCTTTTTTTCTGGAGGAATAAACTGTTTTTTCAATGAGCTGTAAGGGTACCAACAAATTTGTCCACGTCTGTAGATGTACGCAGTAAGTACATTATCCTAAATTGTAGCTTTTCTCAGCTTGTTTCAAAGTTAGAAACAGGGCAGGAGGCTGCACGGCTGGGCTGGATGTGGTGTAACATTTTCACAAATCTCGTGTAGTCTTTTTGGTAACAGTCTAAATGCTAAAATAAATAAATAAAATAAGTAAATTAATACTGCAAGAAAAGTCCAAAATATCATCCCTGATCACTACCAGAAGATAATATCACAGCAAGAGTCCAGGAAAGAATTTATTATTTAGCTGTCCCCAAAACGGCTTACAATGCTACTTGCTATGAATGGCATTCACTTAGATGGGACATTTTTTCCGGCGCAATGAAGGGAAAGTGGCTTCCTACAGTAAGATCACGCCAAGTTTATGCTGGGCTGGCAGGCGGCCACATTCAGGATGATTCATTCCGGGTGAGAAAGTGTTCTGCTATCATTTCTGGCAGCTCAGCCCGACTGAGGCACATAGCAAGACTGTGGTTCACATTCTGGTTCCGAGCAGTTCCACACCCACTCTGCAGGTCTCGGCGCTGCGAAATCTCAGTCCAACAGACGGGTGTTTCTTCAAACATCAGATGTTGACATCCAGCTTCTTCAATCCACGGAACTCTGTAGCTATATTTCAGCAATGGGTGTTGATGGAAACAATAAACAGACCAGGCTGTTCACAAAAGTGCTGTTTCAAGCAGTGCACGAGGGGCTACTGAAATGAAAAATGAAGACATGTTTTTTCCACCGATAAGAGTTTAAAACTTTGTTTAAAAGTTAAATTTTCAGTAATGTAAAATGTGTGCAGTAAAATCAGTCAAACAAGATAAATATATATTATATGGAAAGAACTTTAAAAATAAGGCACTAAGGCTCCAATGTCTGTGAAACCAGTTTAAGGGCTGACTTACCTACACAGCAACCACTCACTCTGACCTTCTTCTAGGACGCTGCTATACTGCTCAGATGTTGTCTTTGTCCTCAAGAAAGATTTAGTGCATTGCTTTTGTCATCTGCTGTAGTTGTTGCACTACAAGGATGCTGGCATGATCTGCGTGATCTGGAGATGAGCTGATGCAGGTTAACATGGATCCAGAAAGAGGACTGCTTGGCTAATGCTAGCTAACTGCATTGGATTTCCGCATGTCAGTACAATAGGCGAGGAATAATGGGGTAGACAGTTAACATCCACTTTGTATTTTGGTTATGACTTCTGTTTCCTCCACCATCTGGAGTGCTTCTGCAAGCCTGCCGGGCCTATGCAGGCAGGTTTGCTGTTGTAGCTGGAATTGCTGGAGATTTCTCAGAAGCATGCTGAGAATCAGGCTCTCTCAGGCTAGCAGCCAAAGGGGGTGACACCCTGTGTCCACAAGACCCTCAAATGGGCTCACACCTTCACCTCAAATGCGCAAGCCAAGTCTTTTCTCCACATCAACGCTTCCAGTTTAGTCGGGCGTTCCAGGTGCTGTCGCCATTTTGAGAACTCTAGCACTAACACTAAACTAGTGTTACTGCTTTTAGTGGCGCTACTTCCGACATGGTGGCAAGTTGGGCATCTTCTGTAGCTTAATTCCATCTAGTGGCACCTGCTATCCCCTTAAATAGGTAACCTAGCTGCCCATTCTGTCATTGTGTTTCAACTTGGGGATGACTGACAGGGTAATTCTCAAAATGGACCGATTTTTCGGTCTGAATGGGGACAGCTTCTGTGAAGGCGGAAGGCTTCATCTGTGAAGCTTTGTTTAATAGTTTAAAGACCCTTTTGCCTGCTGCAGGGCATCCGAACAATGTAAACACCACGTGTGTAGACAGGGATTTCACCTCCTGCAGTCTGGCATATGCATAGTGTTCACTAGTTTAGTTTAAAGATACATCCTAGGATGCGCTAGGCCACATCATCAGTGATGTCTCCTGAGGTCATCGGGTGTTTCGAGTCTCACAACATCAGACACCCTCTCTCAGGTGACCCAGCCAGGGTTGATCAGGCCCTGGCTTGTGTCCCAGCAGCACTAACCCACGGTTCAGACCTCCTGATCTAAATCCACCTATATGCCTTCTCTGCAGTCTCAACGATGGACTTTATGGCTCTTCTTTTAGCATCTCCTGCGATGCCACGCATGGTGAGAACCTTGCATAGTGAACGGCCAGCAAAGCCTCTACACCCCACCTCAACAGGCTCACAACGAGCGTTCCAGCCGCTGTTCCGGCACTGCTCCACCAGCTCCTGGTACTTGGACCGCTTGAGCTCATTCGCCTCCCCCATCCGGTCCTCCCAGGAGACTGTTAGCTCTACTATAAGCACCCGCCTTGAGGACGCAGATGTTAACACCACGTCTGGCCTCAAGGAAGTTGATGTCACATGCTCCGGGAACTTGAGCTGCCTGCCCAAGTCTACCTGAATCTCCCAGTCCAGCACTGAGGCGAGCAAGCTGGCTGCTGCTCTGGGCTGTGGCTGCGGGTGCTCTTCCGCCCTAACAAAGGTGATGTTCCTCTGGCTGCGGATGACCCTGTTGTTAGCCATGGCTTTAGAGATGGCCTCTGCCATTGCCTTGAGCACCTGATCGTATCGCCAGCAGTAGCAGCCCTCGCTCAGGGCTCTTGTACAGCTACTGAGGATATGCTCCGGTGAGCCCTTTCAAGTATAGAGAGGACATGCTGGAGAATCACTCTTGCCCCAGATGTGTAGATTTGCTGGGCTAGGTAGGACATCATTCACAGATTGGACCATGAACTTAATGCGCTGTGTTTCCGCCTGCCAGATGTCACCCCAGGTTATCTTCCTCTCCATCACCCCCTCCCACCTTGTCCAGGCTCCCTGCTGACGCATGCCCACCATCCTACTGGTTCGCTCCTCACCCATACCTGCCCGGACCTCCACCAGGACTAGATGGCGTCTATCCTTGCCGGAGGCCTTGTCGTAATGAGGCTGAGGGATTAATCCCAGCCCCGCCCGCCCTGTTGCCAAGACGCCCACCAGAGCCTTGTGTTTCAGCCCTTCCTGGGCTCTCCACTTCCTACCTGTCCGTACCCTGATGCCTGCTGATGCCAAAGCATATTCATTCCAAGGACTTGGGGCTAGGAAAGCTGCGGACCTTGGTGACACCTTCACAGAAGCTACTTTAGCTGGTTGCCTTTGGGAGAGTTCATCTAAACTGTCAAAGAATTTTATCAAACAAAAAAACATTCTGATTTATATTTTAATTATACAGGAATTTAACACAGTACAGCTCACTAGCAAGAGGAATACCGCCAGTTTACGTAAGGGTCAAAATTTTAGCCAGGAACTGAGAGAGTCTACTGTTTAACAGAGTAAAGAAGCAAATATAAAATATAAAACAATTCCTTCATTAAATTATTCCTCCACAAAACCAGGGAAGGCAACTGCTTCTGCTTCACTTCACAGAAAGTTATACTTTGCAATAGCTTGCAGCTTGCTTTTTTCATCTTCAGGAGAACGTACTCTTCCCCACTGCCACAGAGGCTCCACTTTGCCCGCTCACCCCTGCTTTGCGGCACCTTTTCACCACTATTTCCATTCATCCCAGGCCATTCTACTGTCCCCTGTCGTTTCACTGCTGCAGGACTGGTTTTCTCTTCCCGGCCACCAGCTCTTCCTCCGGATGTTGACTTCAGCTGACAGATCGGTTTCTTTATAGTTGCCTCTCACCCCACTCCTGACACCAGTGGGTGTTGATGGGGAGAACAAAGAGAGGAGTTCTGCCGTGAGTCAAAGAGTCAAAAAGAGTCAAAAGAGTTTATTTGTCAAGTACATGGTTGTGTACCATGTATTGAAATGTGCTCTGATCTGATCCAGGAAGACTGTGCAAAAAATCTATAATGGAAAATAAAACAAACCAACATCCAAACACCAAGAAGAATAGAAACAGTGATGTGGTCCTTATCAACATGCAAGGCAGCCCAGAGGAATGTGGTCTTAGTGGGTAGCTGGCATTTACACCACTGGTTGTATGTACCTTATCATTAAAGGTGGGAAAAACCCCAAATATTTAAGGCATGGAAACATTCAGTGTATTGTTGCATGTAGGAAGTTACTCATATGTATAAACAGCAATAACAATTGTTAACAAAAAATGAACACTTTTGCAGTTTGTAACGGAGCTCCAAGGGGAGCCTTCGCATAGAGGACACTACAATATAACCATTTCAGTGTGGTGGGGTAAAATATTTTACAGATTTTACCGCAGGAAGGGAGACACTTTGTGTGGAGAAACAATTTTAATGAAGGAATGTTTTATATTTGTTTTAATTGAATAACCTCTGCTAAAAGGTGCTTTCTGTTCTAGCTAAATAAATTCTGTTTTATATGGTTGGTTGCAGCCTATTTACACACTGTTTGAAAATAACCTTTGTGGCTCTCAAGTTTCTCCTTTGTCTGATTCTCCCACCAGAATGTTTTATTCTTGTTTTGATTGGTCTGCCTAAAGGATACTTCTGTCTTACTGGTTTGGTCTGCTTCTGTACATGCCACACTTTATTTTTATATAAGGTGTTTTATATAACAGGGGCTGCTGTTCCATGTCCAGTGGTAAAATTTTCTAAATTTGCTGTCATTTCCAATCCAAAAACTCTTAGCTTTCTTGACAAAGTAAAAAATGTTCAAATGTTCTGAGATTTTCAAATAATCATGTTAACATGAATGCTCTCCTTCCTGCAGCTGCAACCCATCTGCTCATGCTGCTTGCAGCACTAAGAACATCCTGTGCAAGTTCAGGGTGCGAGACGCAGGGAGACATTACCTCAGTATAAAAAGGGTCCGACCATAGTGGGTGGCAAGTTTCCTTCCTGCCACAATCACTCTGAAGGCACTACAGGCCATATGTTTTTATCAATAAAATAACGTTAAAACGCCCATACTTTTGTGTAAACCACTTCTTCCTCCTCTAGTAAAGACATTTGCTTTTTTAATAAATGATGTGTAAAGGCAGGAATTACGAGAATTAACTTGATATTTCAGCTGTGCTCGTGAAGCTTACAGAACATTTGGTCATCTATTCGAAAAGTTATTAATATGGAGACAAAATAAGGACTGGCATTTGCCACAAAGTTCAAATAAAAGTTATTATTCACTCTTGGTAGGTAATTGCTTGTCCAAGTCAGGACTGCAGTGATCCAGGAGGGACATCAGTCCACCACAGGGTAGCCACACATAGTCCCCATCACAAACATTTCACAGTTACCAATGAACTTGAAACATATCTGTTTGGACTGTGGGAGGACTCCAGAGCACCTGGAGGGAACCCACACAAACACGAGAGGAACTCACCAACTTTGCACAGGCTGAGTAGCATTTGAATTTACCCCAGAACAGGCCACACACTAAGGGCATGAATTAAAATTGCACAATCCTTCATTTTAAACAGTTAGACATTTGGTTCACACAAAGTTACTTTAGGCAAAAAACTACTTTTACTGCTTTTTAAATGTTGATGTTAAGAATTAACATACAGTAGAAGTGTTTCAAAATGTCTAAAGAGGTACCTAAGCAGCACACTAAGAAATTCATGTAATGGTTTTATTTATATAGGATTTATACTTTGAAAAGTTATCTCTGACATCAAGGTAAATATTTATCTGTTTTGCCTCTATTAACAATGGTTACCCCTCTCTTTAGCACGCACAAGTTGTGTTATTAAGTGTTTATTAGGTTATTAAGTAAAGCATGAAGTGTGTGACTAAGGTGCTAAGTGACCGCAAGGAGTAACTTTAATTCCAGGTAAGCTGGCGCTTGGCAGTTGCCTGTATGAATGTGTAAAATATTTGCATGAGACTGCTCGCATTTATTTTAAAAACGCCATGAATTATGAGAAACATTTTTCACAAAGTTTTTTTAGCATTTAAGACAATAAACCAGACTGAAACAAAATTAGGTTTCGATTGCTGGTAAAGTCTCGCAGGTTAAGATCCGTGTAATATTGCAGTCCAGCTTTGAACTGGTTTTTTAACAGTACAGCACTTATAGTCGTAATGTAGTAATTTGTACCTTTAAATTTATATAATTTATAAAGTATACAGAAAGTATAGCATCATTAAGGTGCAATCCCATTGCCAAAAAAAGTTGGGACAGGATGTAAAATGCCCATATAAATAGAAATCAGTGATTTGTAAATACCATTCTTCTTTTATTTGAATGAAAACAGTATAAAGACAAGATATTAAATGTTTTACCCCATAAACATAAATGCAATTTATAAATATAAGCTAATTCCGAATTTGATGCCTGCAGCATACTCCACAAAAGTTGAAACAGGTGCCTGTTTAACTGGAATGTGCCACAAAAATCTTTCTAGAACTTTCCACAGGTAAATAGGTAACAGGTGACACTCTCATGGCTGGGTATAAAAGGAGCATCTATTATTTACCTGCAAGGATGGCTTGAGGCTTGCCATTTTGTGCAAAACTGCGGAAGCAACATTTCAAAACGTACAATTGCAAGGAATTTAGGGATCTCAACATCTCGAGTCCATGGCATCATTAAAAGATCCAGAGAATCAAGGCCACAGTTCAATACTGAATGCCTGTGCTCTTT
The DNA here is from genome assembly GCA_018136845.1 of Heterotis niloticus. Taxonomy (NCBI): domain Eukaryota; kingdom Metazoa; phylum Chordata; class Actinopteri; order Osteoglossiformes; family Osteoglossidae; genus Heterotis; species Heterotis niloticus. The sequence goes on from CM030902.1 coordinate 18,752,755, forward strand.
GAGCCCTCAGACAGCACTGGGCAAAAAAAACCCAACATTTTGCAGTCATCACATTGGGAATGAGTGTATATTTACCAAAATAAATAAAGCCGATTTGTTTTACCTTTACACATCTTGCCTCTGTGCTGTTTCCAACTAAATATGGATATGAAAATTCCAAACAGGTGTTTTTTCACACATTCCAGGTAAATAGGCATCTGTGGAATCATCTTATATTTACAAATTAATTTTATGAGGTAAAACATGAAATATCTCCTCTTTGTATTGCTTTCAATTGAACACGGGTAAAAAGCATTTATAAATCACTGCTTTCTGATTTTATTTGCATTTTACTTCTCATCCCAGCTTTTTTGGAAATGGGAGTAGTAAAATAAAAACAGTAAAAGGTGTCGTCAAGTCTCGAGTCAGTAATTTACTGTATATTTCCAGGTATTTTTTGTCACTATTGTTCATTCTGTACACTAAAACTCCAAGTTTATTTGACCGAGAATTAAATATCGCAAAGACGACAAGCAAGTATTTGCCTGTCATCCACTAACATTTTGCACAGTGAAGAAAGCTGTGCTCCGAGCAACTTCAGGGGTCCAGCTGGGCATTAAATCTTTACCCTCTCTGGTGGCTCCATTATAGATATCAAGAGTCAGGATTAAGGTAAAATGTACCACACTTGGCAAATAAGTGACAGGTAGCCATCTTTACAACCTGCCCTATGTTAAATACGAATTCGACAGCTGTGAGTGTTTTATCGCTCGAAAACACAAAAATAACATCGTGTAAAGAATGCCACCAACAGAAGTGAGTCACGGGAGACATGACTTCCTCAGCCCAGTCGTGATTTCATTACCTAATAACGCAAATAAAATTTGAGATGTTTGTTTTAAACAAGTTGCTGAATCCGTGTTGTGGTCTAACTCCTATGTGAGTCATCTGGTAAGAATTCTAATTCATCATTTCTTGCAGTCATGATTTCAGCCTTGAATGGCAATAAATGTGTGAACTGAAAGAGCTTTGTTCAAATTCACCTGGGTTTTTGAGAATGCGATATTGGTGAAGATGTGGAACATTTTGTGTCCATAAAAATGCTAAAGTTTATAAACAAGGCCATCTCCGTGCCTGCGGTCGCAATGCATTTTGACGCGATCCCAGGCCCTGCTGGGTAGATTCGGCAGTTATAAATGTTCAAAGTGTGTGTAGGAAGTCACAACTTCTAAACTGGATTATTTGGGGTTTAATTGGGGTGCAGCGGTTAATAAAACAACCTACAGTCCCAGCCAAACCCATCCCCTCCACACAATATAAAAGCCAAAGACCAAAGTGTTAGAATCCATGCGGGCCGACAGCAGCTTCCCTCTCGGAAGGTAATTTCCTCCTATGGCTTCATCGCAGCCTTAACATAAATCTTTTTCACATTAGCAGGAAAGTGTCAGATCTGCAGGAATTGGGTTTTGATGTGAATTTTATTTTTTATATTTTATAAAATATATTTTATAATTTTTTTAAATATTTTGATGCGAATCGGGTTCAACTGCTAAGTGATTTTATTCTTATTTATAAGTGTCGCAGGTGAGGAGTCACCATGGCCAGTTCATCTGCGGTTGCTGCACTTTTGGTGTTCACCTGTTTCCTCCTTCGCTTTTGTGCTGCTCAAGGTATATGGGGCAAGGAGACATTTATAAAATGCTTTATATTTGAAAAAGATAAAGATATTGGAGTCCTTCTTTCACATAAAGGCAACGTTGGATGCCCGGCACGCCTGATTTAATGGCTGCGCATTGCAGCGGATAACCAATTTTGTTAAATGTTTATAAATCTCGGGTTTTTTATACACTTACAGTACGGTGTGGTGTAATGTGCTGTGTTTTTCACCAGCAACCTGCAAAGGTCGCTGTGGTGAGCAGTTCTCAAGGGGCCGTGTCTGTCACTGTGACCACGGCTGCCTTTTGTACAAAGAGTGCTGCCCCGACTATGAGTCTGCATGCACCACAGGTAAGCCATCCCTGTTCTTTTTTACCTTATTCATGTTCATAAATTTGCCTAGTGATGGTCTATTGGGTCAAAACCACAATCATGAAAGATATTTACAAGACAAAAGAGGCAAAATGAAACTGTTTTCGAGGGTCTTTATTTGATCTGACAGCCCTCGCCCCCCCAAAGCAAATTGTACCCCACTTTGTTAAAATCCCACTATTATATAAATGCCATATCTTGAATTCTTCAGTAAGCAGTTTAGCACGCACCTCTCAGACCGCATTAATAAAATGGTATTATGATGAAATAAGAGAGTTAGCCAGTCCATGCGTTTTAGCAACATGCTGGTGAAAGGGTTTGTCCCCAGGTGACTCCTGCGTGGGACGGTGCAGCGAGAGCTTCAAGCGTGGCCGACCGTGTGACTGCGACGCCGACTGTGGGCTCTATAACCAATGCTGCGCGGACTTCCAGAAGCAGTGCCCCGCAAGTGGGTGTTTTTTTCTAAATGCCAATGCTAAAGAGACTGAAAAGAAACCAAAAACATTACTATTACAATATACTTATTAAGCATGGTCCATACTTTATCAAATTTCTGGCCTGTAGACTTTCTCAAGAAAAAGCCAGGCTTGAAGCTCTTATCCATTTACTCCAGCACCAAAATGGTTCTATCCATACCCTGAACCCTGTGTCCTGTTGATGGGATGTCCATGTATGTACAGAAGTATTTCTTCTTAGTCTTTCTGGGCTATAACATATTTCTTTTCCTTCTTTTTCAGCGCAAAGTGAACTCATGAACATCTTTCCTCCACCCACCCAGCAGCCTGGTGAGTTAGTGGTGCTCCAGTTAAAGAAGTAGAGGCAGGTTGGTCATGTTTTGCAGAGTCACTTAATAGTTGTAATGCTAACAGAGGTGCTACCCTTGCCTGCCATGGATGCAATGGCTGCCACGAGTCTGGATGATGAACGACAGTGCAGTCCTGTGCAAGCAGCAGGTCCCTCGCCCAGCACCCCTCACCTCCTCTACCCCGCTGCACCAGGTGACATCTCTACGTCAAACTTCTCCTCAGGAGATAAAGAGAATTTGACATGTTTGATATTTAGTTTATCTCACACAAAGCCGCTCATGCATCAGGAAAGACAGCCCACTTTATTTTTATTTTTTAAGTCCTATTTTGTGCTATAATTTGTCTAGTTTGTGTAATCATGGCTGCAATCATATTGTCACCATCCTGACAGATGGAGGTTCCACCCCTCATGTGATCCCTATAGCCCCGGCGACTGTACTTCTTGAAAGTACTGGGCAGCAGTCGGTTCTAGCTGTGCCAGGACTGGGTCAACCTCTCACCGAGCAGCCGGCTCCTTCCTTGGGCAAACCCACACCCAATACCCCGGAACTGGTAATCTCTGCTGGTAAACCTGCAGGTAATCCAAGCAGACCCAGCACACTGGTAGACATCGCAGGTGCCTCGGCTTCAGAAAACACAGAGAGCTACCTTGCAAGTAAGAGCATCTCAACAGCTGCATCCTTTACTAGTGAAGGTTGCAGAAGCAATGCTTACATCAGAACTAGGTCCAAACCATCTTCTGTACTGAACATCATATTTATTCTCTAAGATGCAGTTTGCTAATCCAAAAACATTTTCACAATAAAATGTCAGCTGAAAACTTTTAAAAAAACGACTTGGCTCAGTCCTCACTTGATGTGATTTGTTAATTCTTTGCACAGATAATTCCAGTGATAGAAACCTCTGCGATCGCAAGCCCATCAATGGCGTGACAGTCCTGTCGAACGGCACAATTTTTGTGTTCCGAGGTACACGTGTGGACGCTAGCCTTCTCAGTGCTAGCATAAAATTACCATTTTCAGAGTAATGGTATTTTAATGCTCATTTTTAATAACTTTTCATGAAGGTGTTTAGACTGATGAATAAATTGAAATATGATTTGAGAACTCCACTTGTGAAGGAGGCTTATCTTGGTTTTACTTCCTCTTGTTAGGTGATTTTTTCTGGATGCTAGACATTAACCGGGTCCCCAGCCCTGCTTACAGAATCACCAACGTGTGGGGCGTTCCTTCCCCCATTGACGCCGTTTTCACCCGTTCCAGCTGCCGGCAGAAAACCTACATCTTCAAGGTACACATTAACACATGAATGCCAAACTCAACCTTGGAAAGAATTCAGCATTCGGCTCCACTAGAGGTTCAGGCCCGAGTGGTTGTCTGATCAGTGGTATATTCACAGGCGTTTTAACTATCTGAACTGCCTGTGTCAAAACGTGTAGCAGCTCAAAGGTAAAAAGTATTAACGCATTATATAATCGCCAAACTGTTTCACCACTGCAGTGGTTGTATTTAGTATGCAAGCACTGTTAGTGCTGTCAGGCGGATGCCACAGTGACAAGCACGCTTGTTGCAGCGTACAAAAGAAAAAACTGAAATATATTGCCAAACTTTATCATGACATCACTAATGTGTGCAAAACCATTTTTCATGTATATTTTAAACGTTTACATTTTCATTTGCTCACACGGAACAGCAAACTAACTTCCAGCTTGCGTGTGCGGAGCGCGTGGGATGCGGCCGTTCTCCTGTGTGCGTGCGCCCTTTTCTTGTACGAGCGTATTGAGAAAATCCAGGCGTTGAGACTGAATTTTAATTTTCAAAATAGTGAGAAGTCTGAGAAGCACCTGTGTGTCAAATTTCAATTCCGTGGCTTAACAAAAACAAAGATGTGCATGAAGAACAAACAGATTGAGCTTTACAGATGTAGAAATTTCATTTCCTAATAATGCCCTTAAGATCTGCAGAGGATTTGATTCTCTAAAAAAATGTTTGGAATGACAAAATTTCTCAATTTCCCCATGACAGGGAAATAACTGCTGGAGGTTTGACAATGGTGTACTGGATCCTGGCTACCCCAAGGCTATTTTGTTAGAATTTAACGGATTTAGTTCATCTGGGAAGATTTCAGCCACCCTGCCTGTGCCCGCCGCAAAGAGGCCAGAATCTGTATACTTCTTCAAAAAAGGTGGGTGAGAGCCTTCCTCACATTTATCACTTTGCAGCCAGTAGCCAAAGTGGGAGACACCACTGAACATTTCACACCGTTGCTCTCCACAGGAGGCCATGTACAGAAGTTCACTTTTGAGTCAGGGACCACAAAAAGCTGTGGGAAACAGTTGCCAACGTCTGCCGGTGAGAAGCAGCTGGCAAAAGAAGCAGGTATATTATATTAATTTAATTTTGGGTTCCATCAAACACAGGAAAGTTTGAATATTAATGACAGCAAGAAGTTATACAGCTTGGAATTTTTAACAAAGAGCACACAGATCAAATTTAAAAAAAAAAAAAAGTCGCTTTGGACAAAACCTCATGGTGTTTATTTCACATTAAGTCACTAACATGAAGAAATTCCACAATCGTGAACCGTCACCAATAAACTTTTTTTTTCTGTTTTTGGTGGAAAGGATTCTCCTCTCTTGTGACCGCTGCGGTTTCTGTACCCAATGCGGACAAATCAGATGGCTTTGATTATTACATCTTCTCGAAGGGTACGTATTTTTTCATTCAACACTTGAGCGTGGCTAACAATGACACATACAAACACATCTATTTTTACATTAGGCACTTGATGCATTTACAGTAAAAGTTTTCAAAGTTCATGTGTGGAGGAGCAAACATTGTTTATAAACTCCAAACCCAATGTTTTCCAGACAAATACTATAAAATCAAAGTCGTCGATAAGTGGCTAGCGTTGGCCTCCATCCCACACCAGGGTTCTCGGGACAACTCCATTCAACGATGGCTCAAGTGCCCAGAAGCATCTCGCTGAAGAATGATTGGATTAAAATCCACTTTTATATTCAACCTTCACTTTTATTACCAACATTACACGTGATTTTATCTGCTTTGTCAGGCTTATGCAGTTATTTAGTAGATAAAAAACAAGCAACACATTAAGCAAAATTGTGCCAACAATATTTAAAAAACTGCCTACGACTCTACAAGCACAAATGAAGTACCAGGAGTCATCTGGAAAGTAGTGCAGGACTTGTGTTAACGCAGGTTTCCTCTGGCAAACTGACCCCTTCCTCCCCTCGGGTAGCTCATACCTGTAGAGCAAAGCAGTCATTGTAAAGCACGCTGTAGTTGTGCAGTCCATCAAGGGCAAAAGCTTTAAACTGTTTAATAAACAGTAATATATCTGAATCTCTCCTCCAGTCTTGTGCTTTTAATAAATATTCAACCTTTCAGTTGTATCATCTTGCATTACATTGGACTCATCTGGTTTTAGACACAATAAGGGTAAAAACCCTGGATGTTGGGACCATACAGTTCCACACTTCACTGATCAGAAAGAGTTTCTTAGTACGAATGTGAACCTCAAGAGTGCGAAGTGTAACAACACACTCCATCTTAGTATGAGAGCATCTGCTGTGAGGCCAACAAAAGTGAGGGTGGATGAAATTACCTCTCCTGATGAGTTGACGGCCCCGCGGTCCAGGTCGAGGGGGGAGGTGGTGCTGTGCCAGGGGGCGCCCGGAGGGCCGGGGTAAACCACCGCTGCTGCTAATGTCTGGAAGGTGGGGCACACAAAAACAGGAAATGAGCAGAGAAGCTGCAAATGAGCTGGTGTTTACGAAACACCAGAAAAAGGGAGTTCAGGATACTCTTCAACCTTTGCGGGTTTTTGTACCAACAACATTCATAATTGTTGAAATAATATGCTTGGACCCTTCAAGTTCAGTTTTCGTACAGAGATAAGCTGCACCCACAGAGACAAAGCCAAACACCAACATAGTAAAAGTGCAAACCTGCAGAACTTGATGTGGCTTCCTGGCTTGTGGAAGGGAGATTGCTCTCATCTGATGGCTGTGCCAACACCGCCTCTGTCTGGCCCTCCATGGTGACCTCACCAGTTGTTCTGTGGCAAAAGAAATTTTGGAGGAGGCTTAACGTTGGGTACCAAGTGATTGCATTTCTGCCCACTGCTATGATACCTTTTCCCCCACTTTAATCCTCCCCCTCTTCATCAGTCCCACTACACTGCAATGGAAGCAGCAGTTTACCCTGGCTCCTCATCCACATACACTTCACATCCACTGTAGAGGTGATTCATGTAAATTTTACAGTATGTTACTACGCAACTGTATGAGACAGAAGACCACAGCTGTGCGTTTGCACTTTTTTCTGGGTCTGTCAGGACTGCACAAGAAACATGTATGGAAAGGGTGAGTGTGCAACTATGGAAAATGCCACTGTGCCAAATAATAAACCCAGGGTACAGACTTTTCCAAGCCGCTGCAATGCAAGGAGGCCAAATGCACGAAGGCTGGGTGTACTAAAGGCTGATAGTTGAGTAGTTTGTAGACTTTCAGTGCTGTTACTTTGGCATTGGCTTTCTTTAATATGGTTTTTGACTACTCTAACCTTCTTTCTCACGCACCCATTGCTTCCTGCAGCTTCCTCCACTTGTTCATCAGCTCCTTACCCTTCATTCTCTGCCTCCATAAAGACTTCATCTCCATCATCCCCAGGGACTGCCTCTGCAGGAGCAGATGTACCAGCCACGGTTGTGGTCACCATGGGCACTGACTGCGAGGTGCTCTCTGCCATGTCTGAAGGGTGGTTCTCTGTGAAGACCGTCACTGGAACAGAAAAGTTTAAATTTACAAAAGAAACACTTAATTATTTCAAGGCAAAAAGAGAAAACAGGTAGCGAGGAATAGGCACGCTGAGCTTTCCAGTGGTCAGTTACTTTTAGGCCAAAAAGAGTAAGCTATGTCCAAAAGGTCAGAACAAAAACCAGAATACCATATAGGCTCTGAGGACCTGGTCAGACATTCCTAGTCAAAGTCACCAGAAACAACTGGACTGATGACTCGATGACGATGTGCACGTGTGCTGCATCCGGGGCCTCACCTGGAGCAGCAACTTGCAAAGGTGTAGTGGGGACACTGCGGCCCCCAGACTCTTCCTCGTGTGTTGCAAGGAACAGGGGACTTTCATACATTCCAAGGCCTTTAAAGCAAGTTTGGTGCACGACAAAGTGTTGCGTAAGTGCGCACAAAATTCAGAATGTAATGCACATTTTCAACATGCAAACATATGAAAGATCACACAAAAGAAATACAGCAATCCCTTGTTACATGCCATTTGCACTCAAAATTCACTGCTCAGATTGAAAACTTGCTAGTAAGTTTTGAGGCAAGAGGATGTTAAAGAAATGCTTTAAGAGAGTGGGGCATAATGGGAAATGCATGCGATTCCACAGAACGGGCTTCCATGTTGGGTGTGATATTTAATTGAATAAGCGAGATAGTTACGTCAATGGTTTTCTGATGTACTCTGTGTGTGTTTTGACATAAAGTGCTTAGCTATAAAGTTGTTCGCAGTAAACAAAATGTGCTCTGCAGATCCTTGCTTCATTTTACCACCCACCCTTGGGAGAACTGATCAAGTTAAAAGTGTTACCTAACCAGGAGCATTAAGTCTGGCCCTGAAGTTTTTAGTCTAAAACTCCTAAGATTTCCAACCATAATCAGAAGCAGCCAGGAAAGACAACAAGAGTGCACTGCAGTCATATCTCAGCTGTTGCCCAAATAGGGCTGCATCTTGTGCTCATGCTGTTTAAACAATTTTGTGCATTATGTAGGTAATGCAGAGATAGTTGGGAAAATTTATTGGGGGATTTTGGGATGTGCTGGGAATGCATTATTATTTTTTCCCCATTAAGAACAAAGGAATACAGGATTCTGCTACCTGAAAAGTCACTATCAGACAAGATTTTCAGGAAAGGAGAACATTCTAATAAAGGACTGCTGTAGTTTCATTTGGTTTCTTAACAGACACTGCCAACACAAACAGTTATACCTCCTTGCGAAGCCAGTTGACCCAAGTCTGAATGAGAGGAGCTGGCCTGGGCCATATCCTCTGGTGGGCCAAACCGGAAACGGGGAACACCAGCCACCTGGGGCGAGCTGGCAGAGAGTGGATTCAGTATATAGACATTTATCAGGGCAGCTAATAGAAGACACAAAATTCAAGAAGCAACAACCACAAAGGCAGAAGAACTGTCCAGGTAATACATACTGGATTGCTTCAGCAAATCCATCTGTGCGGTGGGGCACCACAAGGGTGGGTGTGCTGGGCACCATTCTGTCATCGTCATCAAAGAAGTGTTGCTTTGGGGGCAAAGGTGGGCAACATGTTAATCTGAGAAAGACCAATGACAAGGGAATCGGCCAGCTCACTATAGCTCTATACTTACCATGCTTCCAATCCCAGGGGTGAGCTGGGGACCCCTTCCTACTGACTGACGACGAATTGGAGCCGTTTGGCGCTGACAGGAAATAAATTTTTAAATGGGCACCTCAGAAGTGTCCATTTTCAGCATTATTAGGATGTCAACTCAATAGAACTCCTGAGTCTGAGTGTGGATGCCTTTCCACTATACCTGTGCTGGAGGTGGACCCAGCTCCTGAGTCGGGGGTTGAATGTAGAGTCGAGGAGGCAGCGGGTGCGGTGGTCTTCTAGGTGACTGTGGAGGTCGTGGGGCCAACCGGTCAAGAGTGGCAATGCCAGGGACTGGCTGTTGCTCCCGAGGTGATTCAGCAGGTAAGGACTCAATGGTGCCACTACTTACCTCCCCTGTGAGCAAAGACAAAGGAAAATAAAAATTAAAAATACACTAGAACCATTCCCTGGTGTTATTTTCCAAAATCTCACACATCAGCCTTGATGACAAGTTTGGGAAGGAAGTCGAGATAAAATTCTCAGTTGGCTCCTTACCGGCAGACAGTGTTTCTATTTGTTTCAGATTAGAATCTGTTGCCCCAAAACTCTCCTCCTGGTCAGTGACTGGGTCAGAGGCCTGAGCTGACTAGCAGGAGAACAAGAGCAGAGTTGTCTCACTGTTAACTCTGTCACCTTACCCTCTGGGACAGGAAACTGGTGTGTAGTGGAAATGGAAGGTTATAGTGGGTTTACCTCTGTGACCTGGCCTACACATAACTCACTGCCACCACCACTTCCTTCATTGCTCTCATCTCCATCATCACCCATTCCGGTGACAACATCATCTTCTTCTTCATCTTCTTGATCATCATCATCATCATCATCATCATCTTCCTTCTGCTCCTCATATTCCTGGAGTCAGAAAATGTCTAGTTCATTCATTGCGTTTTGCCTTTAAAGCTTCTGTAATTCGATGTTCTGACACCAACCTGATCCACTTCCTGTTCCTCTGCATCTTCGCTCTCAGAGTCCGTTCCAATTATGATGACCTCACCTTGCTGCTGTTCAGCAGGTGAGCTGTGTGCACTAAGCTGGGATTCTGGTACCTGAGGCACAAGGTTTGCAGGAACAGACCGGGTTGCAATCTCCTCTTCTCCATCTTCTAACCCTGGGACGTAGTCTAGCTCTGCAGGCAGCTATCATCACACACAACTCAGGATTCCAACTACCATTGAGACCATACAACCACACTGGCCAAAGACCACCTGCTGTCCATACCTGATCAGTTCCTGGATCCTCCTGAGTTTCCACAGAAACCTCCACTTCTGCTTCAGTACCATCTTCTACTGTCTCCTCCTGGGGCAAAGAAGCACATAAGTTGCCAACAGGGACAGGAAACAGAAATTTTGTGAAATATACTGTATGTGGGAAATACTGAAGTATCTTCAAGGTAGGTTGCTCACCTCAGGACTTACTCTCTGGATGATGCGCAGCTTCTTGGGAACTGGCATCTCAGCAGGTTCCTCCTGTGTGGTCTCTGCAGCCTCTGCTGGGCTTCCCTGCTCCTCATCACGAGGACGCTTGGACATGGAGGAGCCTGGGGTGGCGGACACTGTGAAGGACAACCAGTGGCACACTGTATATGCTGTACTTTCAGCAAAAGTTTCCCATAACACTCACCAAAAGCATCTACTACATGTAACTGACAGGAACACATCCCCTTGTTAGAGAAAATTTGTCCAACAGGTGAACATCCTGAAGGCAAAATGGCATTTTCATTCTTACGGAGAAAATTAACTTATTCTCCCACCTTCAAAAGAATCATTCAAATATAATAGAGGGCCCTCACAAGGCTTCACAAAATAGTATTTAGATTTGAGCTCTACCACATCTACAGTAAGTGTACAAAACCGTAAATAAAATAAAAAATTGAAATAAAATAGGTATAATGCTGCTTTAACAAATTTCTTTAAAAGTAATCTCCAACTGGGGAATGAGTTAAATTCAACATAAAATGCCGCACTCGCAGTACCCGACAATGTTTTCCCTTATAGTAGAGCAGCAGCAACGTTAAACACCACAGAAAAGCATGGCCCCACTTGGCTTTTAAAGCTGCACAGAGAAAGACGCACCTGTGCCAAACATAGCCGTGGACGTGGAAGGCCTTTCAACCTGCACGCTGAGCGAAGAATCCTGGCCAGCTGGTTCAACAGAGGGCAAAGTCTGTTGGGTGGGCTGAACGAAGGCAGTGGCCTGTGCTGGCTGCGGTGACTGCTGTACCGTCAAGATTGGCTGTGCCAGTGTGGTTTGGACATTGGGGCTTGTGGAGCGCACAGAGCCGCTAGCACTGCCGAACACAGTTACATGCTCCACGGGGCCCTCTGTGGTCTGCAAGGCTGGGTTCACAGACAGAAACATAGTTAGTACAAAGTTTGTACCCATATTGCTATACTGAATAACAAAAGCACAAAAAGTACGACCCTGAACAAAATCAACTGCCTTTAAATATCAACATACAACCACAGGTATCAGAATCTGTACAGCTACCTTCTCCAGTTTCGTTACCGGTGCACAAGAACTTTACTTACACTCCTGTGTTTCTACTTGAGTGGTGGGCATGACTGTAGCTGTGGGAGTTGGTGTAGTAATGGATGCTGGTGTGATCATGGGCCGGATGCTGGCCCTTGGAGTGGATTTATTCCCAGGAATTGCAGGCGGCTTGCTGGGTGTCGCTGCCACAGGGGTGGGCTTGATGTTAGCGGTTGGGGGCTCCAATGTGGTTGTACTGTTAAGGGGAAAAACAGGAAAGGTCAACACTGTAAGGTGTCATAGAGCAGCAACAGTTGTAGCATTTCAGTTCTCAAATGAGCTACCTTCCCCTATCAGCTGCTGGTGTGGTTTTCAGAGTAATCTGCCTCTGCTCAGCTGGCCTCTGCTGCTCTTGAGCCTGGGGGATGCAAACAATTAGCTTAAGCCCAAAGGACATGGATAAGTTGAGTCTCTTGACACCCTGATCACCCAACCCTGACCACCTTGCTGGGCCCCAGTTCCTGGGGTTCATCCCGCTGCTCTCCATGCTTCTCTTGCTGTTCCCGAAGCTCCCGAAGCTCACGCTCCTGCCTGCAGAGGCGGCCCTCGTATTGAGATTTCAATGCACTCAAGCGCACCTCCTGCTCCTCCCGCTGCTGTTTAAGCTCCTCCACCTCCTTCTGTAACTGCTCCTTGGTCGCTACAACACATTTACCATGTGAAAAAAAAGTCTTGGATGGCAGAAGTAATGGAATTCATTTCAGGGTAGAGACTAACTCACCATTCAGCTGGCTGATCTTCTGCTTGGCACTCAAGAAAACCTTCTTGGTCCTCTCTTCCTTGTCGGCCATTTGCTGCCGTAGCTGCTCCTCCTGTGTAGACTTTTCCTGCAGCTCCTGACGGAGGCGGGTCAGCTCAGGCTGCAGTTTGCCTACCTGCTCCTGGAGGCCTCGCAACTCAATGTCGCGCTCGCTTACCACCTACCAGAGAAATTTCCCCTTTATTTATTATAATCAGAGCTATTTATTTCTTATGCCCAAATACCTGCTGCCAAAGTCAATATCGGAAGCCAGGATGGACATGGACACAATGGGGGAAAAAAAACTCTCAACTCATATTTGGAATACAAGTAATAACATTCACATAAATAAAAGTGCTGGCATCTCATTAACAATCTCACAAATTAGAATCAAAATATACCACCCTCAAATGTATAAAAAGCAAAAACTTACCTTTTGCAGGTTCTCTACCTGGCTCTCCAACTCCTTGGTCTTAGCATCAGCAACACTCAGGGAGTTTTTCAAGGCCTGTATCTCCTGGGCAGAGACCTGCTGAACTTCCTGATCCTGTGCTGGCTTGGAAGCTGCTTCAGCAACAATCTGAAAACCATATCACATGATGCACCTTCAAATGCAATTCAGTATGAAACTGAGTAGATTTAAAGAAAGGGGGTTGATTCTTTTACCTTGTCATGCTGCACCTTAAGCTCTTCGTACTGAGTCTTGTACCTTCGGCCAATCTTCTTGACCTGGGTGATTGTTTTATTTTTTTCTTGGATGTCCAATGTTTTAGCTTCCAGCTCCTTCTTCAGGTTATCCCTTTCTGTAGTCACTTTACCCAAGTTATCCTGAAGGCTTTTTACCTGGCTTTGTCCAGTGTTCACTGAGGCATGAGTCCTAATTGAAGATCAATGTTCAGAAACAGTTCTCTAATGGAGGAAGGTAGGCTAATGATAAGATTTGTGTTACAGGTAAGCATTACGAGAGACTCATATTGCACTCTTACGTGCAGTTAAAATTCTGGGTAGTGCAAGTCATTTGATTGACGAGAATCAAAACTAAGCAAGTACACTGTAGAAGTCACTCTTAAGCTCATTTTCTGCTGACTACTTTATGTCAGTGCATCAGTTCATTTCCATGTGAAAAAGATCCCACAGTGAGTTGCAATATGGCACAGAAAATTAATCTGAGAAGTCATATTTAAACTCAATGCCAGAAGTATCATTAATGCTACTGATATCACCAACCTCGCAATCTCTGTCTTCAGTTTACCAGTTTCTTCAGTGAGCTGGAGAATTCGTTTCAGGTGGGCCTCCTTCTCAGCATGCAGCTTCTTGTATTCCTCTGAATCTGTGTCCTTCTGTTGGCTTACCAACTGCTGCAGAAACATTGTTCAGTACAGGAATAGGAGTTAAAAGTTAGGCAACACCAACAGACAATCTGAAATGAGCAAGGCAAGAGGCAGATTCTGACCTGTGTTTTTGCTTTCCAGCGCTTAATGTCCTCCTCCAGCAGCTTCTTCTCAGTCTGGAGCATTCCACTCTTCTCACTGAGCTCCGCATTGGACTCCTGGAGGGGCAAGATATCAGCCTCCAGTTTGCGCACCTGGTGACAAAAGGCATATTGAAGATCAGCAGTAAGAGATCAACTATTCTACGCAGTATGAAATTTCAAAGAGGAAGCATGGTTCAGCCAATGTTATGAGCAACATTTCTTCAAGGCCATACACCAGAAGCTACACAGATGATTTAAATGGCCTTGCCTTGGCCTGTGTTTGCTGTAGTTCCTGCTCCAGCCTTTCCTTCTCCTCCCTCAGCATCCTGTTGGTCTCCACCAAGACATTCATGGTCTCTGTCTTTTTTATCAGCTCATCATGCTGTGCCAAGGTCTTGGCAGTGACCTGTAACAGACACAGAAAAGTGAGCCATAAGAATGTTGCTCCAGCCCTCTTCCTCTTTATCTTTCATTCATCTTCATCTTTTCAGTTCTGTCACCTGCAGCTTTTCACGTTCTGCATTCAGGCTATCCTGCAACTCTTTCAACTCTCGCTCCAGGTGGTCTACCCTTTGGCGGTAGCGTAGGCTTTCTATCTTGGCCACCTCCAAGCAGGCCTCCGCAATCTCCTTCTCTCGTCGTACAAACCTGTTATGACAAAACATTAAGGATGATAGTTTGTGAAGATGTACAATTATTTCATATAAAGCAGCGGGTATGGAAAGTTTCCCAGTTTCTACCTCAGAATCTCCAGGATCTGATCATGAGACTTGCCCTCCTCAGTAAAAGAGACATTCAGAGGGTTTTCCGTTGTTGTCTGCTGCATAGTCGCTACCATTTTACCACTAAGGGTTTCAATCTGTTCATGGAGCAATCTGTTCTGCTTCTGCAGGTCTTCAGCACGCGAGGTGAGCTTAGTAACCTCTTCCTGAGCAAAACAAGAAAAAACAATAATTAAACAGTTGGGAAGACTTACATAGGTCAGTGTGTCACACTGATGGATATTCCAGTGTCATGCCAGTACCTTCAGTGTCTTCTCCTGCTCTTCCCATGTTACACGGGCCTGTTGGAGTTCTGCTATTGTGCGTTGAGCTTTCTCCTCCAGCTGCTCACGCATCTGTGTCACTTGCAAGACCTGGTTCTTGGCAGTCTGGAGTGCTTCTACATCTGCTGCATGCAACATCAATTCCCGCTCATACTTGTTCTGGGCCTCTGCTGCCAGCTTCGCCTACCAACATAATACAACAAAGAGTTCCAAAGGAGTTACAATAACATCAGCAAGCAAGGCTGATAAACAAGCTGTATGTAGCCTGCTAAATGAATGCTTATCAGTCCAGAGTCCATACCTGCAGTTGGCTGTCCTGTGTTGCCTGCTGTTCTTGTGCTGCGGCTACTGATGCTCTCCGGAGGGCATCTTGAAGCTCAGTCTGGATGCTTTGCAGATTTTTCTTCAGTTCATTCACCTGGACACAAAGCAAAAGGAAGATGCATTTGATGACAAGCCCTTCACTATTTCCATGTCTGACATACTGGAAGGTCTGCAACCAACAAATTTAGGTATCAGACATGAGGCCAAAAAGAAACATGTATTTATTAGAGTGATGCAATATTCAACAAGCACCACTCAAAAAGTGATCAACATCTGAGAACTTGTAAGTTCAATATTTGTTACACAAATTTTAGAAGATATGTTTTTCATTTTACTTGTACTGTTAATGTTGGGAAAAAAGTGATTACGCTAAATCAACATTTTTGTAGCTTGCACTTAAAATAGAAGCACAGGACCCCCTTATTTTAATTTACTTCTGGTGTTTTTCAAGGTTGAATGAGCTCAGATTTGGCAAGTGCAGGAAGTACATGTTCCCAAATTATTGTGTTGCTTTTGCTTTGCTTTTTGTGACCATTTGAGGTGGGTTGTCCCACTGAAGGGGCCACGTATCTGGGTGATTTGATTGTTTTGAGTTAATAAAACCTTAAGAAACCTGCTGTTATAGGACCTCTCTGGTCGGCTCCACTTAACACCCAGACGCACCACTGATTTTAAGGTCAATGTAATTTAATCCCAGGCTCCTTGCATGACAACCTGTTCGTCTGTGATAGGCTCTCGGAACAGTAACAATGCAGAGGACCAGAAGAAGAAGGAAAATGGAATGAAACATAAAATGGAATGCAGTCTTAAAGCAGATTTTGGATTGTGATTGTGCCAAGAATGACCTTAGATTTAAGAATTGGGAATAAATGTCCCAATTATGTTAGTAACTTGGGACAATGTACATTTAATGTATAATCTCTGATTAGGACAAATAAGGATAGGTACGCTACCTGTTGCTCCATGCTTTCTATGGCTTTGCGTTTCTCCTCTTCCAAGCTCTGCTTCTCCTTTTCTGCCTCCATGAGCTTCTTCTCCAGCTGTGTGTTGTACTCCTGGACTTCCTTCAGGCGACCCTCAATCACCAAGCGAGTCTGCTCAGTCACCTAGAAAATGCAAGGTGAAAGAAACTCATACTTGGCCTAGAGCAATATTGTAATTCCCTGTACCTGATAAGACCTTGTATTTTTCATTTTCATATCCATTTATATTCACGTAGGTTACCAAAACGTGAAATTAAGAAATTGCAACAATTTATTTTAGAACAGAAGAAACACTAATGTGAAGGGCACTGGAGGGACATGTGGGAGAAAATGCAGCTCACCTGTTTCTCCTTGCTGAGGGATTCCTCCAGGCTGAGTACCATGGCCCTGTACTGCTCTACATTGTTGGTGGCATTTGTCAAACGCTCCCTCAGATCACCTGCCTGCTCCTCTGCCTGCCGAAGCCGGAGGCTTAACTCTTCTGCGTCCTGGTCCAGTTCACCTTGCCCCAACATGACAAAAGCATCAGCAACTGTGCTTCCACAAAACTCTGCAGTGGCCAGGTAATTTACAGCCACAACTTCAGCTTTATTCCTTTTCCAAGCAATAGGCACAAATTTTTGCTGCCTTTTGGAATAGAAGAAAAAAGGCAACTAATAACACATAGCTGTACCAAGTCAGCTGCAATAACCTTTATGCATGTAAACAAATTCCAAATGGCTAGTTATGGGAGATGTTTTCATTTGTTATAGATTCTATGATCACTGTCATTTCAAATGTTTAAGCAGAAGGTTGATACAGTACAAACACACACCACAAATTGTTTGAAATTTCTGTTACAGTCCCACTGAGCTGTATTACAGTACAAATCAGTTTGCATAAACCAAATGAAACTTTTTGCCTGTCATGCAAAAGCTACACTTCACATAGTGGTATACAGCCCTCTGGTGGTTAGACACTTCACAGTATATAAACACTCAGAGGAGAAAAAGAACTGTTTTCCCAAAACCTATTGAATACTTACCTATAAGACCTGTGCTCCGTGCTGGTGTGGAGACCATCTGGTTCTCTACATTATTAAGATGCTGTCGCAGGGTGCTGACCTGCTGCTCAGCAATTTTGAGCAGTTCCTTAGTCCTCTGGTGCATAGTAATCTCAGCCTCCAGCTGTTTTTTGGCATCAAGTAGTTGTATCTATGAAAGAGCAACAACAGTGATCAGCTCTTGTTATCAGTGCTTGTTGAAGAGAGGGTACAGTATGAGGCGAGGAACACGTACGTCCTGACTGCGGCCCAGCGCATGCCTCTGCTCCACCTCCTGCTCCAGCTTCTTTTTGAGCTGGGTAATCTCACATTCAAGAGACTCTATCTGGTTATTAAGCCTCTGCTTGGTTTCTGTCTCTGAATGCTCAAGAGTGACCTTTCAGGACAAAAAGAACATAGGGAGGATTTTGAACAATCAATAAAAATTAACATCTTTACAGTTAGGACCAATATTTCGATGCTATAATAGAGACATTGTTAAATTCAGTGAATTGAAATTCCAGATGTACTATAATATTTACTAAAGGGCTTGGGTTGTGAATTAAAACATTTGTAACCTGAAGATAGCAAGTTTAAATCCCAGGAAAAGAGCACTTGCTTTGATCACTTAATAAATAAATAAATAAATAAATAAATAAATAAATGAATAATATAATTTTTTTTTTTTTTTTTTTTTTTAAAAGGATACACAATGTCTTATTTTCAGGTTCATTGTTCCAACTCCATAGCTAAGACACTACTTATGTCCATGTACCTGAATAGACTTGAGGTTGGTCAGCAGTAGATTTTGACCACGCTGCTCAGACAGGATAGCTTCCTTCTCCTTAGTCAGTCTAGATTCCACCATCTTCAGCAAGTCTCGCTCCTTCCTGAGGTTCTCGGCACGTGCCTACATTTTAAAGAGACGCGTTTCCTTAACCGTCCGCAACAACCACCTGGTGACTCGGCCCCACTGGGCAGTCACCTCTCACCTCAGTTAAGGCCAGCTCCTCATTAGCCGCGCGGAGCTCCTGTGCCATAGTGTGTATGATCTGCTCATGCTTCTGGGTGGTGGAAGTCATCTTCTGGCACTTCTCACGCAGTGAGGCAATCTCACGACGGTAACCATCTACATTTTCCTGCAGCATTCCATAACTGGCAAATTATAAGAAATATGCAAAATTATAAACCGTTCCCTATAGCTCCTTTCACACAATGGTGAGCGTAACTGGCGGCCATTAATCTGCATACCGCTTGGAAGAAAACTCCAGCTGACTGGACATCCTGGCACTGCGGGAGCGGAGCTCAGAGACCTGCTCCTGGAGCTTTTCATTCTGCTCATTGAGAATCTTGTCATTCTCTGCCTTCTCCTTCTTATATGTGGCGAACATCTCTTGCAGCTATTGAAGGCATCGAAAATTTTAGTGCTCTCTAAATTAAACATTAACATTCAACACCTGAGATCCAAGCAAATTAAACTGTTCAATTCTTGCTCTGATTAAGCTTGTAACAAACCCAAGAATAAAAAAAAATTAAATCAATTTGTTTGAAACTGAACATATGTTGGATTAAGAAAACTTGGACGTGCAAGTAAGCTAGCAAAATGTTTTGCTTTTAACAATTCTTCCTAATTTAGATTAAGTTTAAACTAAGTAAAGTCACCTGTTTCAGTGCAGCTTTGGCATCTGCTGCATCTGTGGACTCTGCAGCCTTCACAGTGGTGGCACCCGGTGACTGCTGAGGGGCAGATGTCTCTGCCAGTAAGATAGCAGGGTTCAAGTACATATCTGCATAGGATATCTTGCATACCTGTTGTATGTTTATGGGTTTTTGGTGTTCCAGCATTAAGGGGTCATACTGAACACCTCTAATTAAACATAGTCTGAAAAGGTGTAAGGCCCTGACAGCTCATTCTATATTTAACTGGCAAAAAGAGTGAAACTGGGAGAAACTTTGAGCCAAAATACAGGACAACACACCGAGTTTACCTTGCACAGGGATGCTGACCCCTGTAGTCTGGGCCAGCAGGATGCGATACATGTCCCGCTGACGCACAATGGACTCTGTCAGCTGCATTTGGTGAGTGTGTTGTTGACGTAACTGCTCAAGGTCTTGCTGTGCCTTCTGCAAACTAGTCTCCAACTCTGCCTGCCTGCAGCAGGGAAGACAACCAGGAAAGGTCAAAGAATGCAAAAGGGGAACAACTGCTCAGTGTGCTCAAGCACTTACCTTGAGGACATGGCCTCCGCCGCCTCCTTCTCACGCGTTTCTCCCAGTTCTCGGAGTGCAACCAGGAGGCGCTGGTTCTGCTGCTGCAACTCCTCTACATTGCGGAAGGTGACCAGTTGGTTAGAGATGACCTCGGTACTGCTACTGATGTCAGCGGAGCTCACGTTCTCATCTTCACGGAGCACACGGTTGCCACGGGCCTCCTCCAACTCAATCAACAAGACACGGATCTGAAAAGCAATGAACAAAAATTTAAGGGGGGGGGGGGAGACAATCCAGTTACAAATGACCTATGCAAATTTTTGGAAATATAGTAAAGGATGTTTTTCAGCTAACCTGCTGGGACATATCTGTGATCTGCAGCTCATATCTCTGGTTATCTGTCTCCAGAACAGCAGCCCGCTTATTAGCCTCATCCGTCTCCTTCTGCAGACTGTGTATTTCCTGCAAGCGCAAAGACCCATCTCATTTCTGCATACTGCATTAGCTACCAACCTGTAGAGGGGGAAGACTTCACAACACAATCCCCACCTTCATGGCTTGCTCCAGTTTATTAGCAAGGCTGGCCAAGGATCGCCGCATGGTCTCATACTCCTCACGCTGGCGCTTGAGAATTGGAGCTTTGGCCTCCACCTCCTTCACAATCTCATCCAGGCACTTGTTCACCCGCTTGTTCTCCAGTCGCTCTAGAAGAAGCTGGTCTTGTGCCTCTACATACGCATTGTACAACTAAGAGTAAAAAGCACACAAAATGGCATTTTATGGAATTGGTTACTTTATGTACAGACTCCTAGGTTTAATAAAAACATCACAAAATGTTTAAAATGGTTTCTTTATTATACATGTAGAAGACGCATCACAGATCACAAATTCTTACCTCAGTCAGTTTCATACCAGGCTTCACTATCTTGGCCACAGCAGCAGCAGTTGGTGACATTGCAGTGAGATCTTCTTCAGTGAGTGCTGGGACACCTGCTGAATACATCGACACAAAAGCAGCATCAGTTCCACTCATCCTGATCCTGGCTGATGTGGCATGAGTGTGTTACAGCAGAAGTAGATACCTCGGCGCTTGCAGTCTGAGAGCAGAGTGCTAGCATTTTCCAGTTCTTTTTCTAAGTTTGTGATTTTCTCCCTCAGTTCCACCTCCATTTGGTCCTTCAAACCAACCACTTCTGCCAGTTTCCCCTCACTGGCTTTGTTAGCTGTTGGATAGAAAAAGGTTTTTCTGTCAGGGCAACCTCTCTGTCATATTATAAGGAGCACCTCACAGTTCAGCAAGTCTCTCACCTTCTCCTGCTTCTTTCAGGAGCTTGTGGAGTTCCTCCACAGTACGGCTCATCTCCTCACACTTGGATTCCGAATCAGCTGCTGCTTCCTACCACAAAAGAAGCAACGGAACCTCAAGGGACAAGAAGTATACATTCATACAAAACAAAACGTATTTGAGAATAATCTTACCTTGTATAAGGTTGTCAGTTTTACGTATGCATTCAATTCATTTCGGAACTTCTCCTCCATGTTACAGTGATGGTCTTTCACCTTGTTACAAAAATTTTATTATTTGACTCGTTGTGGTAGTTTTTATGTAATTTTATCAAATGCATACAAGTATTTACCTCTTTCAGCTTATTCATCAAATCCTCAGCTTGTTTCTGCAAGTTCTCATTAGATTTTGTCAGACTAGTGACTTGATCTTGGAACCTGATCACCTGCAAAAACAAAGTAACAAGGTAAAAGAGATGAGCACCATACTATAAAACTATTACTTCACATGAGCTTGAAATAGGAGACCACAGAAAAGCGTTACAGAACCTCATCCTTCTTGTTCTCCAGGTTACACCTCAGCTCAAGAATCTCATTTCCCTTCTCACGGGAGATGGTCAGTAGCTCGTCTGTCTTGGCCTTGAGTTCAGAATTCAGCCAGATGATCTGGTTCTGGAGAAGTTCCTTCTCCTGCTCCATTCTTTTCTCACGGTACTGGATCGCATCCAAAGGTGACAGTTTTAATACCTCAGTACATCGCAATACTGTGACACCACACGTAGAACATACTTCCTCACCTTGAGAGAGACCTCAGAAGGCTGAAGCTCATCCAATTTGAGCTGGAGCTCCATCTTCGCCGTGTTTGTTTCCACCAACTTTTCATTGAGACGCCTCAGGTCCTCTGAAGAGGGGGGGAAAAGCAGTCTTTTGACATCTTAGTTCTTTTTTGAGTCTTCAGGGAGCGAACCATTCAGTTAAGTAGTATATGAAACCATACCACTGAGATGTTCCACTTCTTGAGATCTCTTTTCAAGAATTCGGACAAGTTCTCGTTTTTCTGCTTCCAGCTCATATTTGGCTTTAGTCAGTGTGCTCTAGTACAGAGAAAAACCCAGAACAATCCTTTCAAGTCTATTGCATTTTTAATCACGAGACCATGATTTAAAAAATAAGTCGAGCAAGAAGGCTAGCACAATCAAAGATAACTTTTTAGAGAAAGTGGTACAGAGATCTATCTTAAAACTCCAAGTTAAACACATGGTGCTACACATATTATTGGGGTGTGCTTCCAGGCAGTTCCTAGCTAACTTTTCAAAATAAGGACAAATAGGCTTCACAGAAACATACACGTCCACACACACTTGTGACATGTGATTTCAGGTAATTCCCAAACAATATGTCCGAATGAGGACACTGGAGTACGACACGTGTTGCTCTCTGTGCCGTATGCCCGTTTGTCAGCATTAACAATATTTGTGCATATGCATCCCTTTAAGGGTAATACAGTTGGTAATACATAAGGCATTATTATTGTTTACTTTTCAATTTCTGACCTGTGCTGCACCAGGTTACTCTAGTGTAGGTCGATTGAGTCCTCACATTGTCAGAACTTGCTCTGTACTTTCATACTTCTCTCCCATCTTTTTCTAACTTGCATCTATTTACTTCCATTTGTACAGTATTTTTACATTTCATGCTGCTCCAACCAAGGACATTTTATCTCAGAATTAACATAACTTCAAAAATCAATTCATTTATTTAAATACTCTAATACCATATCTATACCTGCTCTGAAGAAAGCTTCTCTTCCGATGTCTCGTGCTCTTTGTTTTTATCTTTCAGACCTTTCAGTTCTTCAGCTGCAGGTAAAAAATTTCATTTACTATTCACCTTAAGGTCACAAAACAGTATGATTATCATCATCATAAATGTCAAAAAATATTTTTGCAGTAGTTTAATCCTCCAGACACTCACTGAGGCTGCTGAGTTCCTCTTTGAGTTTTGTATGTTCCTGAGCTTGCAGCACAAACTGCTCCTGGCTCTGAGCAAGTCGCTTCTCCACTTCAAAGTACTGTTGCTCTGTTGGTTATGGTTAGGGAACACAAGGTTAGAGTCAGTTATTGGTATAGTCAGTCAGTCTCCCATTTAAATATGAAAAGCACAGTAAGCTCAAACACATTTACATTCAGACTCATAGTGGTTCAAAGACACTGGTCATTCTGTAGGCATCTTTCCTCAGATTCGGGCCTCCTACCAGACGCCTGGGAGTTTCAGGGAACAGAACAGTATTTTTGCTGTTTTCTAGGACATATTTATAAAAACACTGGTGTTTGTGTGTCTTACACTCACCGCTGTCCACCCGAAGTCGCTCTTGACTGGACCTGAGGGATTCTATCTCGCACTGCTGCTCCGAGAAGAACTTCTCCAGCTTGTTCTGAACAGCTTTGGGCAATTTCGAAACCTCGGCCCGCTCGAGGATCTGCATCAGAACTGCAGCCATCGTCATTCGGCTCTGGGTCCAGGTCCGAACGGGCACCGTCTCGCTGAAAAAGTACTGCCGACCCTGAACACAGAGCGAAAACGGAACGACGCGCCAGAGAGAGGCGCGAACGAATCACGCGTTTTTTGCGCGCCGGACGCGGCATAGTGCATTGTGGGTATGGATGAGCGTATCGAAACCGAGGCTTCGAGGTTCGTGTTTTTTTTATTTTTAATTTTTTTATTCCTGTGACCAGGCGAAGAAAAAAGTCTATCTGGATCAAAAGCAATCCCTCTTGCGAAGATGTTAAAACATCATAGCATCATAAGTAATGTTTACTGGTCAGGCATGAAATTGCCAACAAATTGGCAGATATAACAAATATTAATGATGAATTCTCAATAGCAGAGAAAATGGCTGTCCTGTCCTTGTCCACACTAGTAGACCCAGGGTTTATATGAACAGTTGGGCTGGTCTAAGAACTTGCTGCCTGTATACAAGAAGGGTCAAAGTAGGCTGTATTTCCTATGCAGACTTAGATCCTTTGGGGTCTGCAATTCTATGCTGCGGATGTTCTGTGAGTGCGTGGTGGCCAGTGCTTTTTCTTCTCTGTGGAGGGCAGCGTGAAGGTAGCAGACATCAAGAGGTTTCATAAATTGATTCAGAAGTCTGGCTCTGTGGTAGGAGAAAAATTGGCCAGTCTGGAAGCAGTGGCAGACCGGAGAATGTTCTCTAGACTTCAGTCTATTATTGAAAAGGCTGATCACCCGCTTCGTAGTGTTGTGGTGGGACAGAGGAGCATCTTCAGCAGTAGACTGAACAGCATGAAGTGCTCCACTGAACATCACAGAAGATCCTTCCTCCGCACTGCCATCATAACTCCACTTCCGGTAGTTGAAATACTTAGATGTGCAATAACTCATTTGTTTACGTCCCATGAGTATAACTTTGGTAGGTAGAATGTGTGACATTTCACTTACATGTGTAATACTTGAATGAGGATTTATTGTAGTTTATTTGATATTTATATTTATTTGTTGTATATTCTATTTATTTAATATGTTTATTGTTATATTTGCTCTTCCTGTTTTTTGTATCTTTGTTTGTACAGTTGTAACATTTGGGATTAATGAAGTTTTTCTGGTTCTGATTAAGGAACTGGGGTTCTGTAGTGCAAGTTGTTCACAGACTCGTGAGAGAATGTCCCAGCCTTCTACAGCCTTCAACACAGCCACCTGTGCCACCAGCAAAACCAGGGGCCTCAGCGCATGAGCAGGAAGTCAGTCTCTGGAATCCTGTTTAACAGTCATGTGGAGTCTACAGAAAGTGTCAAACGCAACAGCTAGTGCTATTGCCAAGGCCCAGAGGCAAAGTATGTTATGAATTTATCTTCTCCTACTGAATGACCAACTACATTTTATCTACATTGAAAGACAATGTTAATTAATATTGTCTTTCAATGTGTTTAGGTGTTTCAAAGAAGCACATTATCAAGGTTACAGGACCATTTTACAGTACTGGATCGCTCACAAGCCAGTATATCCCCACCTGTTTCAGGTGGCTGTGCATATTTTTGCACACCAGCATCCACAGTGTCGTATGAAAGGATCTTTTCTAAGCTTGGATAAGTAGTGACCCAGGGAAGAACCTGCCTAAAGCCTAGGACATCGATGCACATAGAAATATATACATTTATTGCCCCACTTATGAGTGAACAGTCATCAGAACATCATAATCAATATACATGGCATTTTTAGACTTTTATTACATATATTGAAACTGATTCAGTGAGGTGCATTTTGACTCTGTAGTGTCGAGTTCATGGCTGCTATAATTTCTACAAACCAGCAGATGTCGCTGTGCTCTGTCTTCAATGCTTCAAAGCTTTGATTCTTTTTCCGGTCCAATCCGGAAGAAGCTTCACGAGGCTTCGTCCGCTCGACTCTAATTGTGGTAGCTGGGCTGTGACGTAATTTCTGCGCGACAACTAATGACGCGTGGTGCCGTGCCAGTGCCGCGTAGGTAGAACTAAGTTAAGGTTGACGCTGCTGTCCAGGTCAGTCAGCTTATTTACAGCTTTGTATTTGACATGAAATTGATATAAAGCCTGTTTTGTGAGCTGCCAATATGTGTAATTTACACACGAGCGTGATAAATTACTGCAAGTGTTATAATTTGTCTAATATATATGACAGTTTTAATTCGCTTACTAGCTAACGTATCGTTTGTTGGTGTTTCAAGTGTGGAAAGTCAGGTATGACTTCAGCAGGACCTTGCATGTCTTAAGCAATGACGTGTTGCTGCTTTTATCTCTCTCCGTGCATAGTGACGGGTAGAAGCATTTGCTCCTTTTCCAGACTATTTTTGACATTAAGCATAAAGAGATTTTTCTCTGTCAGTATGAATGGAGCTTGAGCGCAGCAGCATCTGAAGGCTTTTGAACATAAACGGCTCTTTTCAGGTCTTGACACAACGTCTCAGCCACATTCAGGTTGGGACTTTGACAAAGTAATTCTTTGAGGAATCATTGTCATGTTGTGTCAGCTCAGACTGACATTCTCTTTTACAGTTTTCCAGGGCAAATGAGATTTCATGATTTCTTCAAAGATATCAAGGTGTCCAGTTCCTGTGGCAGCAAAACAACATCTGCCTGTTACACTACCACACTGTGCTTGACTTGGTTGAAAGTTTTTACTCTTAAATAATGTTTTTGTTAGATTTAACAGGGCACAGATCGTTCAGAAAGTTGTTTTTGATTCATTGGATCATTGAACACTGTTCCAGAAATCTTAAAAGATATCTAGGTGTTTTTGGTAATTTACTAAAGAACATATAAGCGTTACTGAACTGCAGTTTCTGCCTTGCTGCTATTTGGGTGTTTTAGCACTTTCTTACAGTGGAGTCATGAATATAAGGATGAACTGAGGGAGAGACCTGTAGTTCCCTGGATGTTCTTCTGGGGTTCTTATTGAACTCAATGTTTTTACGCATTGCTTGTGATGAGGTTTTGACAGCATGGCCACTCCTTGGTAGATTCACCACTGTTTCAGACTTTCTTCATATGATAAGTATGGCTGTGATTGTTGGTTCATTTAAGGTTCAGAGCCTTAGAATTGCCTGCATTACCCTGTCCAGAGTGAGAGATTGAGCAAGTTTTCTTTTCAGGACTTCAGAACTTGCCTTCTGCATGTGGCATGATGCACCTATACGAGTCTATTTTGCCAAGTTGACTTTTACTAGTTAGGGTTTAAGTAGTTGAAAATTGTATTGGACACGGTTGGTCCAGGTCAGGTCTGATTTAAACTCTAACTGCTCCCCTTTGGTTGATCTTGGGGACAGTTACTTTTTCACATCTATGGCTCCACATTTCTTCCACACCATGGAAATAACATAAAAATCTCTGAGACTCTATTCCTGTATTTGTATAACTGACAAAATTTGATCCAATTTAATGTTGAAAAGCGGCAAAAATAGAAAAAAGTTTTTTGACAGTACTGTATATGCCGCACCCATGAGTGAAATGAACACATGATCGGAGGTGGAAGTCTTCAGTGCTTCATTTTGAATTTGTTTCCTGGCAATTCTTTTTAACACATTACACTGGGTCTCCAGTTCATGAACATAATTGAGACTGGAAGCATGTTCACAACTTGATTGGTTCATAACTAGAAAGTCACCTTTACCCATCACAGACAAAAAGTTAATTAGTGCTTTATACTCTTCCACTTATTAACAGGTTAATTTTTGTAAAAATTACAGACACACATAAATAATAAAGTTAAAAAATTAATACTCTTCAATACTTGCATTCATTTGTTTTGAAAAACAGGGTTTTGGTGGCTAAAGCATAAAATGACTGAAAAAAGAATATATAATTTCTACTACCTTTTAAATCATGGATACGGAAACTATAAATCAAAATACTTTGTAGGTCTTTTCATTTTAACATTTTGTTAACTTTGAGTTGCTTTAAAATGATTGAAAATAACAAATACCTTTACTCCTCAAAACAATATGCATCACCAAAAGTCAGGAACACTGCAGAAAAACTGTAATTTTGGAAGGGAGCAAAACAACAGAGGTCTCACTCCTTTAGGGCTGGAAGGTGTTTTGCAGGCAGTTAATGGCAAGACACGGAAACGTCATTATCACTGTGCAGCAGACAGAAACTTTAGGAAATGGAATGGCAATGTATAAATTGTATATAAATAAACTGGAAAATGTTTGTATTTTTGAAAATCAAACATGAGGAGCCTTTACAGATCTGTAAAATTGCTAGTGACTGTGACAATTACCGCATTCTCAGTAGTTTTCTGACATGCTCTTTTATTTTCCAGTGTGGTGTCATAATGGGAAGAGGGTACATTGCAGATGATTCAGTGGAAAAATACCTGGTTAACCTCCAGGCTGCAGATTTGTCTTTTGTTACTGGCCTTCTAATTGGGCAGGTAAGGTTAATAATTGTTTTCATATACACATTTATTAGTGCACAATGTGTGTTTTACAGTCTGTGTACAGTACTAATTGAGTACATAATGAAATGTGTTAATATCTCAGTCGTTCTACTTCTTTCCCTTTGAAGAGCTTGCCCCAGAGGGACTTTGTGGTTCTTGCGGTCCAAACTCCCCAGAGAGAGAAAAGCGAGAGCGGCCAGTCTGAGAAGAGGCCTGTGTACTCACTCTGTGACATTGACATCGAGTGGGTCACACAACATGCCAGGCAGGTCAGCACCTGTGGATATCACCTCTTGTCTTCACCTCAAAGCTTCATTTTGTTGTCTAGTTCACAGCCTGCTGGTTTCATTTCTTCTTTTTTGCTAGTACTCATTTTTTCAGGGCTTGCTTGAGTATGTTGTTTATATATTGTAATTTCATATACAGTATGTATGTACTTTTTATGTATTTATGTAGATTTTTTATTGTTATTTGAAATCAAAAGGTCTCCTGGACTTTACCTGGTGGTTTGTCTGTTCTTGGTGTTTTTCTGATCACTCCGCCAGAGCTGGAAAAAGAAGCACAGAATACACTGAGACGGGTGAGAGACTTTGCTTGTGAGGATCATTCACATCCATTGCTTACAGGTGCAGGGCTCCAGACTGCAACCAAAATGGTTGCAAATGTAGCCAAAAATAAAAATTGGAAAAAGATAATTTTTGTCTAGTTGCTATATGGCGACTGACCAAAAGTATTTGTTCTCTGTTAGTGTGAGTTTGTAAGGTAAATGTGGGTCTTGTTCGCTTCCTGTTGTGCAGACCCATCTTTCAGTGAGGCATCAACATGCATTTCATTTAATTTAGACTTCCAAAACAGCATGTTCAGTTATGATGACAGAACATTAGGATTTTTTCTCTCCTAAATCTGTTCCTTGCTGTGAAATGCACAAACAATAGCAATGCAAAAGAATTTCAGACTATGGGTTTCCAGATACATTGAGCTTTGGATCCTGACCAGCACTTTACTCACAGCCAGGTAGCATGAGTGAGAGAGAGAAAAGGACAAATGAATCCTAACTGCTGTCTAATCATTGCATCTGTAAACCAGCCGAATGCATGTTCAGAGCATCATGGCCTCTGTGTATGCATTGCTGACAACCTAAGAACACAAACACTAGAAGTGAAGTTTGAAATTTAAATTACATTTCTGTTATCGCAGATGTATCTGCCCAAGACAATGTTATTCGATACTGTAGATATGTTTCTGCAGGTGTATTTGTTTGTTTCTGGTGTATTTTATTTTAGGGCCTGGTACTACTTTTTTAAGTTTGTAAGCTTGTAATCTTTTTGATGAGTGAAAATAGAGTAGGCTCCTAAATATTTTTGCTTAGGAACCACTGCCTTCTAATACTTTTTTTAGTCTGCAGCCCAGAGTTGACAGTGTGAAGCTATGTAGCCAATGACACATTTTTTTTTCATGTAATACAATAATTGTTTTGTGCATTTATATAGTTTGGGTCGAGGTTTTGGCGTCTTGTGATTACTTTCTCTTAGGTACAATAAAAAAATTTTCCCCCATAATTTTTTTTTTTTTTTTTTGTGAAGACGACATTACACATTCTGCTTTCTTGGTTGTGTCCAGGTTGTGTCCAGTTGCAACCAATAGTTTAACTTTCTTGTTTAACTTTTCATCCCCACAGCTGCTCTTTGCTGTTGAAAAACTTATATCTAAAGGACGGTTGTGGAGTCTCAATGAGGGTGATGTTTCCGAAAGAGTAGGGCTTCATATTTCCTCAAAAACAAGGAAGTATCCTTTTCTGAATCAGGTAAGACTGACAATGAACTGAGCCTTCAGTTTACTTAGGAGGCTGTCATAAGGATTAAATTTTTCTTTCTTGTCTGCAAATGCAAAAAATAAAACAGTTGCCCACAACATGAGGGTATTTACTAAGCTGACGCTGTTCCGCTTATATGCACGTTGAAAACATTCCGGATCTGAAGCTTGAAGCTAATAGATTACAACCCTGTCTCATTGTACTGTGCTCTGCTGCTGTTTATTTGAGTTGATAGATATAAAAAGCCATGCAGTAAGAAAAGCTGGCATTTTATAAATCTGTAATATTTTTGAAAGGGGGAAAGGGCTGGTAACCGTAATATGTCCACTTAAAAGCTCTCAGTCTAAGCAGAGTGAATACATGCACAGGCTTTACACAGGAGTGTGCTTTATAGAAAAACTCAAAGTAAAAATGTTCAAATGAATAAGAAATTATATATGACGCAGCACTACACACATTACTGATAAAAGGGTAATAATGTTTGGTGTTATAGTGTGTTATTTACTTTTTACCTTTCCATCTTTCTATTTTCTGACCTGGGCTATGTCAGGTAATTTGGCTAATTTACACTAAATGAGGCAAGTAGATAATGCAACACAATATTTTGAATGCATATTCTGTGCAATTTACCAATGAGATGTTAATATGAAATTTGTGGGATGTTTCTTAACGGCAATATGACAGAGCTGTTTGTCGGACGTATGATGTGCGGGATCCCAAAGTGAGTATACAATTATGAACTTTTTTTAAAAAAGTTTTATAGTTCAAATGTTTTTATTATTATTAGCAGTAATAGTATAGTTTTTGACCAACATACTTTGTTTATTATGTATTCTAAATGATATTTTCTGTATTACTAAAATCTGTTTAGAAATTGACTCAGGTTTAAATAAATTCTTATTTTCAAGCTCTGCGCCACTTTGGTGTTGGATTAGTCATTGCAGTGGTTTTGCAGGGTTTTGATGACAGTGTATGATGTCCCATGTGTTTACAATGGTACTTTCAGAGCTCTGCCAAGCCTGCAGATTGGAAGTACCAGTGTGGGGTATCCGATTCCTGGTTAGTGCTGAAGTGCTCTGTTGAGTTAAATGTACAGTGCCCTATACCGGATGTAGCCTTAGAAAACCTGGACAAACACATGAAGGTAAGCACCAATCCTAGAAAAATGCTTGGTTTTATGCACAAAAATCTGGACAGCTCCCAGACCATGACTGTTCAGCTATATTTTTTGATTTTAGTGTGAAGAGTACTGACTCTTAAGTAGATTGTTTTCAGTTCATATTGTTTATATTGCATCTTTTATAGTCATTCTGTTTTCTTCAGGTTAGCCTACAGGAATGGGGAAGCCAAATTAAATCCAGTACTTGTCTCATTAATGGCATGTGTGTAAGCAGTGACTTTGAACTGATTTCAGGACAGGTGAGTGAATTCACATACAAGATGCTTTGGTATGAAGATGTTGTTTCCTTCTTCAGCAGGGCTCTTAAGCAAAAATGAATTTCTTTTTCAGAAGAAGAACACAAAGGCCTCTTCAACAAATCTTCGGGCACAAATCCTTGTCCACAATGTAAGGTGCTCTACTGCCCTGCTTCTGATTGCTCACATTTTGAAAGGTTTTCATGGGGTTCACCTGGCCACATTGTTGTGGTCTTCCGTAGCCAGGTCCCCAGCCAGAGGAGGTACGGACCACCGCTTCAGTACGAGCGTGTGGTGGTGTCCTGGCGCTCAGAGGGGTCGTGCACTGCAGAGCCTATGTTCACAGCAACAAGGCAAAAGCCAAGCAAGCTGCAGAGGTGGGTCATCCTGTGTGCCTCCCCCCAAGTTACTGGTCACTGAGCTCCTGCCAGGTAAGACTTTTAACCCTTTCTTTCTCAACAGGCCTTAAAGAGGGACATAATGAACACAACATCCTACAGGACAGAGATGTTCTTTGAAGACCTTCTCATGAGTCAAGCAGATGGGGGAAAGGGTATGTTGAGTTGTGTTCTATAGTTGTGTTTTTTTAGGTGGTACTATGCATTATAGTGTCTCATTCTTACAGCACAGTAGGCTTTCCTTGAACAATAAGTATAATTTGCTTATGAAAATCTTCTCAAAAACAGAATTCTCATAAAACAAAGGTAGTGCTTGTGCTTCAGTCTGTGCTGAATTTACACGTTCTGTTTTTTATGGATGCTTCACATGGATTGGTGACTCTACATTGGCCTTCTGTGTGTCTTTGTTCATTTAAATGAATGTGTGTGATTGTCTCACAATGGACTGGTATCCTGTCCAACTTGGACTCTGTCTCATGTTCTTTACTCTCTAGATGCTTTAAACTCTGAAGGGTGTTTATCATAAGCCATGTCTCCTAAGTGAGAGTTGATGGCTCCTTATGTTAATTATACTGCTTGTAATTCTTGTAAAAGGAGCCTTTGTTGTACAACTGAAGTCTCCTATCGTATTGGTCCAAATATTAGACGATCCCAATTAAAATACGACCCCATCTTTTTCAACGCTCATTTTTAGAAAAAGGTTTGGAAAATTGTACCTTCCCTTTAGAAAGAAAAATCATGTTTATACATATTTACCATATTTGCATTTTTAAGATGGCCTTTTTGGGCTCGCCATCTTCAAACATGACTTCCTGCAACTTTATATTTCTGGATCGCGTGAGAGTTGTTTCACACCTTTGCCTCATGTAATCGCTATTATCTTAAAATTGGCATCATAACTCCTTCTCAGTCCTTGGTTAATTTGGCCTAACTTTGAGCTACTTTGTTCCTGAACATCTTGAGCTTTCACCATCTTTCACACTTACAAGCTCCAGTTGATCATTTCTGTAGATAATTGGCACCAATGGATAAGTGACTACCTGCTGGTATTATACGGTATGACCTTTATAGGTCTGGTTTTTGAAAATAAACCAACCCCACGGTTTTTTTTTTTTTTTTTTTTGGAGATGTAATTCCCAGAGAAAAAATACCATTTTATGTTTGGCCAAGTACAGTAAATAGTTTTTATTCCCTCGTTATTTATTCTTATTCTCCAGCACCCTCATGCATTTTGCACTTGTATGTATACAGTGTTTGTCTAATGAAAGCTGAGCCATTGGGAACCAGAGCCAAATTCCTTGTATGTGTGTGAATACTTGGCCAAATAAATTTGATTCTGATTCTTCTCATGCAAGCATTTCTCTTACCACTGGATGGCGTCATTGGCCTGTGTTTCTTTTTAACTATATTTTAAGCTGTTGTGCAGAAGAAAATGTGCTACACTTTACTAAAATTTAAAGCAGCAATCTATGTTAGTGTTTATTATTACTGTCCTTATGTGGTCCTGTGGCACTGTAAGTTTTTTTTCCTCACTCATTTTAAATACATATATTGTAGCTAAATGAGAGAAATGTTAAACTTCTGTTGAATATACGGACAAAAACTTCTGTTGAATATACGGACAAAATGGGGAATATTATCAGGTGAGTAGATGGCATAAATAACCTGTGACCTGACTGACTGGCAGGAGTTTGTTTTGCCAGGTACCGTTAGAGAAAACCAGCCCCTGCCACAACGGGTGTTTGCCCCTGTGCCTGGTGCCAGCTTCTCCGTCTGTGACTACATGTTCCCTGATGAGGGCACAGCAGAGGTGACTGAGCGCTTGAAAGAGATGTTGGACTGTGACTTTGTGGAAGAGGAAGTAGACCTGACCCAGGAAGCCATTATCGGTGAGATTCTGTATGATTTATTCAATGTTTAGAGAGCAGATGAATCACTGGCTGTAGTTTTATAGGTAGTATACAGTATATGTACATAATATAGGCAGCAAAGATCAAAAATGCGGTCTGTGTTGTATTTTATGAGTTTACTGGTATGCGTCACATAACGACGTGCCGGTCAACAATGGATCGCATATACAGTGGTGGTCCCATAAGATTATATGCAGCATGTAATACTTAATAATGCCAGGCAAGAGGAAGAGAGGAAGGCCTAAGAGGAGATTTATGGATATGATGAAGGAGGACATGCAGGTGGTGGGTGTGACGGAGAGGACAGGAAGAAGTGGAAACAATTGATCCGCTGTGGCAACCCCTAACGGGAGCAGCCGAAAGAAGAAGAAGATGATTTCAAATACTTAATAATAATGAACAGCTATGTTACTAGTTCATGTATTTATTATACTGTACTTTTTTATTTAAAAAGTTAACTGTAAAACAGTATGCCGTGTTATACAAGCAGCAAGCAGCAGCCTTGTACATTTCATATTTAAGGCATCTGCTGTAATTGTACAGGTTTATAGCCTAGGAGCAATAGGCTGTACCATATGTAATAATAAGTCCAAACAGACATGATGCAGCACATGTGTACGCTATGATGTTCACACAATGACGAAATCACCTAAAAAAGCATTTCCTGCAACATATCCCTATCGTTAAGTGGCGCATACCTGTCTTACATATACATTTTATTATTTTGTATTTTGTTTGGGCCTTTAGCCAAGGTGACTTTCAATACACTACACTAAGCTTCCTATAAGTGTCTAACCATTCATACAGCAGAGCAATTTAACACACACACACACACACACACACCCAAACACAGTGGGCAGCTTTAGTCACCTGTTCATCTGAAATGTGTCCTTGGAATGTGGAAGGAAGGATATGCAAATGGTGCAAACACACAGGTTTCCCACAGACTGAATGGCATTACACTATTGCCAGATCACACACCACAAACAATGTACAATCATACTGCATAGATTTTATGTTATATTTATTTACATGGCAGAATGGTTTATTCAGTTATTTCCTTTACTATCTGAAATATATGCACTTGTTTGGAATTTCAACACCCAGACTTAAGGGCATTAACCTCTGGGATTAAGCTCGTTGTGTGTTATTTTTATTTACGTCATCGTAATGGGGATGTGTGATCTCCATCTTTATAAATATGCTATATCTCACGTTTAGTTCATCCAGGCAGTGAAGTACTTTTACGTAGGGCAATAAATTGAGTCAGTATTTCAAATAAATGTACTTGGAAGAAATGTTAATACCCCCAGGCAGTGGACAGTATAAACAAATTGTGCTACAGTGAAGAAGTTCCCTTCCCATAATGATAATACAATAGTCAAAGCTTCAGAAATTTAATTTGGTTATTGTTCTATAGGACCATTGCTGAGTACATTTGCATGTTTTGCCTTTATGCTTAAGAACTGAATCTAACCGAAATGTTTGTTTAAAATATTTTTAAGCGAAAAAATACACTGTGTGTAATCATCATTGGTACTTTTCTAGCCCATTCTCAATTAACTTCAGAAGAACAAGCAGATGATGCGGTACCTCTGGGTCCAGCTGAACCCCTCACAACCCAGAAGTTCCGTTCTCATTATATTGGTAGGTTTGCCCAGTACGTCTGTTTTCTTGGTTGTGTCACATTGCACTGTTAGCTAGAAAAATTATATTAATGTGTAATGTTGTCTTCACAATAATGTTTTGTATATGTGTTCAGTTGCTGAGATAAGTGACTTTTCATTTGTTTTTTTCTACAAACTGTTCTCATTAATGTTTTCAAAACAGTATGATTTGAGGGTATTTTATTTCTGTAGCTATTTTGGGAAGGTCACACAGATCCATGGCCAAATGTCTGAAATGTTGCCCAGTTAATACATAACACAACATAATGCAGTTTAACTACATCAATTTTTCATGCAGTCCTCACTTGTTTAATCGCCTGAAATTTGACTTTATTAAATTTAGTCTGTGTTTTGGCTTGGGTCACCCGAGTGTCAAAGAGCAGGAAATGTGAGCCAGTATTTAACCACTGATGGCTATGAAGATACGATCACTTTCCTCCACCATGTATTATGGTTACCACCAAAAACTTGCGTGCAAATACAGTACAACATAATCTGGAGAGGCTCATGAGGTAATATGTTTAAAGGTACATGTTGAGTAATAGTTGAGACAATCGGAACCCCTCCATTCACCGTAGCTATTACTCATCTTGCCTTCATCCTGCAGGTGTGGCGGTGGCCGCTGGAGTCGCCGTATTGGCCACAGCAGCATCACTGCTGTATCTCAGTGACTGACTGCGAAAGGAATGCACGCTCGCACGTGTCACGCACAGAGGAAAGTAAATAAAAACTTCCGTTTGTCATTTGCCGTCCTGTAAGTGATTGTTTATGTATATTTTAAACTATCCTCAGATGACACCGCTAACGGTTGCGCTTAGCCCCTGTTTTGCCTGAGCTGTACAACTAGAGTGCTGTATCCCAGAAAGACAGTGAGGCGATTCTGTAACCAAGAGACAGGAAGAACTCCAGCATTCCATAGCTTTCCGAGTTGCCTCATATTAGTACTGTCATCTTCTGAATTAAGTCACATTGCATTCCTAATAGTTTACTGGACCAGTGTCATCACTGCCAGAATCAGGAAATGGAATATTGTTATTGCCTTAGTGTGGCGCTCAGGTGAAGATGGTGGAAGGTTAATGTGAGATTATGTGACGCTGTGGCTGGCATCCACTTCCACTTGACATCACTGTTTATGAATTAGATTTTGGGCAGATTTTGTTTTTTCTTCTTTCTGTTATGGGGTACAATCTGTCATGTAGAAAGTAAATCGAATTATGATTTAAATTGGTATCAACTGTGGAGCTTTTTTGCATTCACCCCGCCTGTCGTTCGAGAAGCTGTCGCCTGTGTGGCTTTTTGTGGCTAGGGAGTAGAAATTATTAGCAGAGGGCATCACGCTCAGCTCAAGCACCTATGAGACACACAGAAGGCAGGTGAAGTGTAGGTGTGCCTGGTGACATGCACGCCGGGCTCTGTTGGGACTTGCCTGTGTGGGGGCGAAAGCACGTTACACGAAACTGTTCTCAATGTTGCCATGAAACTCCTACAGAGAGACTTTAAAGATGGAATGTGTTGCTGCACATTCTGGCAGCACCATGCACGTTTCCCCTCAGTCATGTGAGTTTGCTCAGCCAGTCCAAAGATGTGTTTCAGGCGAATCTGAGATTCGGTTGCTGTGACTGTGTGACTTTTTTGTTTGCTTACAGGATAAACTTCAAACTGCAGAGACCTTGTGTTGTAGATGTGCTGATGGATGGATGGATGGATGGATGGATGGATGAATGGATGGACGGAACAGTCTCCAATAATACCATGTGGAATGTATGTCTGTTAGTGGAACAGTTTCACACGCAGCTCAGAAGTAGAACCATTTTTCTGGGAATTAAAATGATGACATAAAAGCCAGATGCTGCCTCTGAATGAAATCACTGGAATTGTCTGACCATATTTAATGTAAAAATGGGAAATAGGATTGTTTATTCAATTTTTTGCACAGTTCTCCTCTGAATTTGGGCTACTTATAACGGCAGACATCTGAATAAATTGAGACTAAATAATTCCCAGAAATGTATTTGTTTTTTTACATCCAACTCCATTTGTATTGTTTAACAGACCCATGACACAGCATACATTAAAATTCTTCAAGTATTATTGGTTTGCAT
The DNA here is from genome assembly GCA_018136845.1 of Heterotis niloticus. Taxonomy (NCBI): domain Eukaryota; kingdom Metazoa; phylum Chordata; class Actinopteri; order Osteoglossiformes; family Osteoglossidae; genus Heterotis; species Heterotis niloticus. The sequence continues at coordinate 18,789,869 of CM030902.1, forward strand.
GCACTAAATATAGGAATGTGGTACTTACGAGTGTAATGCTTCCCTTGAAATGGGCTCTTAAGCAATTTTGGAGTTGTAATGACCAGTTACAGCACAGACTTTTAAAATTCCCCCACACGCCTCTCTTGTTGCTCGTACATGCGAAAAATCAGCCTCGTTTTTGGCCGCAACTCAGTAACGGATGTTAAATAATTTCAGTCTTATTGGTGGAAACTAGTACATCAAAGCCTCGTACCTTGAGCGATACCTGTATTGGATTTTTAAACAGATAGTTGGTAACATCCAGTTATAAATTAATTGGAGGAGTGATTTATTACTATCAAATTTATGATAACAGGCAATGGATTAATAATTATACTGCTTTCTAAAATGAGGAGTTGTTACAAAGAGTAATCCATTGAGGAGTATATGAATTGCCAGTGTAAACTCACTGGCCTGCTGTAATTTCCATTTAATAACTTCTGTTGGCAGTGAGATCGACAAAGAATCAAAGCCAAAGATGGAATTTTCCTACTTGTTACCCTGGGACATGGTTTGCCAGAACACACATAACATCTCGCTGAACGACTCCTACAGCCCATGTGGTGTCCCTGTGTTGTAGGTTTGCTCTTCCCTCGTAGGAGGCTTCCAGAGTAACCCATTTACAGAACTTCTTCTTCTTCTTCTTTCGGCCGCTCCCGTTAGGGGTTGCCACAGCGGATCAAAAGCTTCCACTTCCTCCTGTCCTCTGCATCTCTCTCCGTCACCCCCACCACCTGCATGTCCTCCTTCACCACATCCATAAATCTCCTCTTAGGCCTTCCTCTCTTCCTCTTGCCTGGCAGCTCCATCCCTAGCATCCTTCTCCCGATATGTCCAGGATCTCTCCTCTGCACATGTCCAAACCAGCGCAATCTCGCCTCTCTGACTTTATCTCCAAACCGTCCAACCTGTGCTGACCCTCTAATATACTCATTTCTAATCCTGTCCATCCTCGTCACACCCAATGCAAACCTTAACATCTTTAACTCTGCCACCTCCAGCTCTGCCTCCTGTCTTTTGGTCAGTACCACCGTCTCCAACCCATAAAGCATAGCTGGTCTCACTACCGTCTTGTAGACCTTCCCTTTCACTCTTGCTGGTACCCTTCTGTCGCAGATCACTCCTGACACTCTTCTCCACCCACTCCACCCTGCCTGCACTCTCTTCTTCACCTCTCTTCCACACTCCCCATTACTCTGGACTGTTGATCCTAAGTATTTAAATTCACCCACCTTCGCCAACTCTACTCCCTGCATCCTCACCATTCCTCTGTCCTCCCTCTCATTTATGCACATGTATTCTGTCTTAGTCCTACTGACCTTCATTCCTCTTCTCTCTAGACCTACTGACCTTCATTCCTCTTCTCTCTAGGCTACCCATTTACAGAACTGATGTAAAAAAACAAAAGTCTGCATCATCAGCCCTTAAAATTCTCCCGCAGATGCCGAATGAAAAAATGCAGCACTGTGGGTTGTGGACCCACACTTCCTTTATGGGTGCAGTTAGCCAAGTTGACCACATGCAAATTATGCCAGTAATAATATTAATGTATAATTCACCACTACGTACAACAATTCAGTGAATGTCTTTTTAATTTCATGGATTCATACAACCGCAGTAATGGTTAACTTGAGCTGTGAAAGCAATATTCCTGGTTATGATGTTTAACTTAAAGCCCTGCAATAAAATACTTGTACAAGTGTTCTCGGCACTACTCTTTAGTATGAAAGCCCAGATAATTGGCTGGAAGAATTTAACAACCAGCTTAGTATCAGGTCAACCGCCATCAACTTACCATGACGGCTTTATTTTGAAAGCAGTGTAATTCTTAAACTTTTCGTACGTTTTTAGAAATATCCGTTTACGGCAAGCGTAACATCACTCGACTTCGGCGTCCTCGTTGTCGTTGGGGCAGGCGGCAAACTCTTTTTCCGGAAGGAGGCCATACTCGTTCAGGAATGCTTCCACATCCACAGCGAAGAACTCTTTGTTCAGGTGCTGAGTGATGCACAGGAAGTTGCCTAGCAGCTCGCCGGCCTTGTAAACCAGGACGGTGGGCAGCACATCATCTGAGAAACGGTCACCAGCCCCCGTGCAGGAGGCCTTGATCCTGCAAAATTTCACAGTGGGGTATTCGGCAGCTAAGCAAGTCATGCAGCTGTTTAGGGCCTCGCAGCCCTCAACGCTATCCTCATAGATGTGCACCACCACCAATGTCCGCCGGTGCTCCTTCTCGATGACGTCCAGAAAGACCTCTCCATTCTCCAGGTCGTACACGTCATCAAACCGTGGTCCAAAACTCAGGCGCTCATGCATCTCCTGCATACATTGCTTACGGTACTTGCGTAGGCACTTCTCGTCCTCCTCCTTGATCAACTCGTACTCCTGTGTGCTCATCTGTGGAGTGGTGGGGCAGAGCAGGATGAAAAGCTGACACTAGAAATATGGCCACCCGGACAGCTGCAGCCCTGCATTCTCCACAGCTTTTACTCCCAATGCTAGCAATGTGACTTGCTGTCCAAGTAGAGTCATCCCCTGAGATGTAGGCATTTGGTTTGCGAGAACTTCCGGTGTACACATGGTTTCATTTAGTACATGTTTTAATTAATGAAATATTTATTTCCATTTACACTGAATGTTTTGTGCCTCATAGCAGCCAAGCAGCATCTGTCCAGTGCAACCATGCAGTCTTCTTCACAAATGTAGTTTGTGATATGTTCAGTTCTCAGCCTCCATTACCCCTAGTTTGCTGGTTTCCACTGTTCTAATTTTGGTAATCATATCCCTTGTTTGGACTATTAAAACCTTACCATTTTTTTCATTTGACTTTTATTTTTTTACATCAAAAGTGAAATAATGCATAAATACCAAGTATTATGTATTTGTTTTGTCTTAAGTGTCCTGTACATAACAGCTAAGAAAGATCTGAACAAGGGCAGGCAGGCAGTCGTACAATATTATAGAGCGAATGGAAACTTGCTGGTTATATAGAAATTATTTTAACTGTTGACTTAATTATCCACTGTAATAGGACTTAGTGATATTTTACCTTAAATGGGACTCAGTTTTGGGGCTTAAGGTTAGATAAAATGTTTACCTTTAAAACTAATGGTAAAATGTCTTTGATTTATGGGTAATTCCCTTACAAAGGGGAATTTTTGGGAATGAATTACCTTCCTAAGAAGATGAAACACCCATTACTTCCTTGAATCAGTTACTCAGAACTCAGCCCTCGGCAGTTCATGGTGGATGTGCTTTAAGCTCGACACACTCTATCCGTTTATTGTTATGTGACCCCCTTGCCCTTCCGCAGATTTACTGAGCTCACCTTGCGGCTGGTCCTCTCACGGCAGTCCTCCGGCTTCTGGGGGTTGGACATCTGTCTCAAAAGTTCACGCTTGTTGTGGGGTATAGCTTCGTGGTCCTCGCTCTCCAGTTTGAACTTCCTCCAATCATGAATGACCCCTTTGGGACCTAAGAAGCAGATAAAGATGCAGCAGATAAGTGTGTTCATGAAGAAATAGGTTTGGGTCATTAATATTATGAGGATCTTGAGTGCTCTTTTAGATGGGTTGATAATGGCAGACCAGCTGGCACTGATTTATTTGTTGATGATCAGATCTTGAAATGAGAGAAACGTCCAATAACCAATACTGAATAATTTATTTTGAATTTTGAGACTGCCATGGCCTTTTCGATGCTGGATTGCTGCTGAAATGTTGCCTCACCTGTGTGCGTTGCTGGTACTTCCTCCTCATCCATAACTGGAGCAGACATCTTTCCTGCAAAGAGAAAGCAGGAGGACACAGGTAGGAGGTCCAGCACAGATAATCAGGAGCTCTTGCACAATATTTGTCATTTCCTCTGCTCTTATCATTGCTGCCTGATATATTAGGATTGCCATGGTAGGGCAGGTGTAGTGTTCATAATGCCTGAAAGGTGGAAAAAGGTTTTTGGAAAACCATGGCTTGAAGAGCTTAGTAATAAGGTGATTCGTGAGTAACTGTTACCAAAGAAACTTTTCATTGATGTTTTTTTCAGCTTTTACTCAGCAAAAACGTCATAAACCTTGGAGAAACAAACTAAATTTAGCTACTAGTATTGGAGTGGATGTTTTTCACACAGTTTCATTTTGAGTCTTAGTAATAAGACACAGATGAACTTAAAAGTGGTTTATTACCGTTCTACAGGGTCTCGCCAGATGTGAGCCATCACAGGCAGCTCCATCTGCACGTCCTTAACTTTCTTGTCTACTTGCACCCTTAAAATAGATCACGCAAGGCTGTCTGACCAGAAGCACTTATATTCCTCAAATTTCACAGCAGGTAGTGACGTGAACAATGAGAGGCATTAATGAATACCAGATGCGAAATAATATGATGGAACTGTAAAAAAAAAAAAAAAAATCATTACTTCTTACATTGGTCTGCTCATCAGATTTAATTCAGAGTGATTTGTACTGTAAGTCTTATTGTGGGCCTTGATCTGCCCTTTTGTTCACTGATGTTTTTTGTCAGCCAGCTAGCATGACGCAGGTGTTGCCATGTGAGTGGTCTTCACTTGTCATTGTGTGTAGCAATGTGGGAAGCTGCCAGCATCGCTTAGCACAGTTGAGGTTGACGGGGTATTAATGGATTATGGTTATATCCACTATGCGTATTCCATGTGGATGCTGTCAAGGCTGGAACTGAATTCCTTCCTGGAAAGGCATTGTGATGTGGACATGAGCTGGAAGGGACTGCTTCCTGCTCCCCACCCCGATTGAAACAGAGGTGTAACCAGGTGTCTCATACTTGTGAAGAGAGCGGAGTGAACAAGAGAAATGCTCAGATGCACTTTTGGGTGGTCATTATAAAGGTGACGGGTTATCGCTGAAGAATTTTATTTTTGAACAAGGAACAACAAGCCAAACCACTGTAATTTATACTTTAATTATGCAGCACAACCAGGAGCTTAACACAGTTTACACCCATACATGGATGGGAATTTATATGGATGTTCCATCTCTCCTGGGTGGGAAAACCCTTAGATTAAGGTATTAAAGTGTGACATGTACAGTAGTAGACCGGACCAATGAGAAGTAAGTGTCCTTTAAACAGACCAGTCAAAACCAGAATATAACAGGGAAGCCCCGCCTACCCTCCAGTGGGAATACAAAGGAGAAACTTGAGAGTTACAAAGCTACAGTTTTCACGATTGATGGGGGGCTTGATTAGATAAACTGGACCACACCATACAAGGGAAAGAATTTTAGCAAAATCACAACCTTTTAGCCAAGTGACAACCTATTCCACTCAAACAAATATGAAACAATTCCTTAAGAAAAATGATTAAGGTGTCTTGAGTTTGTGTTCTGCCACAGAGGGACCGTGTCCCCATTTAGCTTGGTTTTTATTTTGTGTAAGTAAAACCCTTTTGGTGAAAATCTGTTTCAGCTCATCTTTCCACACCTCCTTACACAGTCAGCCATGTGAGAAATGTCGTCTTCAAAATGTTAAACTGCATATTTTTTATTTGCAGTTTGCAGTCGTATGTACAAGCTTATTAATTTGCAAACCGACTATATGACCAAGTAGCATGATTATCCCTTTAAAAAGGCACCACTTTCATACTGGTGTAAACTTGACTATTTCTTCTTAATAGCTTTGTTTTAAATATATTTTCACATTTGTAAAACGGGCCAGTGTTTAAGAATAGGTTGCTTCCAAGTAACTCATAAGTATCTCAAGCAAAGGAGCTTGTCGGGAAATTCTGCTAAGTTTGCAGTATGATTTCATTTGAGCTGCATCACAGGTGAGAACCAAGATAAGCTTTATTAATATTAATCCTCATTTTATTGCTCCCTCACACATCTTGCTATACAGCAGAACCAAAGCCTTCCCTGTATGAGAGAATCATATGAATGTTAAAAGGATTTTTAGCTTTTCACTATACTTTGTATAGCCAAAAGGATGTGGATACCCCTTGTCATTTTTGAGTTGAGCTGTTCAGCCCCACCCATACAGCATACAAGCATTTTCTAGACAGTGCTGAGCTTAGCTCACTGATGCTCTTGTGCCCAAATACCCAAAGTCTGGTGGAAAGCCTTCCCAGAATGGTGGAGGTTGTTATAACGGCAAAGGGGGCAACAATTCCATATTAATGTCTATGGGTTTGGAATGGGAGGTTCAACAAGCACACAAATGGGATGACATTCGGGTGTCCTCATACATTTGCCCATATATGTTATGTGTCACCAGCAAATGTACAATTAATTATACATGAATACAATGTTTTTTTGTTTTTTTTTTTTTTTTTTTTTGGTAAACCGTCTGGAAGAAACCCATGCGACTCCACACAACCTGAGCCAAATTTGACCCTAAGCCTAAGGAACACAGGTTCTGTGAGACAGCAGTGTTACCTGTTGTACTGCAGAGCTAACAAGCAGAGTTATTTTGTTTTATTTGAAGAGACATTTTTAAAATAATATTTTTAATATAGCAGCAGTTGCAAAGTATGTAACAGAAAGATATCATTCTCCTTGTTCTAACATTTAACACCTTTACTGTACACTTATTAAACAACTATGTCATGACATAGTATAGTAATGACAAGAATGTGTTCCTTACCTTAGTTCCTTTGTTCTTTCAGGTCAGCAGTGGTTGCTGTGCTGGGGGTGTGTTTCAAGGTTATGTAGGGTTCAACATTTGGGATGGGTGGGCAGGGCCTCAGGGGCTTTTGTGAGAATTAAACCTGAGCATCACAGTGACTCTCTTTAAGGTAATGGGGTAAGAGGATTTGCTGCACAGGAATTAGATGGTTCACTCCTCAGCCCAGATGGGCCTGTGGATATGTTTTGCTGGCCATCTGCATTTGTCCAGGGTGATAAAAAATGACAGCATCAGAGTTGCAGCAAGGAGGTCGCACTGATCAGTACTTCCTGAGAAGTCAGTCAAATAAGTCGGCTGAAGTTCAGCGACCAGTTGAAAACCACAGCTCGCAAGATATCAGTAGAACCCTTGGCGCAGAAGAGGAAGGGGCAGGCATGGGAGAGAGTGGTGTAGGTGGGGCCCGAAGGGATAAGGGGAAGAGCTGTGAGTTGAAGCTTAGAGTTAGGTGGCCTAGAGTAGGTGAGAAGGCAGTGTGGCAGACAGTGAGGATCTGGTAGGAGTCTTGGAGGGTTTGAAAGGGAGCACATAGGTTAAATTAGAGAAGATGGGTGAAATGATTTGTCAGTATGGGGTAGATAGGTTTGGGGTAGAAAAAGATAGGAGGGTACAGGGCCAGCAGGGGGGAAATTCAAGGAGGCAGAGGGAAATTGTTAGGCTAGTGAAGGAGAGGAGGCTACAGAAGAGGAAAGGCAAGGAAGCCATAGGTGAAGTAAGGGGGATTAGAGACTGGGAAATGCAGGTCGACCTGGGAGGAAAATTAGTTGTGCCCAAGGAAATAGTTAGCACAACCATGAGACCAGATATGGTGTTGTGGTCAGCAAGCCGGTGGGTAGTTTATTTCATAGAACTCGCGGTTCCGTGGGAAGGGTCGGTGGACGTTGTTCATGAGAGGAAGACGCTCAGATATAGCGAACTAACGGCGGAAGTATAGGGGCGGGGCTGGAGCACGAAAGTGAGGCCGGTAGAAGTGGGATACCGTAGATTTATAGCTCGATCACTTTGGCATCGTTCCGTGAACTCGGTGCATCAGGTGCAGTGGTGCACGCAGTGGTGGAGAGGAGCAGCTCCGGGACGCCTGAGCCGCGGTTGAGCCTTCTGGAGGTGTTGTGGGCCTAACTCGACAAAACAGTGAAGGAAGGTGCCCACTTGATAACCCCGATGAGATAATGTGCCATTGCTGCGCTATGCTGAGTTTAGATTGATAGTAAAGTTGGCGCTAGTATTGAAAGGTTAGCCATTGTGTAGCAGCTAGGCAGGCGTGCTGTGGGATTGGTATGGTGGTTAGGGATCAGGATGGGGTACAATGGGGCCTAGGAGAAAGTTAGGTGGGTAGTGGGATCCCCTTTATAATTAGAGCTCCTTTATTGGCACTGTGTGTTTGGTATGAATCATCTGGGGAGCGGAGGCCTGAGCTGACAGCTGTGATAAACTCATTGCAATGTTATTGTCACAGTTTTGCCCCCCCGAGGAATCTGTGTCGAAACCTGGCTTCTAGCCAGACTGTCGCATTCTCGCTCAACATCCACAGCAGCACCTGATTGCATGTCCCTGCTCGCCTGGACCCCACACCCTTCTTTCACTTCCTGCCCTATCCAGTTTGGAAGATATCATCTGCAAATTCTCCAGCCCTCTAGTCAGCTGTGTCAACTTCTTGTTCTTGTATCTGCATCAGACTATTCCCCAGAAACAGAAAAGAAATTCATGAGAAAAGCAATATGTAAATATATACTGCTTCGCCAAAAAAAAGTCAGTACCTGGATTGAACTTGGTGTTATGATGTGGGGTTGCTTCAGTTGCTCAGGTCTGGGTTCAGCAACGTTATGTGCCTAAAAAATGAGCTTAGCTGACTACCTGAATATACTGAATGAGCAGGTTTTCCATCAATGGATTTTTTCTCCCAAGATGACAATACCAGGATTCAGGGGGCTGAACTTGTGAAAGAGTAGTTCAGGGAGCATGAGAGAGGCATCATTTTCACACATGGATTAGCCATCACGGAGTCCAGACCTCAACCCCGTTGAGAATCTTTGGGATGTGCCGGAGAAGACTTTACGCAGCGGTCTGACTCTCCCATCATCAATACAAGATCTTGGCAAAAAATGAATGTAACTCTGGACAGAAATAAATGTTGTGACATCGCATATGCTTATCGAAACAATGCCATGGCGAATGCATGCTGTAGTCAAAGCTAAAAACGCTCCAACAAAATATTGAATCTCACATTTTTTTGGCCAGGCAGTATATCTCACTGTGTATTATCACTAAATATTCTTAGTTCATTAGTGATAATAACTTATCGGTAAATACACATTTTGCTTTTTCCATTTCCAGAAAAATGTGCTCCAAATGTATTATTTGTCTTAATATAATAATGCTTCTGAAGATTAAAAAAGTTTATTCTCTGCCGCTGCTGACCGAAACACTTCAGTTGTTCAAGAAATTTGTACCGTTAACTCGCGCAGGATACTTAAACATTAAATGCTGTGTGTACTTTCTAAAAAAAAAAGCAATGTATTCGTATTAATTGTACGTAATTGCACTGTTAGGCTAAATATTTGTTCTCAAGATGCTTAAAACGCTTGTGTTTATTCTTGGCGGGCATAACTCAGATGAGTCCGTTTGGTAAATACACTTTGTGCCTTCTGGTGGAAGTTTACTACGAACGTGGCTTTATTTAGGTGACAGTAAACATTTTTGTTTTTGGAGCATTAACTGAAAGCGTGTGTTAGAATGCTCTGTGGGTGTCTGTTTCCGTACGTTTCTCAACTCAAAGAGCCCTCAGCTGCCGCATTAGCTGCAGTGATGTAACTCTACGTATGACAGCTCTGCTTACTATCCGGTGCGTTCATAGTGTTTATTAGTCAAAGAACACCTGCAGCTGTCACCTAATCCATGAAGTACGTGTCGCACCTTGAGCTTTAGCCCAAAAAAATACCTGTAAGGATATTCCATCCGTTTCATTTCTTAAAATGACAGGTGGTAAGTAAAATGCCGCATGAAAGAAATGCATTACAGCTGAGATTTCAAACTAAAATGTCGGATTAATAAATTATTTAAAGTTACCAATTTTGTAATTTCGTTGCTTAAGAGAGTCGTATGCAGAGCGCTTGGGCCATATGCCGCGGTTAAGTGGGGTTATGTTCAAAGTGTATTTTAAAACAAGGTCTGAATATACTTCTTATTTAGTCAAATTTAGGGAAAAAAATATCCAAATTATACACAATAATTTATCAATATTTTAAATTTATTTTCCAAAGATTACTTCTGTACCTAAATTTATGGAAAATGAGGACAGTATAGATACTGTATATCCTAAGTTTTTGTTTTGTGGTGTTCTTTGACTTTTTATTGTGAAAGGTCCTTCAGACGTTTTAAATTTTTTATCCAAAGGCGCAACAGCCATGTTTTTCGGAACGTTTGGCATCTATACTGAACTGATTTTCTATAAATCCAGGTATTGGAGTAATCTTTCAAAGAATGAATTAAAAATATACATGTATTATTATTTTTTTTTACAAATGTAACTACATAAGAATAGTGTATTTAGAGCTTGTTTTAAAACACATGTTAAACATATCACATCCATCCATCTATCCATCCATTACTGTTAACTTCTAAGCAGGATCATGGCTGAGTGACCACACACACAAACACAAACTATGGGCAACTGAGAGTGACCAATTAACCTGAAGCACAAGGGTTTGGACTGTGGGTGATAACCAAAGCCCCTGGAGAAGAGCCACATGCACTTGGGGAGAAGATGCACGCTCCATACAGATTGAGCCAGATTCAAACTCGTGTCCAACTAGCCCAGGTGTTGAGAAACCGTACCAACCTGAACGCAGCAGTTTGCATACGTGTATTTAATTTTATCCAAAATTGGACATCTTTAATACTGTTAGGCCCCTTCCGTTAAGGTGAACAAACGTGTCACTAGGTGGTGGTACAGTCCAGCTCATTGATATCTGAAGTGGTAGCGTAGGGTTTAGACTTCCTGTGGGACCAACCTTTGTCGTCTTTTCTGCCCTCAGTCTAGAGTAATGCTTTATTTTCAGACCCTGCTGTGAAAAGTAGTTTTTAAACAACAACATGCTGTTTAAAGACACAACAAATTAAAAATAATTTTAACCTTCAACAGCAATGACCATTTTTGACCACATCTGCAACCCCTGCACTTTAACGCTTGAATAGCAATGCAATTTGCACATTCAAACCTGTTTGTTCATTGCAGTTCAGTTCAGTTACTTTTGCACTTGTCAGCTAGATGAAGTGATGCAAAGTACAGGATAACTGAGCTCAAGGTGACAGTGGATGAAAAAAGTGATTGAAATCAGAGGTATGGGTACACTGTATGGCCAAAAGTATGTGGACACCCCTTCTATTTACTGAGCTGTTTCAGCTGCACCCACACAGCATACAAACACATTCTAGACAGTTATGTGCATCCAGCTTTGTGACCACAGTTTGGGAAAGAAGCTCCTTTTCTGCTCCACCATGACTGTGGCCCCCCTGTGCAAAAAGGAAGCTCCAGAAACTCATGGTGTACCTAGGCTGATGTGGTAGAACTTGGCTTGCACAGAGCTCTGACCTCAACCCCACTGAACACATTTGGGATGAACTGGAACATCAACCGCGAGCTGACCGACCTCACTGATGCTCTTGTGGCAGTTGAGTCAGTGGGGGATACAAAGCAGTCAGGTTCCAGCTTCAAGTTCTGGGGGGGGGGGTCTGCAGGTCCCCCCTATCGGCTACCTAGGTGACTTCAGCGGTGCCTTGGAAGCCACGATACTCCAGAAGTGGTTAAAAGAGAGACGGAAACTGGTGACTACAAAGTAATGATCAAGGAGATATTCAAAGAGTGCTTGTTGGTAAGATGTTTTCTATGGGAAACTGACCGATCACAAACATCTGCACTAGAGTAGCTGAAGATGCGACTGAAACTAACAGCTTGGTTTTGACAGCAGGACTAAATGTATGGGTGTATATGAATTGGCCTAAAAGCTTGAGGAACAAAATCTTTTCTAATGTGATAAGAATATAATGAGAGGAGAAGAAGGGAAGACTTAACAGAGGAATTCACTCACTTCACTGTAAGTGCAACTCTAAGCACGAGCAAATCTCTGAGCAGACTAAATATTTATAACTTTTTTTTACGGCTTTGCCATGTTTTACAACCCCAAGGACCCAGTTTTAAAAGTCAAAGTTCCAGCACATACCTGCTTGTCATCATCACTTTTCTTCCATAAACGCCTACACAACATTACTGACATTGAGAAGGAAGAAATAGTTTTGCGGTTTGTCCTTAAGTTTGAAAACTGTTGTTCACAGATTTCTGTGGAAAAAATCTAGATAAAGTCATTGAATAAAGTTATGAAAAGGAATACCTTTATGACCGCAATACCCCACCAAGCCGAATTATTGACGGCAAGCGGCTGCCATTTGAATACATTTACAATAGCATAAAATCAGCTGGAGAGACTCTGAGACACTGAGAGAGAAGCAAAGAAGTACGAGAACTCAGTTTGACTCAGCGTCAGGTTTACTACAAAATTTTACTTGCTGTTGGTTTTGGTTCCCAGCGGCTTTCTCAGTTTTGTCCTGTAACCTAAAGATTCCAAATTTTTGTTTTTCATAAAAACCTGTTTTTTTTTTGGGCAGCCTATTGTCTTTTTTCCTCTGATCTACCCATGTTGCCACCTCCATCCTGCAATTGGACACATTGGTTCCCACAGATTCTGCTTTTAATAATAAATAATACGCTTTCGGCAGAAGTGCGGGAATATTCTGATGCCAGTGAATGTTGTGTTTTAGGTACAGCATACATTATATTTACAGCAAACTTAAGAAGCCGCCCTCGGTCATCTATCGATATTTGGGATATGTGCCATGACAAAGTTATTCATAATGAATATTTATTAAATTGGGAATGGGCTTCTCTTTGTTTCATGCTGAATTTGTGTAGTAATCTTTAGACAAGGATTCCATGAAAATTGTACAAAATAAATTTGGTTCGTAACCACCCTATGTTTTATTTGTCCTGAGGAAACAGGCTTGTGTTCAGAATGTCACCCAATAAAGTTATCACAAGGCTTTTTCTGTTCTTCATTGTGTTGGAGGATTGAGGAAGCGCGAATATACCCGCTGTGTAAATGGTCAGTTCATTCTTACACAACGCCAATAATTGTAAGGGTTTAGTCAAAAGGCTCTTAATGCCACAAGTTTACTTCGAGCTGCGGCTTTTTTCACAGTCAAAGTGTTGGATTCAACCTGGAATTCATGGATGTGATGTTGAGAATAACAGTAAAAACCCCTCCATTGCCTCCGACCTTCTCTATGTTGACTTCCTCTGTCGGAGTTTGGGCCTTCCCTCATGGTGCTTTTTGTTTTCCCTCATTTTGGTTGGTTTGTTATGTTGTGGTTGTATTTCAATCTTAAACCCAGCACCTAACGTTCAAGACACAGCAGTGAAATTTTGAATGGAGAGGATGATTAAGCACTGAGTCAAGTTGGTGCTAGGAGATGAAATGCTGGTAACCATCTTTAAATAAACTCCTGAATAACATTTTCTTCAGACAATGTACACACAGAAACACAATGAAATAATGAAAAGCAAACAATAACTCGCTTACTTTCTTTAACTGCTTGTCCTGATCAGAGCCGCAGGGGTCTAGATCCTATCTTGTAATCTCTGGGCTAAGAGGGGAACACCCTGGACCAGGTGCCTGTGCATTGCAGGGCAGCCACACACGCAGGAGCTCACTCACACGCGTCTTTGGACCGTGGGAGGAAAGTGAACACCGACCAAGCTGTTGTGGGATCTCTGACCACACAACCCAGGCGCTGTTGGGCTGCACCCCTGTGCTGCCCTACAAGCAATAGCCATTAAAATGAAGCAGAACATATTTATTTTATTCAATTTTTTCCACACAGATAAAGGAAATTCTTGGCAGTGTGCTTTCAGCATTTTCAGTTTTTCAAAATGTATCACAGCTTTGTTACTGTAGTGGTCCGTGTAAGAAGAAGGAGAACTTTGGTGCCAAGCAGTGAAAATGAGCAGGGCTTTAGAAATGCAGACTGTGAAGAATTTGGCTGCAGTTCTCACACTGTAATCTAGGACTTTTGGACGGCGGTGGAAAAGCGCTTGGTCATTTCCTGCATTTCCGATATGAAACATCACCGATTCCCCTTGTCTTTGTGCAGCCACATCATCAGCTTTGTTAACTGCATTGCTGTGAAGGGCAGTTAGAAGACTTGTGGAGAAAGTGAAACTTCCGGAAGAAAACGCAATCCTTGTGATCCATTTTAATTGAACCAAAACTAATTTTATTTGTTCAGAAGACGGTCTTTGTAGCTTTGTGTGATGCCTAAATAAATACAAAATGACTGAAAATCCATGATCATCTAAGCATTAAGTTCAATAATTTCTCACCTTCTCACTGTCTCGCTTGCTGGCTCATTTTCATTCATGACCTGTCCTGATCAGGGTTGCAGTAGTCTAGTCTGGAGAACATTGCAGAATTACTGGTCTTTAGGCAAGATAAGGCATGTCCTGTGTGGGCTGCCAGTCTATCGCAGGGCGGCTACACACGCACTCATTCACTCGCATGCTATAGGCAATTTAGAAGAACCAGGTCATTTGAAATGCATATCTTTGGACTGTGGGCAGAAACCAGAGCACCGAGAGGAAAGCCACAGAGACACTGGATGAAAATGCAAACTTCACACTCAAATAGCCTTGGTGCACCGAGGTACTAGGGCTACATACTGTAGATAACTGTTAACGTGTAAATGACTTAAATTGTTCATTTTTAAAACATCCTTAAGCATTTGGGAGCAATGGTTGTGGGTTTTTTTTTATAGGGTGAGCACAGGAACATTTTAGAATGACTGTGACATGGGGGGGGTGGAACCGATCTTTATTTTGCAAATTGCAGTTTTTATGCCTTATAGATCCATGCATTTCTACCACAGCTTAGCTCACTGCCCAGATCGGCCCATCCTTGCATGTCACACGCATATATTACTTACACATATACACGCACACAAGCACACACATTCTGAGGGTGATGTTCAACCAGAACTCCTTCAAGTTTTTCTCAAAATCAAAGTGAATTCACGATTCTTCGAGTTTTGATTCCTTCGCTCGCATGCTTGATTTTCAAGAAATTGTGGCCATCGAGGAGGAATCTAATGTTTCTAATAGTCGTTCCTTTTCTTTTCACATAAAAAGTGCAGGGTCAGACTATTTCCACATTTTGTAGGTCTGTCATTTTAAGTCTTACTTAACCATCCAGGGTGTGGGCAGAAATTATAGGAACTTCTAATGCAAGCAGTTCAGAACTAACTGGCTTCCTACAGCTAAGTGTAGGAAGCGTTGTAACCTGATGCTAAGTCACAGTACTGCCCCAGGATACAGTAGGTTTTAGTGTTAAATATTTATAGATATTTTCTTTCGCCATTTAAATAAGATGTTTACTATGAAGTGATACTATATTCTGCACTTTTTTCAAATTGCTATTGTTGTTTTTGCCTGCCAGTGCTTTGCACAACATTGGCCGTTGGTAAACCCAAAAATGCAAGCGTAAGCCTTGGCCAACTCAGTGTTGCGTAAAAAGAGAAAGTTTGAAGAAGCGGATGTAATTACGGAAGAAAGAAACTCCCATTTTCATGAGGTTATGAGTACTAAGGCTTGATTCAGACAGCAGTTGGATATTAGAGTGGTCTGCAAAAACTTCACAGGATGGGGGGATTGACGTCTTCACCTGTTTCCCCTCCCTACGGGCCGACCATCATTCATGAAGCTGGAATGTTTTTTTCCCAAAGGAGTTGACCCCATCATTAAATGATGACCGCAAAGCTGAATGAAGCACAGATTTTTTTTCTCCTGCCAGCAGACGGCAGTAGTTTATAAAATAAAGGCAGAATTTTTGGTACTTGCAGAGGCAGCATTTATTAGCTGTCGGACACGAACGGTCCTGATGCGCTTCCATAGCCTTGTCCCACCAGTGATTCATCCTGGAATGGAGGTGTTTGGCAACTTTATCAACGTGTGAAATCTCTTCACGTTTTAAAAACTTCTGAAGAGAACAACCCTCGGAGGTCACCAAGTATCACAGCGTGGCTCCCACCGGAATTTCAGATTTTCCCAGCTTCTGGGTGCCTGACAGTCAAGACCTGAAGTGAAGTGATCTATAATGTCAGTCAGTGATGTTAGAATTTCCCCTACATACATCCCACTGAGCAGCTAAAAAAATTCTGAAAATATTTAAAACTTGCACAATTCTCCAACTCGGTAATAAAATAATGATCGGTGAGGCAAATATTAACATAAAAAAGTTTAGGACACACCGTCCGGTAGGGACTCCTTCAATCCCAATACAGTGCAGTATGTTTACTGTTAAAAATGTGTGTTTGCCTATAGACGTTCTGCTTCACTACTGTAGAATTAGTTTTAAAAAAGTTTTAAAAAATATTAAGGAGAGAAGAATAATATAAAAAAATTCCTGGAACTACACTTCAAATTCAGTCTTTAGGATATTGCATCAAAGACAACTGTAGTGAAGCTATTATGATGGGTATTTAGATTAGTAGTGATTTAAATTCATTTTCACTAGGCAAAAAAGCAAAAGTTTATCGTAATCTGTATTTTTAGCCATTGAGAAATTTTTTTGGCTTTGAAGTCATGCGTAATGTTTACAGTTTTAAAGCTTCAAAGTGACAGGAAAAAAACTGCACAAGTCTGTTAGTCAGTAGATCTTGTATATATCGGCATGAAGCTCCGTTGCATCGTCAGTTCTTCTGTTATTTTAAGCTTGTAGATACGTCAGCTGTAGCTGACGTATCTACAAGCTTTTTTCCTTGTTGTAAACACAAAAGACCACAGTAAAATCTGCCTGCACTGGCCAAAAAAAAAAATCTAGCCAAGAAAACAAGCATTTTTGAACCTCAAGGCAGTTCTTTAAAGCACATGCTAACCCCTTCCTATAATTTTTATTTAATAATTTGGTAAAAATATTTACTTTTCCATGGAGTAAAAACACAAAAGAAAATATTTACTGACATAAAAAATAGAATAAACTATGTGTGGTGACAAAATACAAGATTGTGTCTTATTTATTTTCAAACAAAACTGACCCAATGCGTACAGAAATATCCCACGTTAGCTACCGAAGGACTGTGAATTTGTGAAAAATGTATTTTCTTCTATGGCATAAGTAAATTTTTATAATGGTAGCTTATATGTTGCCTTCGTCTTGGATATCCATCATTGTTCATTTTGTTCAATTTGCCATTCGTTGTTTATTATTTGATAAGAGAAAATTACAAAACTTAACAAGAAATCACAAACAAGCAAAGGCACTTTGGAAATGGATAAGTGTCGGGATTGTATTCTTCGGAAGGTGGTGGAATTTCCAAAAATTAGAGGTACAATCCAGTCAGAAAATGTAAGTGAATTTACTTCAAGACAGAAAGTAGAGAGAAAAATTAGGAAGCAGCAAAGCGGCTGTATTGAGGACAAGAAGAATGAGAGTGTGGAAGCAGCGAGGAGGTAAAAAACATAGTAAAATGGGTGCTAGCGTGAAGGTTTGAATCGTGGTTCTGATGGAAGCCAGTGGAGAAGGTGGAACAGAGATAAGGTTTTTGCAAAATGTAAATTTTATAAAAGGATGGATAGTAGCATTCTGGAGAAGTTGGAGAAGGTGGATGGAAGATGCAGCGAAATCTGTCGGAAGAGACCTGCAGAACTTATTAATGTACTGAACAACAAAGCCTGGTGGGTGCCATCAGAAATTTTATTTTTTAGAACTGGCGAATAAGACAGCATCGTGTGTGACACAGCAGATTGTGCAAGAGAAGGTTGAACAAAAATTTGTGAGTGACAAAAGTAAAGGGTGGATAGAAGAAAACTTGTCTGCTTGTTTTAGCTGTTTTTCTTCACGGTGCTTCTTATTAAATATATTTAAAATTTGTATTTTTTTTTCTTTTCGATAGGTGATGTCAGTCGAGTAGGAATTATTAACATGAAACTGTCAGCAGTAAAAGAACTCGAAAGTCAGCGCAAAAGTTTCCCACAATAAATTTTTACCGGCCTTACTGCTTGCCAGCTATGACTAATGAAATGCATAAAAGAAATCGGGTTTTGTTAAAAAGACGTTGTTCTCAACATAAAAAGTAGTTATGAACGCCATTTGGCAGTGGCTGCTGAAATCCACATAGGATTTAATTCCTTTGAAGGACAGAAAATTAAAACTATAAAACAAAAGTGCGCAAAAGTGCAAAGATGAGGCCGGCAAAAATGGTGTCCAGTTCTTACTAAACGTACTCAAGTGATTCTAAATAAGTTAAGAATAGTCTAAAAAGTGCTATTTCTCCAGAAAGTTCCAGAAGTGATGAATTAAACATAAAACGTTGCCTATCTCCCCAATGAGTCAGCTGGAAAACGGCTGAAATATGCGGCGAAATAAAATACGCAAAGAAATGTCGTCAAAAGGTGGAAAAAAATACAAAATGTTCGATTTGGATTTCCTCCCAATTTATGATTATATGTGTTAATGTAAATCCAGACATGTGAATAGCTTTTTTTTTACAAAAAAAGCAGTCCTGGGTAATAGATTTGTGAGTCACAGTGGAGAAACCTCCGTATGAAAAGTGATTTCCTTACGTGCGGAGCCTAACAGCAGCCCGCTGACCTCACATAGACGGCAGCACTGATGTTTGGAAATGGAAAGCAGATGTCAGAGCTCCAGATGGAAATCACTGCCCTGGCTAAGTGTGAGTGAAAGAGTGAAACTGCATTTCTGGCAACCTCACCATCACCGCACTTGGCCGGAGCAGTGATTTCCTGCATACCACAAATCTCAGCTATTCACTTCACTGCTATGTACATCTATTAAGTCAATGAATAAAGACAATTAAAGTAGCTTAAATAATTTAATAAACTCAGTAAATCAGTTATTCATTTAAATAGACATTCCTGTATTGTTTATTTTACTTGGATATATTGGTTGTGGTTATGTGATGGCTATGTGTGTTGCCATGTGAGCGTTTGTTCAGTGCTGTTTATTCTAGTCATATTCTTGTCAGGGAAGCAGGGATATGTTCACTAGCACAGGGAAACTCCCAGCCAGTGGGTTTGGATGTGGTTATGAATCTGGCTGCCGTTCCACAGCGCCTGGGTAGGTTGGGCATAAGGTCGAATCCAACTAAGCGGTGTGTAGATTCTGCATGTTCTCGTGTCTGTGCGGGTTTCCCCCGGTTTCTCCAGTTTCCTTCCACAATCCAAAGACCTGAATTTCAGGTGATTTTTTTGAGACGTTCAATGTGTTGGTAACTTCGGTGAGATGAATCCCATCAACGGCTTTCCCTACCTTGGGGGCAGGGTGTTCTCTGTACACCACACCTTTAATTCCATGGCTTGCTGGACACAACTTGTTCGTGCGCGTTTTCCCACACATGTCTTTTTCACCGGACCTGGAGCAGGTCTGGCAACTTTCGTTTGCCCATATCAAATGTGCATCACATGTTTTCTTTTCATCGTAAAGGTTTACACCTGTTGAATGAAGTGAAGTGAAGTGGCCCAGTCGCTTTGTATGTGTGTGTGTGTGTGTGTATTTCAATGAAACACATCCCAAGGATGCTAAATATGAGAAGGAAAACCCATCTTCTCCTGTTTTACTCCTTTTTTGCTCCACTTTCTAAAAGCACATGCTGAGCACTAACCAGTTACTGCTGTACAGAAAAGCAAATATTTCATAAATACACTCACGGAATAAACAAAATGACTGCACTAAAAGGGATATTTACAGACTTTGCATTTTGCATTAACTGTCAGTTTTTCTTCTATGTTTCTTTTTACCTGTAGTCATACAGCGAAATGAATAAACAAAATATTAACAAAATGAACAGCAGTTCTAATGAGTAGTCGAGGACTTTGGTGTACATATGACAGCCAGTTCTGTGGCTATGGCTGCTCCATTCCGGTTTAAATCCAGTTATTGTGGTGGTGTCACTGGTCATTACTTATCCTTAGTTACCCTAGTAAAATCCCTGGCCATGTAAATTAAATAAAATTTAAGTTGTTTAATGTACAAATGTGATGGCTTTCGTCAGAAGGCCTTTCATGCGTTTGTGCATGTGTGCAGCCTCCTGCCAACAGGTGGTAAATCGGTAGCAGAACGCCACTGGCCAGCCAGCTGGGAAGAAGGCATTTAAGGAAAGAGGACACCTGAACAAGAAGAGAGGGAAAAGGAGGAGGAGGAGGTGGAGGCAGTGGCGGTGGCGGCAGGAACCGGCCTGCGGTATATTTATTACTGATGGTGATCTGGGCATCTTTAGTGTTCTTGTACTCGGTTACCGCTGGTGTACATGATGGTTGATCTCTTAAAATACCTGTGAATATTAAGCAGCTGCCAGAAATGGTTGTGGCCATTGAACATTTCTCACCTTATTTTTACTGGGTTTAGGGTAAAATGATGTACCTTTGTTTACATTTGTTAGGGTAGTTTATTTCACACCGAAAGGAGAGTGATTTTGGGTGATTTGTTGGCTTTGCTCACCCCTGGGGAAAGGGCTTGGTTATTGGGCTGCACTAAAAATAGTAAGAAATAAAGAAAACTTCTCACCAGGTTTTGGTTATTTTCTCGCTGGGTTACTTCTCTCCTCATTTTCCGTGTTACATTTCAAGCCTACGCTGGGCTGTAACAACAATCCTAACATGTAAGTTGGTGTAGATGTCGGTATCAGTTACCTAAGGAGCCCTCCGTTGCTGTCATATCAGACAAGCGGAAGTCTCTATTTTCTTATTGTGGTTCCTTTAAAGGGAGAGCCACATGCTTGACATTCCTCACATAACATTAAGTATTAAACTAAGAAAAGTTGAGCATAGTTACATGAACAGTTTATTTTTCCCCAGAACCTCCTGTATGCTTTTGTTGTCAGCAGTATTGGCATTTTAGTTGATATACTGTATTTGAGTGATTCTTTTTTTTACCTGTACCCAACAGAGAAAATCCCTACAACTTACCCAAAATATGAGCAGCGGAGCAGTTTGGCAAAAGTAGCAGTGAGACCTGGGAATGGCACTGAAAGTTAGCAGTAGCACACTGAGTCAAGACATCAACTCTCCCAAGTCATGATGTCTAGTTGGCCCAGCAAGTGACAGGGTGTTACGACCCGGCTCGTTGGCTAGGGGACTACACACCGCTTAGTTGGATTCGACCTTATGCCCAACCTACCCAGGCGCTGTGGAACGGCAGCCCTTAGACACAATGAGCCAGATTCATGTCCCCTAGCCTCAACTGGTATTGAGCTCGAACCCAGATATACCTCGAACTGCTGGAGCGCTAACAACAGAGCTAACGTTTCTTTTTCGATAGTAGAGTAGTGCAACTGGTGCGGGAGAAACTTCTTGGAATAATAGCAGACCAGATGTTCGATTCCCATGTCATCCGTCTGCAATAAAACCGCACCTGCACCTAATGTGCTAGCGTCCACTTCTAGCTTAAAAGGTCTTTCAAAGTTCGGCGCAGCGAGAACTGGAGCGCTGGACATCAGAGCTTTTATGCTGTCAAAAGCTTGCTGACAGTCCAGAGACCACAGAAAAGGCCTAGAAGGACTTAACAGAGAAGTCAAAGGAGCCACAACGCTCGAGAAATTTCGACAAAAGTTCCGATAATATCCGGCCATACCTAAAAACCTCCGTAATTCCCTTCTAGTGCAAGGTATGGGAAAATTCACAATAGCACTAACCTTCGCCTGTAAGGGTCGAACCTGTCCCTGTCCCACCTGTTTCCCTAAGTAAGTGACAGTAGCTTTTCCGAAGTCACATTTGGCGAGGTTCAGGGTCAGCTTTGCTTTTCCCAGTCTAACAGACACCTCTCTCAATGTGCTTAGATGAGAGTCCCAGTTATCCGAATAGATGACTACATCATCTAGGTACGCTTTACAGTTGTGCACATCCCCTAGCACCAAAGTTATGAGGCGTTGAAAAGTAGAGGGAGCGTTCCTCATACCGAAAGCCATGACATTATATTGAGCAAATGTGTCAGGTGTCACAAAGGCAGAGATATCCGACGCACGGGGTGTTAGCGGCACTTGCCAGTAGCCTTTCAGTAGGTCTAGCTTTGTCACAAACCTAACTCCACCAACACAATCCACACAATCTTCCATTCTTGGCCTTTAGTGCCAAGCAGTCAGCAATCACATGTCCCTTCTTGTGACAATAGTAACACAACCGATCACCTGGGGAGTCAGTAGCAGGTGCATTAACCTTGGTTTTCGTCTCCGTATTTCTTACAACAAACACACTTTTATGGGTCAGGACAAACTCATCAGCAAGAACTGCCGCTTTCTCTACCGTGTCTACTTTCTGTTCCGACAAGTAGGTTACCACTCGTTCCGGCAAACAGTGTTTCAGTTCTTCCACTAGAATTAGCTCTTTCAAAGACTCAAAATCAGAGACTTTACATGCATTGAGCCATTTTTCAAACAGGAGCTGTTTTTCTCTCGCAAACTCAACAAACATTTGCGAAGGCAACTTTTTATGAGAACGAAACCGTTGCCGATAGGCTTCGGGAACCAACTCGTATGCACGAAGAATGGCGGCCTTGACTACTTCATGATTGAGCCCGTCTTCTACCGACAAAGAAGAACAAACCTCCTGGGCTTTACCGACCAATTTACATTGTAGCATCAAAGACCAAACATCCTTCGGCCAGCATAAAGCAGTGGCGATATGTTCGAACGCAGTGAAATAGGCATCGATTTCGGTCTCCCGAAAGTGAGGTATTAAAGAAA
Source organism: Heterotis niloticus (assembly GCA_018136845.1). Lineage (NCBI taxonomy): Eukaryota > Metazoa > Chordata > Actinopteri > Osteoglossiformes > Osteoglossidae > Heterotis > Heterotis niloticus. The sequence continues at coordinate 18,812,335 of CM030902.1, forward strand.
TGTATTTACTTACATCGAACGTAGTGCTTGGTGTACTTGAGGGTATTGAGGCACCGGTAACCCGCTGAACAGCATCAGTGGCAGGCGGTTTAACAGAGGGTTTGCTCATATTCAACTTCAGCTGTCGCAACTGGACCTCCTTCTCCGCTGCGATCTCCAGCCTCCGGATCTCTAGTTTATGATCCAGTTCCCTCTGCTGTGCTTTGCCCTCCGCCTCAGCCTGAATCTGGGCTAAGCGGACCTTTAGTCGGGCCTCCCCGCTAAACGCACGGGGCGTCGAAGCAGAAGATGGAGTACGGGGCTCAAAGAGTGGCAAACCGATCGAGACTCTCCTTGCTTCCCCTCCCGGGAAGTCGTGCGGTTCTTCGGCCGAGACGCTGGAACCACTGGCTTGCGCCACGAGCGGCACTGCCGTAGCAGCCGAGTCAGGGGAACTTGGACGCCGCAATACCTTCTCGCTCACCAGCTTTTCCAAAACCAACGTTTTAAGAAACCCCTTAGTGCACTGCCTCCCTACCAAGAGATCGAAATGGGCTGCCAGCAATAACAAGTCGTCTTTTCTTAACTTGTCAAAGCAGTCAAGGCTAGGGTTATCGAAAAACCCTTCAGCAGAGAACTGTGCCATTTTTCGCTAAACCCCAAAACCGACACAGAGCAAAACGGAACAGATAAAGCAAGGTTTCTCCCCGAATAGCTACAGAACTACACAAAAGGCAATGGATCCCGGACGAGCCCCCATTTAAAATGTTACGACCCGGCTCGTTGGCTAGGGGACCAGTTTTGAGGATCGTCGCATTTTAAGGGACACGGGAGAAAATGTAGGTGGTAGGGGAAGAACCTTCTTTGACAATGAACCCAATACAGTGTCCAAGTGACATTTATTTACAGTGGGGGTGATGAAATTGTATACAGATATCTATTCAAACAAAAACCAGAAAACAGACTCAAAACGGTTACACAAAACATAGGCGATTCCCAACTCAACACAACAACAACACAAAACGGACATTCCGACCTGGGCCACGAAAGAAAAGAAAACAAATGACAAACTCGAGCCCAGTCGACCTCCACTACAGAAATCACCAAACAAATAGAAAGGATGGGAAAACCGCCCCTACGCCTGATGTTTTTAACGTGGTTGTGAATACAACAGATTGCTACGTGTTAGCAACGGGTAAATAAAGGGGTGTATACTCCCCGGTGCTAACACGGTACAAAAATAAGGGCAAACAGCAAAATCCCCCGCTAGACATAGACTGCCCGAAAGCACGATCAAGACGAAGCTATTGCCACCGCCTCCATGGTGGTCCGCACAGATAAGCGCTTGCAGGGGTGATGTCATCCGCCGACGGACCAATCCTGGCTCTGACGGACCTGTCAAACGCCGAACCCCTATGGAGAGACCGCGCGAACAGGAACACCGCAATTCCCCACCAGAAAAAAAACAAGAACCGTAACAAGGGCCATGAGAACATCTTGTGACTGTTGGTGGTTGTGAGCAAAGAATGATCATGTCCTTCACTCGCTGCTGTCTCTTCTTGCTTAACACTCAAAGTACACTGGATCTCATCTTACAAATACACTTTAAACCTGAATTCTGTTTCAAACTGATCATAATGTATCAGTGAATCTAAAACCATGACTTCAGACTAGGTTTGGCCAGCAAGGTTAGGCAGATTGACAGCACAATTTTATTTTTTATTTTTTATTCTGAGAGTTTCACAAAGAGACTTGACTTCTTTACCATGACACATTTACCATAGTCAAATTGCCATGTACATGTTTTTGAATAAGATAAAATGATTTCAAAATAACAAAAAAAGTGTTAAATATATGGAAAATTGTCAAAATCGCATGACCGCAATGTTTACTGTGTTTGACCATACAGTGGTTGGTCCGGAGGTGATGTGAGCAACAGCTGGGTTTCCTTACGCTTTGTCATCACTGTTGTCAGTGCCACTTGCGTGTCTCATGAGATGCTTTGCTTTCCGGGTTTATTTGTGTTAGTGCTACCCTTTATATTTGTGAATTAGTGTGTTAAAATGTTATAAAAGGGCACAAACAAAGGTGTGAATGTTGCAAAAATGCAGCCCGACTATGACATTGGCCGTTATTTCACGACTTTTCGAACGTTCACCCTCTTCTGGAATGTAACCGTTGTGTAAATCAAGAATTGTCCGTATTTGTCTAGCATGACACACATGTGAGATCTACACCTTTGAAACTTTCTGTTTATTACAGTATACTGCATATGTCATTGGTTTGCTTTATTTTTATAAGAAAATGCTTGTATTCTTTCATTGATACAAATGTAAAAAAAATGCTTGAGAGGGAAAGCTAGCCAAGAATGCTTTACTTCATTAACTGTATATATATATATATATAAAAAAATCTGGCATTGTTACAGCTGGATGCCATCCCTTCTGCTCGGTGTTGTGTCTCTGCGTAACTACAGCATAGCAGTGAAGTTTACTTTCTTCTGTGTCTGCTGCTACTAAGGTATCCAGGGAGTTTTTTTTTAAAAAAGAGGAAGTCAGCCTTATATGGTTGTGGGACTTGCAAAAGCTACCGGTGTGGTCCTCAGTTGGTAAAGTCAGAGAGGTGGTTCAGCGGCCAACACCTAGTGCCTTACAGCACCTGGGTGGATTTGACCCAGTCTGGGAGTCACCTATTTAGTGGGTGTAATCCAGGTACTCTGCTTTATTTTATTTTAATTTCGGTTTTTACCGGAGCAGTCTGTGGGTAATTACTATGCCCAAAAGAACCACAATCCTGGGTCCTTTGAGTCCAAAGCTGACAGCTTTAACCACCAAGTATCTGCTGTGATGGTTTCTTTCCACAGTCCAAAGACGTACGTTTCAGCTGGAATGGTGTCTTTAAATTGCACCTCCTGTGGGATCCCAGAATATCCTGGGCAAATATCTCCCAGAGAGATGTCATCTCAGGCATGTCCTGAGTCTACCCCCAGGTCTCCTCCCAGTTGGATGTGCCCTCTACAACTCCAGCTAGAGCTGGTTGGAGGCATTTTTACATCCTGACTAAACCTCCTCAGCTGACTCCTTTTGATCTGAAGGAGCAGCGCCTTTGGCTGCTTGTGTCCGCAGTCTCATTTTTTTAGTCATCACCTTCATCGCCATAGATGAGGATGAGGACATAGACTAAGTGGCAAACTGAAGGTTATGATGATTTGCTTCACCACATCTCGGAATCTTTTACTCTTCCCAAGTTCAACCTTTCACTCTCCTGTTATTCGGTGCAAGCAGATGTTGAGATGCTCCTTCTGTTCTCTGGAGGATCTCAGAGAGGATCTCAGACGTGAACCGTGAATTATGTCATAGAGGGGACTCCATCAGTTCATCTACACTATTTAATATTTTTCTTACCCGGTTTATGAGCTCACCCTCAGCCCTTGTACGCTCACAACGCGCTCAACCCTCAGACAGAACAGGAAATGAAATCATAAAAAGCTTCAACCACCGAACACTACAAATGAACAAGATTCAAAGATTCAAGATTCAAAGGTTTATTTGTCATGGGTGCACAACACAGCATAGCAGTGTTGTCCCCATGAAAAGTTTTGTTTCCGGGCATCCTCAGTAGTGCAATATGTACATAAATATGTAAAGTATAAATAAGTAAGGTACAGGATAGTCGGGAGAGGAAAACAAATAAATAATAATAAGAGAGTAAACAAACGGTTAATAAATAGGAATAGGTATGTGGGGAGAAAAGATATTCATCGGGTATTGGCGGGGGGGGGGGGGAGAAGACACAGCAGCCAAACCAACAGCACACAACAACCAAACCTACAACCACAGGCTAAACCTACAACAACAAAAAGTACCAGAAAAATGCTTGTGAAACAGACGGGTTTCCACAATGGGTGGGACAGGCATACAGACAGCCAGACAGACCCCAATCGACTGTTCCCACTGCCCAGGGAGGGGTCAGTGGTTTAGCAGTCTTACGGTGTGGGGGGAAAACTGTTCCGGAACCGTTTCGTCCTTGTCCGAACGCTTCTAAAGCGTGTTCCGGATGGGAACAAGGAGAATAGTTTGTGGCTGGGGTGACTGCTGTCCCTCTGGATGTTAAGTGCCTTCTTTTTGCAGCGCTGGGTGTGGAGGTCCTGCAGGGCTGACAGATCAGTCCTGGTAATGGTCTGTGCTGTCTTGACCACTCTTTGCAGAGCTTTACGGTCTGACGCACTGCAGCTGCCATACCAGACCGTGAAACAGCCAGTCAGGATACTTTCAATGGTAGATCTGTAGAAGTTGACAAGTATCCTGTTGTCCATGCCAAACCTCCTCAGCCGACGGAGGAAGAAGAGGCGTTGTGTTGCCGCCTTGATGATGACGCTGGTGTGCCGTGACCAGGACAGGTCCTCAGTGATGTTAACTCCGAGGAACCTGAAGCTGTTCACTCTCTCCACTGGGGCGCCGGCTATAGAGACGGGCGCATGGCCATTCCCCTGCTGTCTCCTGAAGTCCACGATCAGCTCCTTTGTTTTGCTGACGTTGAGATGGAGGTCATTGTCCTGACCTCCAGAACGATTGTCTTGGGGAGCTATGAATATATTACATTTATTTTCAGATCTAGAGAGCGAGAGCTAAATCTCAACCATCAAAGAAATCATTTTGGTTTGCCAATACAGACTTATGTAAATACAGTTAGATTTTATTGCAGCTCTAGAAAAAATAGACCGTGAAAAGAACAAAGTTAAAAAAACAGCTCATTGTATCAAACATTTCCACGGATTATACACCGATCAGCCACAACATTAAAACCATTGACAGGTGAAGTGAATAACATTGATTCTCTCACTACAATGGCACCTGTGAAGGGGTTGGGGGATGTATGAGGCAGCAAGTGAAGAGTCAGTTGTTGAAGTCGATGTGTTGGAAGCAGAAAAAATGGGCAAGCGTGAGAATCTGAGCGACTCTGACAACTTTTTCCAAATTGTAATGCATAGACAACCAGGTCAGAGCATCTCCGAAACAGCAGCCTGTGTTGTGGGGTGGGTGTTCCCGGTAAGTAGTGGTCAGTACCTACAGTACCAAAAGTGGTCCATGGAAGGACATCCGGTGAACTCTCAACAGGGTCATGGTGCCCAAGGCTCACTGATGCCCATCTGGTCCGATCCGACAGAAGAGCTACTGTAGCACAAATTGCTGAAAACCTTAATGCTGGCCATGATAGAAAGGTGTCACAACACACAGTGCATTGCAGCTTGAACATATGGGGCTGTGTTGCCGCAGACCGATTGGTCAGAGTGCCCCTGTTCACCGTCGAAAGCGCCTGCAATGGCCACGTGAGCATCAGAACTGAACCAAAGAGCAATGGAAGAATGTGGTCTAGTCTGACGAATCAAGTTTTCTTTTAGATCATGTGGATGGCCGGGAGTGTGTGCATCATTTACTTGGGGAAGAGATGGCAGCAGGATGCACTATAAGAAGAAGGCAATGTGATGCTGAGAGGAATGTTCTGCTGGGAAACCTTGGGTCCTGGCATGCATGTGGATTTCACTTTGACTCGTACCACCTACCTAAACATTGTTGCAGATCACGTACACCCCTTCGTGGCAACCGTATTCCCTGATGGCAGGGGCACTGCCACATTGCAGAAATTGTTCAGGAATGGTTTGTGGAACATGAAAAACAAATGACGGTAACGTTTCGACCTTTAGCCCTTTTTTATGTGTGACGACCATGGACATATTTGCAATTTTTTGACGATGCTGCAACAACCTAATGCTGTTCATTAAAAAAATAATAAATACAAAATAAAAATAAAAGTCAAACCCACAAAGCCCATAAAATCTAAACATCCGGATGTTTTTTCTTTTTGTTTCCCATTAGCTAATTATTTGCATTGGCTAGAACTTCACAGGCACAGCTGGATGTATTTCCAACTCAATGGTAACCATAACACAGAGGCAATACGGTAGCTATGCTATGACTGATATCATAGTTGATGTCATATCAAGGCATCAGACAAACATGCTTCCCATGTACGTGTTTAACTGCCTGTAAAGTCTCATGGATGCTCCGTGGTGCCTGATTTCAAAACCATGGCTGGCGACAAGGGCCTTGATCTCAGTCCCAGCGTCAGAGAGCATCCAAGAGCGTTCGCCCATAAATAACTCTTCTTGATGCTCCTAATTCCATATCTCGTGCTCTAGTTCATCTTCACAAAGGCACACAATGCTTTCCCTTCAGCCCAGCATCACAAGATGGCAACCTAATGTCAGACATCCCGATGAAAGCCCACATCTTGCACTTTTCTCACGCCAGTATAGACTGCATACAGCTTTCCACAACACTTTTCCGCAGTTTTAACGGAACGTTTATGAGTTTCTGTTTGAAATAAAACGTTCGGATCCTGTAGTTGAACAATGACTGTTAATGACTGAATAGTAATAACTGTAACTGAATGAAAACAGTGATATCACTCCTTCATGGCCTTGTGTACTCACTACAACTATTCTGAATCCTATAATTGCTTGGTTAAGTACACTCTTTTGTTACTCATGTTTTCACATTTGCAAAAAATATTCCCACAGTGCATTTTATTATTTTGCATTGTATTAAGAAAAATCGGATAATCTGATCTGATTCTTCCATTTATTCAAACTTTGTGTTGTGAACCATGGCCCTCTATGCACATTTCATTTGAAAACCCTGATTGTAATGCATTGGGTATTTTACTTGGGAAAATAGGAGAGTCTGTGTTGCCATGACGCACAAAGCTTGGTTCTTTTTACACTGTACAACAAATAATGTCTGGACGGTGTTTGCTCAGTTGGTTCGCTGACGGGAATTTGCTGTTTTTCTTGCGTCTTTACAAGAAAGAAATTGTGCTATCTAATAACCAGCACAGAACTCTCCAACTAAGCCTGCCAGCTGCACTGAAAACAAACACTGAATGCAATAACCCACCCCATCAGTCTGTGGGATTCAGGAAAAGGGCTGGAATGACCAATATCTGGAGCGTGGATCTGCATTTTCAAAAATGTTTTTAAAAAAAGGTCGTATCTGAGGTTCACGAGTGTCATGCTCATCACAGGGAAAAGCAGCACCTCAGAAGATCCAGCCTGCACACCAACTCTGCACCATGGTAACCAAGATCGGGTTTAAACCCTGGGTGACTGAAATGTTCAGCAAAGGATGAACTAAGTTCTCGTGTAACACTAGGAAATGAACTAAACTTTGTCTTGGTGTTTTATTTCTATTTTCTTAATAAATCTGCACTCGGGTTTATCTCCCGCTTCAGTTCCTTGCGATTATTATTATAGTTGTTGTTAAGTCCTATCTATTATTACATTAATTATTATTTATTGTTCTCTTGTCCCAACTATACATATTTATGTCCATATTTGCACTGAGGATGCCTGGAAACAAAACTTTTCATGGGGACAACACTGCTATGCTGTGTTGTTCACCCATGACAAATAAACCTTTGAATCTCTTGAATCTTGAATCTATTATTAGAGTTATTGAGTGTTTGTGGCCAATAAAAAGATGACAAATGTTACACATAGGTTGACACAATGTTTTTAGGTTAATTTAAAATTAAGTGAAATTCTTGAGTTTTTTTTTTTTTTTTACTTATTATAGTATTATCCCCACAGGCCCACCAAGAAAAGCAGGCTGGAAATTGACCAACTGAGTTTTATGAGATTTTTCCAAAGCCTTAGCAGTGAAAAAAAAAATCAAGGGATGTCCATATTATTCTTTTACTTATTGATTTTTGATGCTTTCAATGGCTGCGACCTTAAATCCAAAAGTCAGGTTGGATTTAAAAACAGACTTCAGAGTAGAGACACAGCGGACAACTCATTTACAGTCATAAGCAACAGTTAATACAAAAGAAATGGTTAAACTACATAGTTAGTGTCATTTTAACACATTTCACAAAATTACACACTTATCCACAGTTCACTACCCGGGCTGTTTTGTCGCCTGTCAGCTTCTCACTTGAGCTCCAAAAGACAAGTTGTTCCTTAGCTACTGCCATGACAACAGGATCACTTTCGTTGTTGCGGTAATGTATAGCTGCTTAGTTTACTTAAACAGGAGTGGTGTGTTTTTCCTTCAGTCTATGAAAAGATGTGAGGGAAAGTTCTAAACCATTGTGTCTGGAAAAAAAAGGTTTGTCTACAATGATTGGGGCTTAGCACCTCTAAAGAGCACAGCTTACAAAAAGGCCTAGAATGTGGTGGCGACAGAAGACGGTTTTTACATTTTATGAAAAAACGCAGCAATGACTAAACTAATTCCGTGATGGTTATTTGTTTTTATTGTATGCTTCGGTTTGCTTTGTTAGAAAGTGAACAATTCCAGTCATGTCAGGACAAATGTCACCAAAGGTTTGTTTCGTGGTTTTACATTATTCTTTGAAAGCAACTTAAAGGCAAAAAAATAAATAAATACAAAAATACATAAATAAATAAATACTGCTTTGCAACATTCTGTATAACTATCTACGTTTAGATAAATAAATACTGACATGATGGTGAAACTACAACATTCTGTATAACTATCTACGTTTAGATAAATAAATACTGCTTTGCTTGACACCATTCCGTACAAAAGAATAGTTTCACCATCATGTCACTTCAAGTACTGAGACCATTTTTAAAAAATACTGTATATAAATACATACATGTACAAAACAGCCAAATGTAATTCCATTTGGAAAAATTACTGCAAATTTTATAAATAAATAAAATCAGGCTTTGTCATAAAAATAGACCTCATTTATCACAAATGACTACTCTGCCTGAGAGCAGTTAAACATAGTTTGTTGCTTCCTCAGTTCCACAACAATTATTTTGGAAAATGGGTGCTCCCGTGTCTTTTTCATTGCATCTTTTTTTACTTCAGAGTTCGTTTTTTTTAAAGCTCAGACGTCCTCTCTTTGAGTATAATAGTGGGGTTTACACCACTGGCTCCCAATTCCATCTTGCTGGAATTTACGGATGTGTGTACTGGTTCTTGTGTGTCAGGCACCTGGAAGGACACCAGTGGACAAGGCCCCTGGATGTTCTGACACACCAGCTTCTCTAGTGAGGCAGTGTTGACTATCTCAAAGCCCACTCTGCCCCCAAAGGTACTTGGCATCCAATACTCTGGTGAGCATATGGGGTTCCCCATTAGTCCTTTAAGAGAGAACGGAGCCCCCATTTCAACCATAGTCTCCCCAAAAATTGAGTTGAGTCTCGGTTTCTCCACCAGGAGTCCGGGGTACAGCTCCATCGCATCTATGTGGCCATACATCTTCTCCAGTTCTGCTGCCATCTCCTTGTCTTCTACAATACAAGAATAAAGCATTGACCATCATCAGTTATAAATCCATATTCTGATGACGCACTTGTACAAAACCATCATCACTGATAAATACTAGTACAGGTATCTCCCCTCATGAGGTTAATGCACTCTCGGAAATCGGTTTGTAAGGTTAAATCTTGTAAATCACTAGACACAATTACCATTAAAAAAAAAAAAAAAAAAACCCAGCCCCATATTTGGTCACAAAGCATATTAAATAATTTTGTATAAAAACTCAAAGACTTGTATTGAGGGATAAATGTATAATCACAAAAAGTTGCAGGAAGAGATCCATTGTATGGGGCCTTGATATAACATTAACACGTGCTCACGTGTACAAAACTAGGTTGAATAGGCAGATTTGTACACATTTACCCAAATTTAACACTGAGTATACACTTTCGATTACATGAATTCTCTGCTGCATGATCTCATGTATTTACTATTCATGTTTAAAGGCAAAGGTTTGAAATAAATAAATAAATAAATAAATAAATAAATAAATAAATAAAATAAATCTTGGTCCATACCAGTAAGATCAAAAAAGGAGTTGTAGGGTCTCATGGAGAACCGTTTCCTGTAGGAATTTAGAGACTGGTAGCGCATGTTTCGGCTGTGTTCGATAGACTTGACAGCTACCATCATTAGGGCTGGTGGGACGTTATGACCTCCAGCTACCTGTGGTCAGAGAAATGTAGCACAGATCAGCAACCAACAGGCCACATCTTTGTCCTTCCACACAGCTGAGGGGGGCAGCATGCTGACTCCATACTGACCCTGCCAGCAATCTGCCGGGTGAAGGACTCCACCATGTTGCGCACGCCGTGCTCCATCAGCACTGAGTTATTAAAGGTGAACTGCTCATAGCTGTAGACCTGGTCCTGAATCTGGAATGCATCGGGCATCAGCGGATGCCAGTGGTACAGTGTGTTGAATTCTGATGCAATGCGGTTCTGGTACTGAAAGCGCTGGTTGAATAGCAACTCCGGATCAAACTTCAGTTTGAAGTGATAACCGCTCAGGTGCTGCACATAGTCCTCAATGACGATCTTAATGGTCTCGCCTGGAGGAATATGACACAAATAAGGAATGGTTACTTCTTCTGAGCTTTCATTCTCACTGGTGAGTTTAGTTTAAGTTGCCCCTACCCACAGCTCACTGTCTACATTGTCAGTTTTTAAAAGAATAAAAGCAATAATCTGGACTCTGAATGCAGTCCTTATGGCCCTTTAACCACTGAATGACGTACGACAGCCAAAAGGAATCTGAAAACCCCCCAGTAAAGGGTTTTGTATTAATTTCTGCTGGAGCCCCCCCATAGTGCCACGGCCACTCACCAATGAGGATGAGGCGGGTCGTCTGGAAGATGCGCTCATCGTCCCAGTCAGGGTGCTCGCGACGCATTATGTCACAGACACGGTTGTGCTCTCGCAACCAGACAGTGGCATACATCATGAGCCCGGGGAGCAGACCAAAAGCTTCATGGCCCACAGCCAAGCGGTGCTCCTCAGGCACATGTGGTGGGTAGACCATGTGTACCTGGGCCTCCTTGACCGTTGGGGGGTACACCTCACCATTCATCACCTGCACACACAGTAGTGTTTCCCTTAAGTCCAAAGTTAGACAATCACAACAATATCTTTTGATCTAACTACTATTATATGAATATCTATACAACAATGGAAGCATACATTAAACTTAACATGTTTTAAATTGAAAATAATAAGAATAAATAAACCTTTATTATCCCACAAATGAGAAATTTAGGAAGTTACGAGGTCCCACCGAGATTTGAACTCGGATTGCTGGATTCAAAGTCCAGAGTGCTAACCATTACACCATGGGACCAGGCACGATATCGTAAATGTAATAACTGCTGATAAATACAGTTCTCATTAATAGGTTTAAATGCACATTCAACAGTTCAGTACCTGATACTTCAGTTTGCCATCCTTAAAGAGTCTCAACTTGTGTTGCCTCTCCAACGTGTCGCCATAGATATGACTCAGGTCCACCTGAAAACAGTAAAGAATGAGGTTTCCCCATTATTGCTAGAGAAGGTCTTGGTCTTTACCACTTTGACAAAGCTGTATTGCTTGTGGCTATGGAACTCGAGGTGGTGGTTGGAGAAACCAGCCAAACGGTAGGTAACAGCAGAGGCTCTCACCCCATGCCCAAGAGCTTTGGTGAACGCTGGTCCTTTAGCCATGTCTGATTTGAAAAACTGGTGTGTGAAATGCTGGGCAAAGAAGGCAAACATCAGACTGGTTCCCTGTGGATCTGGGATGAATCTTCTCCTCAAAAGAAATTTCTCCACCACTATTTTGGCATCTGGAAGACCTTTCATGAATATATTTGGAAAAAAAAAATTAATACACACCAAAAGCACAGTAACTATAAGATAAAAACTGCAATACTAGAAAATAATACAATATTGGAACATTAATGATAGCTATGATCTGAGATTCAGATTTCACAATTCTGGAAAGCTATTCCAAGGCACACTCACCTGAACCTCCCAGGCTTGTAGGGCAGTCTTTGGGTAGCGGAGGGAGGGTCCTGGTGTAATAGGAAAGGTTAGAGAAAGCCTCCCAGCTTTTGTAGCCATAATCCACATTATATGTTGGGGGGCTGTCTATCAAATGCGATCTAGCTGTAATTAAAAATGAAATAAAAATCAAACAATGCACGGTTTTCATGAAAAAGTCAGCATTCCCCCCCCCCCACATTTTAACACATGTATTACTTTAGAGCATCTTTCACGGGTAATAAGAACCGAGAAGACTGCTCAGACTTACATGTGAGCACATAGCGCATAATGGCATCCTGTACAAAGGAAATCCTATTGATGATGTTCCACAGCCCTTTGAAATGGGTCAGAAAGTAGTGCACGGCGTTCGGGCTCGGTTTCAGCGACGCCTTGATCCAAGTGAAGAACTCGGCTGTAGGAAAAAGCAGCAACAACGTTCGGTTTTCCCGCTTCTAGAAGATACCTTCTCCCTCTTATTCGCATCGTCTTCATCTGCCTCCTGATTCAAAAATCTATTTATTACATCTCAGCTGCCACCTTTGTTCAAGTCGCCTTAGCTGCTCGCAGTGGTTTGCTATTTGGATCGTGGAGAAATTCTAGCGCCGCGATCAAGGCTCCTACAGCAGGAGGTGGGGGGCCGGGGAGCCACAGCTTGACTGTCGCGGCGTCCCCAAAACTTACGGGTGGTGCAGTTCGGTCCGTAAAAGCCCGTCCTTGTGCAGTCGCATTCGTAGGAGCCGGACGCCTGGGATAGACACACTCCTCTGTTCTGACACGGCTGTGAGCAGCAGGGGTCACCTGGAAGGGGGCGAGGAGACGAGAACATCACGCGTCGCGCACACATCCACCTTTCCGGAGGAACCGACTTTGGAAGTCACGCAGCAGCACAGAAATGGCAGCAAAACGGGTTCGTCTGTCTTCACCGACCTGCGTCGCACAGAAGGATGGCCCCGCTGAGGAGGACGACGAGAAGCATCGAAACACCGCCTACGTTCATCGCGAGCTCCGCCGTTATCGGGACCCTGGTGCTGAATGAGTGGCCGCTGCCCTCCATCTCGCGTTTTATTGGCTCTACGTAACGCGATTGCGCATGCGCTGCTTCCAGGCACATTGTTTATTGCTTTTCCTTTAGAGCGGCCACGGCGGGGCTTCGCGTAAACCTTCCTTTTCATTTCATTCTACAAATCACAGGATGGGGGGAGTCGAGCAGCAGTACACGTTCTTTCTTTTCTGTTTGTTTATTTTATGACTGGCGCTGACCTCACTGGCGTGTTGTCACATCGGGGCTGCCCATTTCCTACATCCCAGGAAGAGCGCGGTCCCACGTAGATGGGACGCAAACCCAAAACCAGAAAATTCTAGATTCTTGGGATGAGCGCCCTGTATTCCTCGGGGCTGCTGAATCTCATCTAGAGTTTAGCTCTGCCTCCTGTCTTTTGGTCAGTGCCACCGTCTCCAACCCATAAAGCATAGCTGGTCTCACTACCATCTTATAGACCTTCCCTTTCACTCTTGCTGGTACCCTTCTGTCGCAGATCACTCCTGACACTCTTCTCCATCCACTCCACCCTGCCTGCATTCTCTTCTTCACCTCTCTTCCACACTCCCCATTACTCTGGACTGTTGATCCTAAGTATTTAAATTCATCCACCTTCGCTAACTCTATTCCCTTCATCCTCACCTTTCCTCTGTCCTCCCTCTCATTTGGGCACATGTATTCTGTCTTAGTCCTACTGACCTTCATTCCTCTTCTCTCTAGAGCATATCTCCACTTCTCCAGGGTCTCCTCAACCTGCTCCCTACTCTCACTACAGATCGCAATGTCATCTTCAAACATCGTGGTCCACGGTGACTCCTGTCTGATCTCATCTGTCAATCTGTCCATTACCATTGCAAATAAGAAAGGACTCAAAGCTGATCCTTGATCTAATCCTACCCCCACCTTGAAAGCATCTGTCACTCCTACCGCAGACCTCACCACTGTCACACTGTCCTTGTACATATCCTGTACCATTCTTATGTACTTTTCTGGCACGCCCAACTTCCTCATACAATACCACAACTCCCCTCTAGGTACCCTGTCATATGCTTTCTATAAGTACACAAAGATACAATGCAACTCCTCCTTACCTTCTTGGTACTTCTCCATCAACACCCTCAGAGCAAACATCGCATCTGCAAAGAGAGACAAAGAGACAAAAGAGTTTATTTGTCACGTACATGGTTGTACACCATGTAGTGAAATGTGCCCTGATCCCGGATAGACTGTGCATGAAAATTTACAATGAAAAAATAATAAATAAATAGAAAATAAAGCAAACAGCCAACCGAACACCAAGAAGAAAAGAAACAAACAGCAAATAGATAAATAAGTAAAAATAAATAAAAAAATAAATACATAAATAAATAAATAAATAAATAAATAAATAAAACGGTAAAGAAACCTTAAGGTGCACTCGAAGGACAGTGACAGTGAAGGGAGTGATCACAGAATATTGAAGACCCTGGTCTGTGAGGATTGTGATAGCATGTCCGGGTTCAGAAGTCTTACGGTCTGTGGGTAGAAGCTCCTCCTGAGCCTCTCCGTTCTGGCCATAATGCTTCTGAAGCGTTTGCCTGATTTGAGCAAGATGAACAGATGGTTGCTGGGATGAGACAGGTCACCGATGATCCTTGTCGCTCTGGTCCTGCATCTCCTGGTGTAGATGTCTTGTAGGGATGGCAGATCAGATCTGGTTCCTGTAGCTTCCTCAGCTGCCTGAGGTGGTAGAGCCGCCGCTTTGCTCTACTGGCCTGAGCTCGGATGTGTACAGTCCATGTCAAGTCCTCAGTGACGTGAATGCCCACTGCAGTCCCGAGATTTTAACGGGGGTGTAGGACCGCTGCTGTTGCCTACCAAAGTCCACCACCATCTCTTTAGTTTTGCCGACATTCAGTTGGAGGCAGTTCTCCACCTCCTCCAAGTATGCCGTCTCATCGTTGTTGGAGATGAGTCCCAGCACCACCGTGTCATCAGCAAATTTGATGATGGAGTTGGAGGCGTGCGTGGCCACACAGTCGTGAGTGTAGAGGGCATAGAGCGGAGGGTTAAGTACACAACCTTGTGGAGCTCCTGTGTTGAGTATGATGATGCCGGAAGTGCAACTACCGACTCTCACCACCTACGGTCTGCCTGTGAGGAAACTGAGAACCCAGGCACACAGGTGGCGGTTCAAATCCAAGTCACTCAGTTTAGTGAACAGTCTGTGGGGGACAATGGTGTTGAAAGCTGAACTATAATCAATGAACAGCAGTCTCACATAGTTCCCCTGTTTCCTGTCCACATGACTGAGGGTGGTGTGCAGGATGTGGGATAAGGCATCATCTTGTGGATCTATTGGGGCGGTAGGCAAACTGAAGTGGGTCTACACGGCTGGAGATGGATGCTGTGATGATGACTTTGATGCAGTACTTCTTCTCGCCATGAAGCCATACTGCTGCTCACTAATCATCACCTCCCTTCTTAACCTAGCTTCTACTACTCTTTCCCATAACTTCATGCTGTGGCTGATCAGTTTTATCCCTCTGTAGTTACTACAGCTCGGCACATCACCCTTATTCTTAAAAATTGGTAGTTGGTAGTTATATAAAACCTAAAAAAAATCAATCTATTCATACAATTTAATACTATGCACATACTAATATAAATATTACATTTCACAATGGATTAACTGAAATGTGAGCTATGTGTCGTAGTTTACAGCCGTTACCACAATATGCAGCACTAACAGGATTCCAGAGGATGTTAACATTGCTCGTTTGCATTCCCCTCGCATGACTGTAAAACTTTATTTTTCCATTATTTAATTGTATATTTTAAACATCCACGGTAGGCTGCGTAGGGCAGGTGCGCAACTTGCGTCTCGGCATCGCGGAGAAGCGCGGGAGGTGTGCGACTGCCCCCTACTGGTTTGCGTATTGAAAACCGCAAAAGAAATAAATGATAAAGAATATGACGTCATTAAACTTTATTGTGAGTTTTTATTTGTAGGAGGGATGATGCTGCGCGGTCGAGATCTTAAACTACTTTGTTAAGGAGATTTTAGTCGGATTCACTGGTGTGGTTCAAACTTTTACTATATATAACGCGTGAACTTTATACTGCACATATTGTATACTTTAAATACAAGTCAAAGAATCAAAGAATTTTATTCGTCACATACACAGTTATACCAAGTACCCATGTAATGAAATGTGCCCTGAATCAGCCATGAGACTGTGTGTAATACAATTTCACAAGTAAACAAGCAAGCAAGCAAACAGACAAAAGCCTCTATATGACATGGTGGCAGCTGAACGCAATGAGGGGAAGAGTTCAATGTGTATTATAGTCTGAAGTTGCAGAAGACTGTGATGGCATGTCCGGGTTCAGAAGTCTTATGGCCTGTGGATAGAAGCTCCTCCTGAGCCTCTCCGTTCCGGCCATAATTCTTCTAAAGCGTTTGCCTGATTTCAGCAGGTCAAACAGATTTTAACCTAGTACCACATATACTAGAAATTCTTGTAAATAATTACCCTTTCATAATAATAAAGGGCAGTTGTTTTGAAATAAATGTACAAAACATGTACTGTGTACAATTTGATTTCCCGTTTAAAAATCCTTCCTCTGTGAGTTTACCCTTAGGTCCATAACTGGGAAAAACGGTGCACAATGTCCTTGGGATTAAAACAATTCATCATGTTCTGATTCCAGCAATTCTAATCTTGCTCACATCCCTAGATTCAACATTTTAGTTTACAGTATTAACTTCTTGGAAAGTAAGATTTTTGTTGCATGACCCAAGCTTGCACAACTGTGTACAAAATGGCTTGAGTGTGTTTGCATATGGAAAGTAGCAGGAACCTTTGACTGTTATCTACTGACCCCAGGGAGCTTTGTTTTCCTGCACACCTCACTTTGACTGTAACAACTTGGCGGAGAACCTTTATGGTGTGTTGTGTTGCGTTTGGTGAGATGCCACAGAGAGAAGGCCGCTGCGGAGGCCCTACTGGGTCATCGGGGGAAGTACTGACAGTCCGAACCCATTTCCAAGTAACCAGTACCCGACACCTGGTTTTAGGCAGTCTGCTTCAAAATCTTTGCCTGGGAGAGACCTTGCTGATGTTATATAACTACCTTGTGTCCTGTTGCTGTGCGCAGTCTTGCCATGGTGTATGACCCGTGCCATGAAACTGTCTTCCACAACCTCACCTTGGTGGCAGAGCTTGGCTCTTCCTCACCAAGTTTTAAGCCTCCCGCACAGCTGTTTCCGTTTCAATTCATATGTAGGCTGTGTTCCAACCTACATATGAAAATGATGGCACCTATTTGCTATACTTGGCTAATCGTACACCCGACTATAATCCTACAAAATCCCTGACTTTGTGCAAGCGTCCCTAGAAGAACTGATGCTGCTGTGAAGGCAAAGGGCGGTCACACCAAATGTTGGTTTAGATTTCGATTTCTCTTCTGCCCATTCACTTTGCGTTGTTAACTGATAAAAATGAACTATTAACACTTCCATTTTGGTGAAAGCATTCTTACTTTACAGCACTGTTTCACACTTACCTAAAACATGACTGAAATCCAAGCGAGGCGCAGGTTGCTAGAGTGGTTCCTAAAGCGCCCCCATGCGGCCGGGCGCGGTACGACCGCTCCGAGGAGGAAGCCGCGGTAGCGCCTCCTTCGTTCCACGGCCGCCAGTCGCAGGGTTTCGTTTTACAGTAGACGGACGGCGGCTGCGTTCGCACGGTAGGTGTCGTTTCCAGTATCGGTGCCGCTCCTTTGACACCGTCTCCTACCGCACCGTTTGTGGGCGTCGATCCTCTGTTGGGCTGTGCGCGGGTGAAAGTGGTGGGGGGCTTCGTTGCGCCGCCTGGGTTCGGGCTCTTGGACCGACCGCTTCGTGAAAGTGGCTGATGTTCGCCTTCATGCTCTGTAATAAAGGCGCCTGAGACAGAAGGGGACGCCCAATCGTACCGAATAAACACGGAGGACTGGGTTCACCTTTTAAACAACGTATCTTCCCCACCTTCACTTTCTGTGGGACGGAACTAAAAGCGGTTCTAAGACGTTGACGAGAGACGGGTTGGTTTTCGTTAGAAGCGCCGTTGCGATACGGAGCGGTTATGCGCATTCGAGCTTTTAAAGTTGCTGGGAAGGAAGCGCGCAAGGCAAGTGTGCGCTCGTATCAGAAATAACTCCAGCCACATCCTTCATCGTATTTTATTTTGACTTGTCAGCAACCTCATAAAACAACACTTTTTCCAGCTGTATGTACGGTCCACCTGATGTTCATTTAAAAGCAAAAAATCCCTACAGCAGATTCTCCTATAGCTCATTTATTGGTTTTAGGAAAGTTTGCATTACATTGTACGTTTTGCTATAAAGTTTTGCCAATACTACTGTGTTATGGAACCAAATGATGTTAAAGGATAGATATTAGAGGTTCTGCAAGTTGGTGCTGTGTGGTCCTGCTGGGTCTCGCACCAACGCACTACTGCGCCCTAATGCCGCCAGGTGGTTTCCTCTCATCTTTGTGTTAAACTATTGACCCAGTACTGTTTTAGTCTTTGCTTGATGCTGTAGTGGAGTTTTTAGCTTTTGTAGGGACAGCGTAAAGCAGAGTTTTGCTGAGTAGAATGGCTGTGAACCGTTAAGGTTTATTTTCCAGTCTTCAGACAAGGAGTTGAACCAGTGTTTGTTGACCTATTGCGCCTTGTTTTTCCTCTTCTTTCATGCGTGCTGGGAAATAAACTCGGTGAGGTAAAATTATTATATGTATCCATGCATTTTCCGCTCCTGCCGAGATGCAAGAACACTTTATTTATTTATGTACCTAATTATTATTATTATTATTTGTTATTATTGATTAAATACTTCCTGCCATTGCTTTTGTGTATTTGTCATTTCTATGTAAATTCTTTTTTGGTTACATTTTTTTAACATTTTATGCTTTTTTTTCTTTTTTCTTCCCCTTCTCCTAGGATTAATCTGAGCTACACCCTGGATAGACTATATGCTTTCTCTTAAAAGTGGAATTTTCTTATGACTGAAAATGTCTTCCATAGACCCCTATCAGTACATCATAGTAAGTAATCGCTCAAAATTCAATATCTTTCTGATTTTTTTAACTTAATTATATCTGGTGGGAAACGCTTCTAGATTACTTCTACAAGGTTGGGAACGGTACCAGGTGTCACACTGAGACAAAGGGGCAGATGGTGGTTCGCCTAGGCGGAGGCGTCTATAATCCTTCGATATCAGTATCTGAATCCGAAGAACGCCGAAGTCAAAGAGCTGAGCTTCCATCTCCTTTGTACAAACTTCTTTCAGCTCACTTTAGGATGTGGCTGCACTTCTTTCTAATTGTTTAAAGTTCCACAAGTGTCCGCACTTAACATTTATTCTTTCAGCTCTCCTCTATAGCCACTCGGAGCAACATTGCACTACCTACAGGGATTTAGACCTTTATACGTCAGGGTAACTTTTACTGGAGTAATCTGAAGGTAATTCCCTTGATAAGGGGTCCTACGATAGGAGGTGGGACTTGAATCGACATCCTTTGGGTCTAAAAGCAGCAGCTCTAACCACTGCTGTACCTCCTAAACCTAATTTTTACTTAAACATAAACTTAACAGGCATTGGCTGTGATGGAGATTCTGAGAAATCTTCAGATCTAGGTAGTATTTTGATTGCTGCAGTCATGTGGTGCAAAGAGGATCTCGGCGGTGCAGAAAACGCAGCCGCCTGAGAGATGCATTACGTGGCCCGATGTGACAAGCTGATTCATTCCCACGTCATAGCTCAGGTTCATTCTGATAGTCTGACCAGAGACGAACCATTGTGTTTCTCCTGGACCAGATCGCGTTTCCTGTTATCACTTTGCGCTCAAAAAAACCTTCCAACTTCCTGGCTTTTTCCCTGCTGCCCTCCAGTTGCACGATATGACTAAAAGGACGCTTAGGGAAGTGAAGATAATGCTGCATTACATAAGCTTGAATAAACAAATTTCTTACTCTGCAACACTGCAGAATAATAGTGCGAGCACACACATACATTCTTTGTGATTATTTCCATGTTTGAGAATTTTTTAATGTGCATTTCTGTAGTCGCAGTCTCACACACACACCCCCGCGGGGTGGTTTGTTTGTGGCAGAGTTACACAGCTATGCAGATGATAAACAGAAACAGGCCGCTTGTCGGTGCTTCTTTACTGAGGTCTTCGCAACTGTAGGTGCAGTTTTCTAAAGTGGGCTGCACACTCACCACTTGATTCTGTGTCATCTCAATTTCTCACCTTCGCCCGCTGATGCTGCATTAAAGGAAAGGTTGTGACGCAACCGGTAGTTGACCATGTTTAGCACATGACCACATTTCCACTTATTTAGTTCATTCTTCTCTTCAAAGCAATTTACGGTTTTAAGCTACATACGCGGATTTATCTATTAATGCAGGTAGGTCATTTTTACTGGACTAATTCAAGGGAAGTTCCATGCTCGAGGCTACTACAAGAGGAGGTGATGCAAGCCTGGGTCTTTCAAATCTGACGGTGGCTTTTTTGCATTTCACAGGTAGAGCACCAGTATTCCCACAGGTTCAAAGTGACGGTGGTGAGGGCTGAGAATGTCACGAAAGGAAAACTGGGAGATTTGTGTAAGTCCTCTGCGTGTGTTGAACCATTACAGTCATAACGCGTGTACAGATATGGATCTCACTTGTAATATTTTCTGTGGATTAGATCATCGTCTTGAGTCTTTGGTTCATGTTACAAACAACGTGGCATTCACGTACATCCATTCGTCCATGTGATTTTGTGCAAAGACTAGTTTCTAATGAGCGGCCCACCTCAAAAGGCCAAAGGTTAGACGCTAAGTTTTGTGTCAAGCCTTTTGCTGCCCACTTTTAACTGCATGTTCAACGGAGTGACACCCGTGTCACGGAGCGGACTGCAATTGCGCTCCTATTACCTCGGGTGTGACCGAAATCCCTTTGAGTGGTTTTTACGTTTTCGCACAAACTAAATCGAGAGCTTTCGTCAGACGAGGCGCCGAATGTTTGTTTTTAATACAAAGCACGATGGCTTCGTTTTGTTGCGTATTCCTTACTTGCAAAAAAAAAAAAAAAAAAAAGAGCCAAGTGTGTGTTACGAGTGCCAAAGAGAAAGAATAAATTTAGAAGTACAGGCATAACCAGTTGAGTTGTATTAATAGAATTCCTTTGAAAGGCGGTTTTGTTGTTAATGAAGGATAACATTTTAAAACTGACGCTAGACAGCCATATCGGTTTAACATTTAATATTTTCATAATGTACGCTAGCAGTTGTCGGACTGAAAACTGGCATTAAAGAGATTACGTAAATGATGTGAAACGAAAAAGGAATTTTTTTTTTTATTTGTAATACACGTTTGTGTCCATGTGCTTGCAGTGGACACTCCTGACCCCTATGTGGAGCTATTCATTCCATCGGCCCCCGAGACCAGGAAACGGACCCGGCACATTGACAACGATGTAAATCCGGTGTGGAACGAGACGTTTGAGTTCATACTGGACCCCAACCAGGAGAACATGCTGGAGGTGAACCTCTGACAAAGAGTTCGTGGAGTTCAGTTTGATGCGTGGCTGCTAAAGCTCTACAAGCGCTGGCACTTCTGACATTTTTTCTTATTCATTCTGTCCGTGTAGATAACACTAATGGATGCAAACTATGTGATGGACGAGACACTTGGAACCGTCTCAGTTCCCATTTCTAAAATCAAAGTGGGGCAACCGGATCAAGTTTCACTCCTTATTGGCAAAGTAAGGGTATAAAACATATGTTCAACATTGTCACGCCTGTATACACCAGCTGTGATAATGAATCATCCTTTTGTTATAAAATGAAGGTTGACGTCATTGTATTAAACCCAGCTAAGTTTACTGTATAAGAGTGGCTTTATACATTTACTATTTATTCCTAATAAACTGAATTGCATTGTTATGATCAGGTTTTTTGCATGCTGTTTACATCCTAAAGTGTTTTTGTGACTGACTGGTGCCTCATTTATTTTACTTTTACTTTACTTTACTTTACTTTACTTTACTTTACTTTACTTATTAACTGTACCTTCATAATGGGCTCTTACTTTTAATGCGGTATATAGGATGTACATAAGAAAACCACCGGCATCTTGTTTTCAAAGAAATATTCCTTTCATTAGCTGTGTTTTTTTGTGTGTTTTTAGGTAACCAAGGTGCACTTAAACATGTGCCTGGAGGTATGGTATGTATCATTGTCTACTATTGTCTTGTTAATGTTTTTAACTGTAGTGTTTTGACAGATTTTTTTAAAAGACTGATCTTGTCAGTTTGTTCTTACTTATCCCAGATAAATCCTGCATTAACTTTCCTGTAGTTTTACTATAGCTCATATAAGATTGTTACCTTGTAGTTACGGAATCTTAAAATATTAAACAATGCTGACTTTGCGAGACACCATTGACAAAAATTAATGAAAAAATATACAAGTTTACGGGTCCTGTCAAGCCCATGAAAATGGGTTTGTGTAGATCAGACACAGAGCGAATGTTTGAAGTGGAACTGATGTGGCTTTTATGGTCTTGGTGACTTGGTTCAAACAACGAGGTCCTTGTGCTGGATTCAACAATTTGCACTTCAAGCGAAGTGAACATGAGTGTTAGTTTTTCCTGTAGATTTCTTTTGACTATCTCGTGGAAAGGCTGGTGTTACCTTCTCATATCAGAGAGAGAGGTGTTTGTCTATGTGTCTGCAGCCCGTTTCTGCTGGAATTGCCACATTGCTCCCTTTTACCATCATTGGGGATCTAGGCTCTCCTTTGAAGGCACAAGGCCCGCTTTTGTATCCAGTCAGCCGACTTTCTATTGTCGGTACCAAATTTTTTGACTGATATTCAACGTGAAAAGAAATTTAAATGGGCTTAAATAGGTATCTTTCTCAAGTGTAAGGAAAAAGTCCCGTTCCGGGACCCCAACCTGCATTTGTCGCTAAAACTTGGCTGACACGCTCCATCACCTGTCCCCAGCTGTTCCACAGACCTGCGCTTCAGCATGGCACTGTGTGAAAAGGAGAAGTTGTTCCGGCAAACACGCCGAGACCGGGTCATGCTGGGCATCAAGAAGCTGCTGACGATGGAGAAGAGCCGCTTCCTCCCCAACACCCCTCAGCAGGTGGGTCACACTGTGCACTACTTCCTGCCACTCAGAGGTGATTTTGCAGACACTCACAATATTTTTTGATCCAGTCCCAATTTGTTCCTGAAAAAACAGGTAGAATGCTGAAATGTTGAAAAACTAGATAATAAAAGTACTTTTTCCTTTATATCATGTGGGGAGACATTTCAGTTTGTTCCAAGCTTATCCCAAGTTCACCCAATATCTCCCTAAATGATGCCTAAAATAAAGGAAAGTTATGTCACATTAAAACAGAATCAAAAACCCAAGCGTACAGGTAAGACTGTAGAGAGCCAGACGGCAGCTGCGGTCATGGGCCCCTGGTTCCCACAAAATAGTGCTTCGCAGTCTCTCTTACGAAACCAAATTGAATATTGAGAGACCAAATATCGAGGGAAGAATGTAAATAAATACTTGTATTTACTTTTCGTTCTATGAACCTCTCGAGTGTTCTGGATTACTTTCCCAGTCAGGGTGGTACTGACCACTGCTGCTTGGAAGGAGGAGATTGTGGCTGCAGTAGCTTTGCTTAAAATGCAGGAAGCGATGAGGCACTGCTGATGTTGTCTTCCTTCTTGCACAGGTGCCAGTGATCGCCATTGTGGGCTCCGGGGGAGGGTTCAGGGCCATGGTGGGCTTCTCGGGGGTCATGAAGGCTCTGTACGAGTCTGGGGTGCTCGACTGTGCCACCTATGTAGCTGGCCTTTCGGGCTCAACCTGGTGAGTTTTCAGCGCTTCCTCATGTTGTGGTCCAGTAATTTCTACAGTAGCAGTGACCCAGGCCCTACATTGCTATTAATATCTATGCTTTCATTATTGATTCAGGAAAGTTCTCCTGGCTGGCTACCACATGTTCTGAGTCAGCAAATAGTGTTGTGTTATGTAGTGTAGCGCCTAAAATGAAAGATTTCCTAATCTTGATGGAGATGCTCATTTTGAAAGCCACATCGAGGTTTTCAGAGCTTGCTGCTTTCAGTTTATTTTAAAATGCCAGTTAAATTTTATCTTGAAATGAATCATTTAAAAAACCCTGAAGCTCTTCATTGCATTTGCTTCCTATTTTGACATCCTGCGTCTGTGCATGCAGCCCACGCCTCTGTAAATAGCTTCATTTATATATCTGTTTCTACCATCATGACTCTTTTTCAGAGGTCCTGCTGAAGGACAGAAAAGAAATGCTGCTAGCTGTGGATCTAGTATCATTTTTACAAGCTTGGTGCTGAGCAAAAACCATGTGGATTTACTTCAATAGAAGCACTTATGTGATTTAAGTGGAATTCCTGCTTAGGCTTGCCCTGGGCTTCTTATGCTGGGCTGGGGGACAGTTGGAGGTGTATGCTTATAGGTGGGTGTGGGGCGGGGGGCACATTCCCAACAAGGGCGCTGTCTGACTCTTCCCCCCCCCCTTCCCCCGTGGGGCTGCAGGTACATGTCTACGTTGTACTCCCACCCCGAATTTCCTGCCAAGGGCCCCAGGGAGATAAACCAGGAACTGATGAGAAGCGTCAGCAGCAACCCACTGCGCTTGCTAATGCCACAGAACATCAAGCGCTACATCACAGCCCTCTGGACAAAGAAGGCAGCCGGCCAGCCCGTCACCTTCACTGACATCTTTGGCATGCTTATTGGAGAGACCCTAATCCCCGGGGTGAGTGTCACAAGCCATCTCCAAAGTGGGACCCTGTGCTATATAAACATTGAGCCTTTAACGTCCGGTTGCTTCCAGTATGACCAACTTCTCACAGCGTTGTCATCCGTTTGCTCTCACAGGTTCTGTCAAACCACAATGTACTGTACTGCCACCTATGAGCTTCATTTTTACCTCGTGTTGCTGCAGCAGTCACCTTCATAAGCCCGGTTATTTTCCCCTTTGCCGTGTAGGTGTGTTTATACTTACAGATCCATCCAGGGTGGATGTGTTAGTTACTGTTTCTTTTTTGAAGTTTTTGTACAACTGGCCTAATGTGAACTTAATGGGAATTGACAGTAAAGCCAACCTGCTTTTGCTCCCTGCATTACAGCACACCGGTTAAGTCACCTGTGCTAGTCTATCAGCTGTGACTATTTTGCATGCAGAATTTTCTGTGTTAGGTTATTGCACTTTATATCAAAGCGTATATGCTGCAGCTCTTAAAAGCGATTCATCGCTGGCTGCACGTGGGACTCAGCAAATGTGTCTAGTCATATTTTGTAGAAATGGGCTGCTGAAGGTGCTAATCCGACTTTCTTCGCTGCCATGGGTTCCTCTTTTATGTGGAAGTACCTTTGTGTGCACATTGCCATCGTTGAATCGTGATGCAAATGACTTCCTCGGTCTGACCGTGGTAGCTCAGCGCAGCCTGGCATAGCTTGCGAAACTGAAGCCGCTGTCGCCCGATGGTGTAATATGTCAGAGGTCAGACTGGACGGGAATTAGGAAAACTTCCTCTGACAGGTTAAAGCTTGTCTGCGTTCAGTCCACAAATGAAAATTGCTCCTCAAATTGGGGTAATGAGGCCCAGGTGCAGGCATCCATCCAGTTAAGAACATAAAAGTTTGGCTTGACAGCCTGAAGAAGAAAGGTTTTTCTGTTTCTTTGAAGGGTTTTAATGACAAGACTAGACTGTATAATAATAATAATAATAATAATAATGGACTTTGTGTGTCCTAAATTTAGCATAACTGCTGTTTTGTTCAGCTGTCCGTTTTTTTTTTTGCTCTTCTTACAGTTTGGCTTTATTTGTGACTGAAAGGGAAGAGCAGTTACAAAGTTCACCTCCCATCCCTCCTCGCTTGCAGACATTCAGTGTCACTTATTTCACTATGTTATATTATTGTTCTTTTTTTGTTCACTATTAGTAATATGTGCGGTACACTTTTGTCTTTGTATCTTATCCTTTTCTTTCTTCTGCTTTATTCACAAAGCGCATGGACTCCAAACTAAGCCACATGCAGGAGAAGGTGAACGAGGGCCAGAGTCCACTTCCACTATTCACTTGTCTTCATGTGAAGCCTGATGTCTCAGAGCTCATGTTTGCTGGTACAGGACGCTCTCATTGTCACTGATATATATATATATATATATGTATATATTTTTTTCTCTGATGATGTTACCTCATTTCTATCCTTTTCTCATTTTTGCGAGGGTATTCTGGTGGGTAAACGCGTCTGGCTTTAGGGAATGCTTTCAGACCCTTTCATGGTGACATCACCTAGGTAGTCACAGCCATTGCTTACAAGTTAATGCTAAACTAGGTGTTGTAGTGAACAAAAGGCTGTCCTCTACCTGATTAACATTATAAATATATTTACCAATATACCAACGATTCTCCTGTTACCTGTAGATGGTTGTCTATATATATGTAACAGGAGAATCATTGGTATATTTGGTATATTGGTATCTATATTTATAATGAACCGATATACCAAATATACCAATGATTCTCCTGTTACATGTAGATGGTTGTATATATAGACACATTTGTGCATATTTGCATATTTGGAAAATATGAAAATTCTTGACAACCCCCAGTGTAATTATTGACATTTACTCTCTGAAACTGGTGAACTTGCCACTTAAAACTGTGAAGTGAATGCTTTTGCCTGTTTATTTTTTTGTACTTGTTGCTGATAGTTGCAGATTAAACATTTAGTCTTAATCTAGGGAAGGGCTGACATTAATGGTGTCTTATATGAAGGCTGAAGTCCAATTTTTGTAGATTCGACCAGTGTGTCAGCACATAGGAATGTAAATATAATTCATGATGAATTGGCAGTAATTTTGAAAAATGCACCTGGTTTCCCATGGGTGGGCTATTGCTACATGGCCGGGGCAGGTTCTTCCCTGGGGAGGACAGCTTATTCATTGAAATGCTATTCCTGTTTAGCCCGCAGTGCCCAAAGGTATAAACTGGGGACAGGAACCTGCGCCATACCTTTCACTCCATTGTGCACACAGAAAAATGTTTATTAGCAACTGAAATTTAAGCGTTATTTAGCGCCATGTGCAAAACAGGAATCTGGGGGAAAAAAACAGCTTTATTTTACTGTATTAATTTGTTTTGAAATGTATGCTAAATATTCTAAAATAATAAAGAGGGCTGTTTGTTGCATTAAGACAAAGATGAAGGTCTCAGAGCACAGCCTTCTCTCAGAGAGAGGGAGACTAACCATTCCTTAAACTAGTTGGTCACCCGACTGATACACCTGCACTCTAATACGTCATTTCCTTTATCTGTGAACCTGGCTGGTTCAGTTTGCATTTCTGCTGAGAAGTGATAGCTAGAATAATATTATTTAAAACCTACTGTATGATGTGCATGTTTCTGTGTTCTGTGTCCAATTTCAGTTAACTCTCTTAGTGTCATTCATTCTGTTGTCCACCACACTGTTTTTGTCGCACTGTTTTCTTTATTTTGTGAGTACAAATTTTAGCTTTGTTTTGCTTAAAATCATTCAACAGTAACTGATGCATCATATACGTTCTGCAACCTATGTTTTTGTCACTCGGATAGTGGAAACGCTCAAAAAGTGAGCCGACATTGTGTGGTTTGATGCCATAGCCGTAACTAACTAAGGTGTATAAGGGGTATTAAATGGCTTCTCATAACTTTGTGTTTCACAGACTGGGTAGAGTTCAGTCCTTATGAGATCGGCATGGCGAAATATGGGACCTTCATGCCACCTGACATCTTTGGCAGCAAGTTTTTCATGGGCAGCGTAGTGAAGCGGTCTGAAGAGAATCCCCTCCACTTCCTCATGGGTGAGAACTGCCACAGCATGACCACCTTCCCTCATGCATTACACAGTCCTTGTACAAAAAATTCCAGCTTCAAATAGCAAATATAATTTATACCTTAAAACCTGCATAAAAACACGTGGATTTACTAGAAATGCCTTGTAAGAACACAAACTGAGAGTGAGCCCTACGCCAGGCTGAAGTGAATTCAAACCCATTTTCAAAATCAATACCACAACAGCAAAACAATTAAATAATAATAAAAAAGTAGGAAATGAGATTTTAAAAAAGCAGCAAATAAATGAGTTACCTATAAATGATTTCAAAAATATCAATCTAAAGCCTGAATGTACTTTATATTCTTTACTTTGTTTTGAAGTAAAATTTCCTCCAAGTTTGAAAGATGAAACTGGAGAACTTAGGGGGGGGGGTGGTTAAACCTTTTGTGATTCAGCAACGTTAGCCCATTATAGTGCATATTTATTTTAATGATAATAAAGGGTTTTTGTGAGCGTTCTCTTTATGAGGAGATTACACTCTTCGTGGGCAAAATAATTTTTAAGCAAAGCCTGTAATTTTTTTTTCCATTTTAAATCGGGAAAGTAGGATATCAGTAGTTTATTGGCAGCAATAGGGTTAGGGTTATAGTGTCCACTTCTAGCCCTAGGCTGATAAGCCTAATGTTAATAAATCTGTTAAATACAGGTATGCGTCGACGTGCTGGTCAACGATGGACCGCACATACAGCGGTGGTCCCATAAGATTATATGCACTACATAATAATTGATAATAATAAAAAAACTGTGTTACTGGTTTATGTGTTTACTATACTGTACTTTATCATTGTTAGTGTACGTTCTACTTATAAAAAAAGTTTATTGTAAAACAGTATGTCATGTTGCAGTCTCATACATCTCGTGTTTAAGGCATATGCTGTAACTGTACAGGTTTGTAGCCTACAGATCTCTATATTTACACTATAGCAAAATGCATGTAAAAATGAAGTTATGAATGAAGTCTGTTTCTTAAGTCTTTACTTGTTGTTAAATGATATGCAGTCCATTTAACTTTCATTTGCACAAAGCAGCCAATGGGAGTATCTGAACTGTCTATATGTATTTGTGCTTGGCAGGCGTGTGGGGAAGTGCCTTCTCCATTTTGTTCAACCGGGTGTTAGGGGTCCGGGAGACCACTGGAGGAAGCACCATGGAGGAGGAGCTTGGTAAGAAAGTCATCTAAAAGGAGTAAAAATCACTGGCATATGAAGAACTACATGCTGCAGTTATCATATATCACGTATTATCACTTTTTCCATATACTCATACTGGTGTGTTACAGCCATAAGCTTGTAAGGAGTACAGAAGTCTGGGGCTGCCTTCATTTAACACATTTCTAACCGTTCATTACAACTTGTACCGTGTCTGGTGAATGCTGATGATCGATAACACGATCAGGAATGCTGCACATGTTTGAGATGGAATGGATTTGTCAATAGTCAGCATTTATTAGGGGTTTATAGAAAGATCTTATTTTAATTTTTAGTCTGCATGGCACCGGATCCTGTGTTGGACGGCCGGTTATTTGTTAATGAAGAGGTGTTGGAGAGTAATTTTATATTTATTATAAATTTTATTTATACATAACCTAAATCATGTACAGCATGTTTGTAGCACCTTTTATTGATTATGGACATAGTGGTAGAAGTGACTTTGAAGTTATGGACAAATGGAGTTATGAACAGACTTCATGGCCCGATTGTGTTTGTAAGTTGAATGCTCTGTGTAATTATTTAACATTGGCATTTGAAAACTGAGAAGATAAAATAAAACGCATTTTTAAAAATCAGCATCGAATACATTAGATCAGTTATATTTTTATTTAATGATTGGGTTGTGAAAATATTTATAGCCAGTAAGTACTTTCTCTTTTAAAGCAGCATGTGAGTCAATTCTGGGGTTTTGCTGTAGCGGTGAGAAAACTGTTCTTGCCTTCTACACGGCCCAGCAGACGTCCCCATTTGTGTAGTTTTGTCAGTGGCGAAGAGATGTTTAGATATGGCGCACTTTAGGTTTGACACCTCCTCTTTGCTGTGCTTGATTCTCAGAGCAGATAAGGCCTGAGCACATCGTGGGAGAGGACCATCAGGACAATGACGACGAACCGCGAAAAGGTAAGAGCAACAAGGAAATGCGTCCAACACCCGTCCTTCTCGGCTCTGCTGCACATTGGTGCAGCTCTCGGCTAAGGCAGCAAGATGGGTGGCAGTTGTTCATTAAACCAACTCCTTGCCAAAGCTCTCAATAAGTTTTTCAGATATAAAACAGTGTAAACAGATGGAGTGCACCATCTTTGCACTCAACGTCACTGCACACAGTATTGTGTCAGAACATGAGTGTGATGTATATCAGAGCACTTTCTGAAATGCGTTATGTGTACAAGTAGCTGTAGATCCAGAGGATGAGGGAGTGTGTGCGTCTGTCTGCCTGCCTGCCTGCCTGCCTGGCTGCCTGCCTGTCTGTCTGTCTGCCTGTCTAAAACATCTGCCTGTCACCTCCACAGCAGGATCCGAGAATCCGGAGGGGGAAGATGAGTATCAGAAGCATGCCCAGGCTAGCTGGGTACAACGCACGTTCACCTCTTGGGTTGGCGACTCTTCCCTCTTCAACACGCGTGAGGGCCGTGCAGGCAAGGTCCACAACTTCATGCTGGGGCTCAACCTCAACAGCTCACTGCCATTGTCCCCATTTTCTGGCCTGTACCAGACGTGTATCGAGGAAGAGGATGCCGTAACAGGTCAGACCAACAGCTTGCCAGCAGGCACACATCAACACGGTCACACACGTACAGTGCTGCGTAACACTGAACTTCCTGAGCCAACAACAGTTTCCTTTACAGACTGCAAAAGTAAGATAACACTGAAGGCAACCTTGTAGCATTAATATGAGGAAGGAACAAAAATGACCACTATGTAGCCATTGATAGAGTTGCACATATGCCTGCAGTTTTTCAACTGTTTTGGTTCCATTTTTTTTTTAACTTTTTTTTTTGGAAGCAAAGGGTGGAAGGTATTGTGAATAATTTCTGTCTCACCCCTACTCCTTCTACTCTTGATAAACTGGCCTCATGGTGATCTTCTAGACCCCTACGAGTTTGACCGCATTTATGAACCGCTGGACGTGAAGAGCAAAAAAATCCATGTGGTGGACAGCGGTTTGACATTCAACCTCCCGTACCCCCTGATCCTGCGGCCTCAGAGGGGTGTAGACCTGATCATCTCATTTGACTTCTCCGCACGCCCCAGTGACTCCAGCCCACCTTTCAAGGTTGTGCACAAGCCATACTGGCCAGTCTAATCTTTGTGTGTGAGGTGTATTGCTTTGCATGTCATGTCAACATCACAACACAGGTTATGCAGTCGTGTGTACGCGCGCGTGTGTTTTTAATAGCAAATATAAAATGTGCTGGACCTGAACTGAACCAGCAGTGCGTATTTCTTGCTGTCAGTGCTGCCAGTTTACGCGGAGACAGCTGAGCTTCAGGACACCAGCCTGAGACAGGAAAACAAACGAATCAATACAAATGTACAAATATGAGCTTCATGAGAAAAAAAAAGTGGGCATAAACCTACACAGACATGGTGAGAGTGTGCACACTCCATACAAACTTAGTTGGATGTAAACCCACACCGAAACAGCTCCGGTGATGTTTGGCAGCACTCTCCTTGCTGCACCGCTGTTCTCTCCTTATAAAATTCAATTTAATTTATTTTTATAGATTGTTCTGCTCGCCAGACTCAAACATTGCTCAGAGAAAAATAACAGGGAGTGATCTAGTGTTATGGGGTGTTATTACAGTAATAGCTCAGCTGTGGAGAGGAAAACAACACTTCCCAACTGTAAAGTGTAGAAAAATGCATCTCAAATACAAGTGACTGTCCACCCCTCCTGGCGATTCTAATGTGGTAACAGGGGAAATGTGTGGAAAGATCTAGTATAAAAATAAAGACCTGTCCCAGGTGAAATGATATTTATAAGGATTAAATCTGCTGTCAGTATTGTGACTCTGATTTTTGCGCTCAGGAGCTACTGCTGGCAGAGAAGTGGGCCCGCATGAACAAACTGCCCTTCCCAAAGATCGATCCCAAGGTATTTGACCGGGAGGGCCTCAAGGAGTGCTATGTCTTCAAGCCTAAGAAGGGTGACAGGAACTGCCCCACTGTCATCCACTTTGTACTGGCGAACATCAACTTTCGGAACTTCAAAGCTCCAGGTAAAATTGTTAAATTGCAGCTTAAACAGTAGAGGTGGATTAATTGCATGAAATGGTCAAATTGTTTTTAAAACACAATAAGACATTCTGAGTATCAAGAGTATTTTCTTTATAAGTTTCTGGTGTTTTTCCCTGGAAGAACCCGAAAAAAGGATTTTAATAATCCTTATCAAACTAGTTTAGCTTATTGGTCAAGTTTCATTATGTACTACTGTAAGTCTAAGTTTGATGTGCTTGAAGTGAACTATTACAGATATAGCGTTTAGTTTTTAACAAGTTAAGTTTTCACAACTACAGGTAAGCTGACAAAATGTCCTTTAAGCTCATTTGTTGGCTGTTTAAAGAATGTATGTGACTGGCAAGCTTATTTGAAATGGAATGTCAAGGTGAAAAACAGAAATGTATTAATGTTAGAAATTGTCAAAGGTTTATCATAACTTTTTTGTCACTAAACTTACTTCTCACAAAATTAAATTTGCTCTAACGGGTCAGCACAAAATTACTCTTTACTAGCCGAGTTACCCAGCACAGCCTGGTTCAAAAAGGTATAGTACAATGACCAAACTGTTTTGCCATTAAAGTGGTTGTGTTTAGTACAATCCTAGTCCAAGTGGAATGAAAAAACATATCTCACCAAACTTTCCGACCCTCACATCACTAATGTGCGGAACATATTGGTGTGTATTTTGCATATTTTTTTAATGAATGTACAAATTTTTTATTTGTGCATGTGCAGCAAAACGATCCGTTCTCGTTTTGTAGATAGCATGTTTTGTGTCCACCATGTGCAGGATGCAAGAAAATTCATCGCTGTGAGACAGAGAGAGAAAGAATGTGTGTTAGGGTGTATATGTGGGTGGCAGGGCGAGAAAATTCATTAGTATTTCAAAAATACTAAGGAACCTTTTTGGAGTTTGACACTAATGAACTTGACTACACAGAGCTCTAACTTTGTGTTAAAAAAAAAAAAAAACAAAACCTGATGCCAAATTTCAGGTCTGTGGCTTGAAAGCAAAGCCGTGCATCAAAAACAGACAGACAAGCAGATTTAGCCAATGCCTTAATCCATGGCAGAAGGTAGCTTTGTACAATAAGCAATATACAGTTTGCTTATATTTTTAATTTAGCTGACACTTTTCTTCACAGTGACTTAAAATATCACGTAGGAACAGAAGAAAATAACTGGTACCCTTCGGATTACAAGGCAACAAGTTCAAATATCACACTGCCTGCTAGTTAGGAAGCGTTATCTTTCGTTTCTTTTTTGTATGCTGGGGGATGGGTGTGTATGTGATAACTTCTTTTTTTGTTCCTCTCAGCTCTGGCTTTGTCTTTGAAGACCCAATGCTATCAGTGTAAACCTGGCATCAGATCAAGTTTTCTCTCCTTTCTTTACCTGAGCATTCCTGACAGTCTTGTCACCTGCTTCACCTTTTCCTACGTTTTCCTGTCTCCATTGTTTCTCTTTTGCTTCTAAGCAGGGTGAGGTCCAGCAGGTGCAGAACCAGCTTTTGATACCACAGTTCTACGAGTAGAAACCATATCTTTGGAAAAAATACATCCATCCATCATCCTTAACTGTTTGTCCTGGTCAGGGTTGTGGCCTTGTGTTACAATTCCTCGGTCGTGCCGAGATTTTATGAATAAAAAAAATTGTTAGCCCCTTTGGACAGTGTAAGGGTACGCAAGTATTTGGTATTAAAAAAATAATAATTATTTTTACGTGCAGTTTCTAATTGCATCTTGTTTATTAGTTTTTCATGTCTTTTTGAAGAACAGAACTAATGGAGCTTAAAGCTGTAACATAGAATTCATCTTTTTTTTTTTTTTGGAAGGAGTTCCTCGAGAGACTGATGCTGAGATGGAGTTTGGAGACTTTGACATATTTGATGACCCGCAGACCCCATACTCAACGTTCAACTTCCAGTACTCCAACCAGGCGTTCACACAGCTGCATGACCTCATGGAGTTCAATACCCTCAACAACCTTGAGGTGAGATGGCTCCCCTGCTTTCACCTCCTGTACTTTATCACAGCAGGGTCATATATCCAGGTGCATGATACTTAACTGGCCCAGTTACACAACCAGTCAGTGTATATGAGTAAAATTCTTTTGTAATAGCTACAAATAATAAACTTGTTTATATATTACAGATGGTACAGCATTAGTGAGACCAAAAATGACTAACTGTAGTGTTACGTCAGTGTTTATGAGATGCTGGATCTTTTCTGGATTTTTCCAGGTGATCAAAGAGGCCATCAAGGAAAGCATCATGCACCGCAAGGAGAACCCCTCCAGATTCTCCGTTTCGCTGTCCCTCAACGAAATCCAAAATAAGAAGATCCTGAAACGGGAGAACAGCGCAAAGAATGTCCAGTTTAAAAAGTGCTGAGACTGTTTATTCGATCACTGATTTTCCAGGGTAGGTACAGTGGCTGGGCAGGGTGATTTTTGGATACAGCAATGTCCCCCAGATGTAGTGTGGTACTGTATGTGTTATTTTTTATAATGTGACAGGTGCCTTTATGTCTTATGTTAAAGACACTGATGAGCCTTAACATCAGGACTTGGACAAAGTGATGGAAATTTCTGTTTCTTTAAACGAAGTTTGAACGATGAGCCAGACTTTTTTTTTCCCCTACAACTTTTAATGAGTATTTTTCCATTGGGCACAGAGTTTTGTCCTTTTTTTTAATTTTAAGCCTACCTTTGATTCAAATCACGGTTATTTATTTTTCATTTAGTAGTCAGAATGGAATAAGAACAACACATGCCACTCTCAGTAGAAGAAAATGTCTTGGGTTTAATGTACACGGAAATGCCGTGATCGTTTCCGGTTTGTGTTCCCGAGTGAAATATCAGCTTTTGGATACAAGAAGTTGGCATTGAAATAATATCTGTAGTTAAAGTAATGGGGGTTTTTTTTTCCACTTTTATGGGAATTCACATTTTATTTTATACATGCATTACGTTCGGTACATAGGATAGAGTCGATTGCCAAGTACGAAATCAGTTGCTGCCTATTTTAAGAGGCCATCAGCTAGATGTTCTCTAACTTTAAGTAATTGTTCCCAACAATCTTGTCTGCCACTTTCGCTGCATTTTCTTGGATTCAAGGAATATGTCAGTTTGCAAAATGGATTTTTCCAATATGTTGTATGGCTGTGCACAAACTGGCTACTCCATCTTGAGGTAGTGGCTGAAATGTCGATTTAGAACTATGTGAAGGGTAAAGTTATTTAACTTTTTTAATCTTTATGTAAACAACATTCTGTTGCCATATACTGTAGTTTAAATCGTTTTCTCTTTCACTCTGTGAGAAGAGGAGGTTTGCTGGGATGTAACGTGAAATATGGCTTGCGCCGCACACCCCCTCGAGGAGGTTCATGGGAAGTTCAATGTCTGCGGATGGTGGCGTGAGCCAGCACAAGTTACGCAAGTGGCTTCAGCTAGAGCTGGCCAGAATTTTACAGTGCGGAGTGGAATTTTACCACATGGTAACAGAGCCAGAAAAAACAGAGGCAGTTCTGAAAAAAAAAAAGGATATAATTAAACATTCTGGTCTCACTAAGGTTTTCCCTGGCGGTGTTAGCTGCATTTTTTTTATATACTATGTTCATTCCTCTTCCTCCTTGTTTACCATGTAAAAGTTTTTTTCAAGTTAATGAAAAAGTGTTGCCTAAATGTAGCTGAGATTATTATTATTATTATTATTATTATTATTATATTGCAGTAAATGAAGATAGACACTTTTTTCCTGTTACAGTGCAGTATAGTGGGATGTTTTTAACTGTACTTTATTTACTAATCTCATAGCAGTGTTTACATCTATAGATTTTTTTGTTTGTTTGAATTTCAGTAAAAAGTACTGTTTATGCTAGATGTGTAAACTTTTAACATTTTTAATTAAGGTGATTTATTTATGCTAATATGACTTAGTCATGCTAATATTAATTATATTTATATGTAAAGATAAGTTGTTGTTCTTACCTTCATTACATTTATCAATGATCTAAGTAACAGCGAATAAAGTATGTGCGTCACATCTTTCATGTGTGACTGTTTGATCTTTTCATTTTTATGTCTCCAACGTCTGTACAGTTCTGTGATAATGTATTCTATGAAATTTTTGACGGTTGAAGTGGACTGTTTATTATCCACCAATGCATTTCCAATCTACTTATGCAGCTGAATGATGTGGGTATAATTTTTTATATGATACTTTAAATATGCGAACACTGTTATTCAACATTAATCGATGAAATGGGTTCGAAAACCCCGACTGATGTGAACAGAAATTTGCAACCATTTACTCATCTGTTTCTTCTACCGAAAGTTGAACTATGAATAATAATGAATCATCTCTGTCATGGTTCATTTCATAACCGCACATTCATTTTGTGCATCAAAGTGTGTTAGGAGGCTAGTGTGACCTTCCCTGAACCCAGATGACCATTTGACCAGCGACGCACACCAGCAGTGGCTCACATCCTGTTTGCTACAAACCACTGAAGCTCAGAACGCTGAACGCGCTGTCGCCGCCAGTGACTGGAATTCCTCCGCTGTTGAAATTATGTCTCTGGAAAAACCAATAATGTTCATGTGCATCAACATCAATTTCACTGATAGGGATAGAAAAGTTGCTTTAGTCCACTTATTGGTCACATACTGTGTGTCTGGGTTAACATTTCTTTGCCTGAGTGACTGCATTGTATACAGAAAAATTTGGGGATGAATTATTTTTTCATTATCGCTTTAACTCTAAATTCCTTTACAGCAGATGTTTTACCCTTAAAGTAGACTACCACAGTTGTTTCAAATAAAATCATTAACTCCATAGGACTCCATGACATTAACAGATTTTCTTTAAGGAATCTAAATAATTTCAGAAGTGGTGCTGAGTCAAATTCAGTTTGGACATTGGAAAATGTCAGTTGACCAACAAAAACATTTTTATTAAAGTGAGGGCATATTATATTGCTATTTGTATACATATACTATATATCAGTGGTCCCCAACTACTGGGCTGTGCAGAAAGAATAAAAAAGCTTATTTTTACTTCCACTTTATTGGCTATTAGAGTCTGCAGGGTGTTTTATTTTGAAAAATCAATTAAAATATCCTGAGATGGCCACAAAAGCACTGAAAACCCTGCTTCCGTTTCTAGCATTTTATCTTTGTGAAACGGGGTTTTCTGGTATCACCCATACCCACAGCAGAAGATAAGAAAGGGGGCACCAGGAGTTGAACCTGGGACCTCTTGATCTGCAGTCAAATGCTCTACCACTGAGCTATACCCCCCATGAAGTAGTAGTAGACTGGACATAAGGAACACACTTTGGGTGTCACTGTCTCTTGTCACAAGGAAACCAGCACAGGGCTCCCACTGATTCTGCATTATGGTGACTTGTACTTATGTGCACTTTACTATGCTTTATTACGGCCGGTCCGTGGAAAATTGTCTTACATGAAACCGGTCCGTTGTGCAAAAAAAGTTGGAGACCACTGCTATATATAATAGGGCACGTGGGTTTACGGTGGTGCTGCCTCACAACACCTGGACTCCAGGTGTGGGCTGAAATCTAACTTTTGTCTTTGCAGAGTTTGCATGTTCTCCCCACATCTTTGCAGGTTTTCTCCCACAGTCCAAAGACATGCTTCAGGTTAACTGGTCACTCTACATTGCTTATATGGTGCGCATGTGTGTGGGCAGCCACCCAGTGATGGACTGGCATCCCATGTGGGGGTTTCGCAGCCAAAGGCTCCAGACCTCCGTGACCCTGCCCAGGTTAATCATAATGCATGGAAAATATATTCAATTTTTTACTTAATTCGGAAGAATCTTGAACATATAATGCTGTAAGGAAGACAAAAGTATTCCACTGCATGTTTCATTTTTACACCAAAATAAAATAGGAAGTCACTGGGGACCATAATACTTGAGCAGTCTTTAGTGTCAGTAATTTTAACATGGTGTTGAAATAACTGTGCTGGTTACAGAAATATGAAAATACTGAATGTGTCTGTTAATCGGAGTGTTTTTAACACACATTTTCGATCGTCTTTACCAGAAACGCGACGGCTGCAACGTCCGTTGGGTTCGGCCGCTGGGTGGCGCAGGGCGTAAACGACCGGAAGGGGGCGCCAAACACGGAAGTGCGTTTTGCTGAGCAGAGAGAAGCCGGAAGTAGCAGCGCGACTCATTGAGAGAAGCTCGGGCCGCCCGGAGCTCTCACGACAGCGCAGTTTTTATTGTTTTAAAAAAATAATACATAAGGTTTATATTTCTGCACGATGCCAAACAACACCATGTCAGACCGTTTCAGGAAGGTGGACGTTGACGAGTACGATGAAAACAAGTTTGTGGACGAGGAGGACGGAGGCGACAGCCAGATAGGTCCCGATGAGGCAGAAGTGGACTCTCTTATTAGGCAATATCCTTTTATCAC
Source organism: Heterotis niloticus (assembly GCA_018136845.1). Classification (NCBI taxonomy): domain Eukaryota; kingdom Metazoa; phylum Chordata; class Actinopteri; order Osteoglossiformes; family Osteoglossidae; genus Heterotis; species Heterotis niloticus. The sequence goes on from CM030902.1 coordinate 18,850,835, forward strand.
TTGGTTTATACGTGATAAATGGCAACAGTTTTACTAAGACGTTTTCATATATTTTGCTTCGTGAGGTGTGAACTTGCTGTGCAGTTTCCGCCGGGTTGTGGCTGTAATAAAGGCCTTAGAAACCATCTGCAGATTCGGGTGAATGAATGAACCCTGCGTTAGCTAGTAGCAGGCTAGTTTACTAACTTAGTACAATGCATAGGAGTAGGACTGGTTGGTTTGGATGGTGATGCCTTTACCTGGGTGGGTATTAATTCACCTCACCTGTCATTAAATTTGATCCCCAACTTACAAACACAAGCATGTGTTCAGCCACTTGTGCGAAGTGCTCTGGCAAAGGACTGACTGTATTTTTATAAATCGCATAAAATGGCTGCATCAGTATCCTTCTGTTGGTTAAATTCACTTTTTTGGAGAAAAGCATTTGAAAAATGTCTGAATGTAGTGCAGATGTCGGTAGCGTGGCACTTTGGTGAGGAGGAAACAGCAGCGGGGTTTTTCAGACAGGGACGGAGCAGCGGACTCGCCTTTTCGCTCGCATTGAGGTGCAGGGAGAGGCAGAGCTGGTTGGCAGTCTTCCGGTGAGCCGGGATGCCTTGTGCGAGCCACCTGACAGCAGTGTTTATGGCACTCTGTAAATAAGAAAGCGCAATAAAGAACCCAGGCCAACGTGAGAGCAGGGTGTTTAAAAGCTTAAGGCGGAGGTTATTGTTTGCAATGACTGACGCAGCAGGTGACCTTTCTGCGCACAATTTGAAGTGTGAGTTACCTCTATTTATTGAAAATGAATACTAAGCATTTTTCAAAAAAGACTAATGCCAAATAGTTGCTCAAAAGTTTCTTAGGCAATAATTGTTAGACGTCACTTGTTTGTGTACAGTTCATTTTTTTCCCCCGCATCTGAGCACGCTTCAGCAGTTTGCATTGAGGGGCAAACATATGTGGAAATGTGGCGACACAAGGTTGGGGCACGGTAAAGCTGGCAGGTGTGTTTCGGCACGCGGCATCACGTGTGTGAACCGCTGTGAGTGCGCGCATCACCTTGCCCTTAATATTTCTCTCACGCTCATCAACAAGTCAAAAGAGCCACTGCAGGTAATACAAAAAAAAACCTGGCACTGTGATCTTTTCTTTAACTTCCTTTAACAGGGAACCTTGTGGGGGCCCTACAGGCTGTTCTCAAGAACCCTCCTGTCAACACAAAGAACCAAAATGTTAAGGTGAGGTCCATTTGCAGCTTTTTAATATAATATTTCTATTCTTGTGCTTACGAATTAGTTAATGCAGTTTGCCCCATGGTGTACCTAAACAGCTGGCCATTAAGAAAAAAGTTTGATTTTTTTTTTTCCCCTTCCCCTGGACAGCTTCTTTTTAGGAATGTACCAAATTATTGATTTGGCCACTCCTAGTTTTTGCAGTTTCTCTGATAGATTTGTTTTGTTTTTTAAGCCTAATGGTGGCCTCCTTAACTTGCATCAATACTTCTTTGGGGCGCATAGGTCCCATGGACAGCTACCAAATTCAACACCTGGAATTAACTCCAGACCTTTTATCTGCTTAATTTGTCATGAAATAATGAGGGAAGAAGCCACTTCTGGCCATAAAACTGCTTGTCATTCAATTGTCCAATTATTTTTGAGCCTCTGAAAATGGGGAACAATGTATATGAATGGCTGTAATTCCTAAATGGTTAACGTGATACTTTTGTTAAACCCCTTAAACTGAAGCCGAAAGTCTACGCTTCAATCACATCTTGACTGGTTTGTTTCAAATTCATGGTGGTTGTGCACAGTGGCAAAATACTAAAAATTGTGTCATTGTCCAAATACTTATGGACCTGACTGTATAACAATGATTTTTTTAAAATAGTATTTTTTGCCAATAAACTAAAAAACCTGAAGAGTTGTGTTTATCTGCATTGTGCGGAACTGAAGTAAAAGGGTAATGAACAGCGGCTGCGGTGCCGAGTGGCAAATCCTTAACAAGTTGTGGTGTTGCGTAGGATCGCGCAGAGGGCCTGGTGCTCAAGGTGCTCAGCTCCTTTAAGAGCAGCGACATTGAGAAGGCAGTACAGTCGCTGGAGAAGAATAGCATTGACCTCCTTATGAAGTACATATACAAAGGCTTTGAGAGACCTTCGGAGAACAGCAGCGCTGTACTGTTGCAGTGGCACGAAAAGGTGAGTGTTCTTCACTACTTGGGACCTGCACGCAGCTAAAATTTGTGAGACCACCACAAGTCTCCAAGTTGAAACCTATGCTGTTGTGGTGGTGATTCTGAACTTTTAACCAAACTGGTTGTGTGTTAAAATTAGAGGCCATAAACTATTGTTGTACCCTGGAGGTAAATATTTGAAATTGTCATTTGGCTGTGTGCTTCTGTTTTCAAAATACAAACTTGTAACCTCTTAAAAGCTCATAAACAGCATATTTTTTGGTTGCGAGTGTCTCCTGCACCATAAAGGTGTGTGGCATTAATGGGCTGGTTGGTTTTCAGGCTCTGACTGCAGGAGGAGTGGGTTCCATCGTACGTGTGCTGACAGCCAGGAGGACAGTCTGATGGGACCATGTTTGCTCCACACCAGCGGAAGAATTTGTCTTGCCTTTCTGCTCTTCTACAATGTTCTTCACTTCCACTTTCTCCCCACCCCTGTCTCCATTTCCATGACATGGCCACCTCTGCTGCCAGTTGAGTGACGACCTCTTGCCAGCATTGAAATGCCAAATGTCTGGGAAAAGGTTCTGTTTAGATGTATGATGCGGTTCTTTTTGATGGAGAGAATTACTAAACCTGGCATCCTCCTCATGGTGGTAGTTTCAGACGAATTACTGGTAATTTTTCAGGGCTCTGTGTGAACCCCAATTCATGTCATGAATTCTTCCCATTACACAAGTCACGTCCCCACCTATGGCAACATGAGTTTACACTGAAGAGCTCTGATGTGGTTTGACTGACGTTCAAGCACCGTTTCACTTACTGTCAGCAGAACGGAAAACTTCAGTCTTGGACATTAATTTATGCCAGATCAAACAAAATGCATGTTTTCCCTGGCTGGTTGTTTTCCTCTACTGCAGAAACCTTTCTACATTTACACAGTTCTCCATTTTTCATTGATTCATTCGCAGCAATGGTTCCTCTTTCCCAGAAGGTTTAGGTTCTGATTTCAGTCAGAGCATGCGTCTTGAAACAGCTGCAGTGGAAGGGTTTGCCGCTGTCTTGACGCCAGCATAGAAAATTCACAAAAAAATTCTTTGAACCCAGTCCATTGTACCCATCGTGCTTTTTAAACGATCACTTTGATGCCTTTTTTTACACAAAGGATGCATACAGTATTAGAAAACTGTGCTTTGTCACAGGTGCACAGGTTAAGCAGTATCTTTGGAATGCCAGTAGTGTTTTTGGACCAAACTGTAGTTAAATAAGGAGTCATGTAGGTTAGTTGTATTTACCCTCAGTAAACTGGTATGGGAAATTCTCTTTGCTTTCTTTGTTAATCTGGACAGGGTTCATGTTGGTAAAATATTGGTCTTCATCAGCAGTGTTTTGTCATCTCACCTTCCCCAAACTTTTGACTGTAATCACGCCTCTGCTGTTGTCCACTCGGACCTGTCTTTCTATTCATCCCTCCTGTGAATGTCGTTGCTTAATCTCAGCTTTTCCAGACCATCTGCTGGAATAAAACGGGAGCACTTTGCTACCATAGTGAAATAATATTTTGAAATACCTCGACATTTCAGGAAGGATTTGTGGCAGATGGATGCCAAAAATGGCTTGTGTGTGAAGGCTGTTGTGCTCACTTCTCTGAAAAGCCTCACGGAGGAGGACGTTGGATGGACTAAAGAGGCTAAGGAGTGGCTTTCATCTCACCCACTAGAACCTAAAGTCAGTGAATGAAGGGGACATTTTTGTCAAGGTGGCTTCTTTTGTTTCCTGCCTTAATAATGGGAATATAATTAATTTTGTTATTTTCTGGTACACATTTTCTTGATAGCGGTTGAACCGTGTGTGAACTGGCTGCCCACTGCAGGCCGCAGCAAGTGACTTGACATTGTGTTTTAATGTATTGTATAAAATAACACTGACAAACCAATGGTTTGCTGCAAAAATGTCCAATTTACGACAATGTGATTTACCCTTGTGCCTCAAAGCATCTGCCTCTATTGTAAACGGAGCATTTTTCAAAATCTCTGTGTTTATACAAAAAAATTTTCACGTTGATTTTGCACTTTGCATTTGTAACATTTTTGCCAGTTTTTCCTTTTTTTCATTCGCTGTATTACAGTTGAAAAATGGGATGCTTTTTGGTGCACCAAGTACGAGTGAATAACTGATTTTTGGAGACTGAAAATGACCCCCTGGGTAGAAAAACAATTGTCTCTAATATCTGTTATTAATCTAATAAAGGAATAAGGATGTTATTAACTATATTTTATTTTTGATTAGTACATTTTTACCGTACTTTGGAGGTTACAGCTGAAAATTTGGGAAGCCATTGAGGTTTTGTCACACCTTGGAGGATGTGGTTGTGATCGCACATTGGTTTTATAACAAGTTTTTTGGTTTTGACAGGTTTCTTATCTGAAAAAGATCTACTCTTAGCTAAATTTACTGCACCGGGCTGCCTTGGAATATGTGGTTTCAAAAATGAGCGGACAGGCTTCACAGTGCGTTTCCATTCTAGGTTTAAGATTCAACCACAAAAACACTTATAAGTAGGGTCCAGGCTTGGGTGCATTTCAGTTCATTCTCTTGGTGCAGAAATTGCCAAAGCTCCAGTTTTTTGAGCTTGGAAACCGTGAGAAACTTTGCAAACTTATTCTTCTGGCTTGTGAAAAGTTTTGCTGGAGCCAGGAAATGAAGAACAAAACAGTTCACCATTTGCGCTTAGCGATCCAAAAATTTCACACCGTGCAGCCGCAGCACACGATTTATGTTTGTCGCTCTCTCCGCACCCTTCTGCACAAGATCCCGCCTCAGCGATGCAGAACATTCCAGCACGGGAAATGGAAAAGTGCCATCAAGTCGTGTCTGGCTCCTGGGTGAGCAATGGCACAGTTTTCGAGGTACAGAGGAACAGAAATGGTTTGCCATTGTCTTCTTCTGCCTTATTTTTTGGAGGAAAATGGGGGGGGACTTCAGATGGGCTTACAGAAAGGACATACATCCCTGTGTTTGTGTAGGTTTTCTTACACAGTCCAAAGATAAGCGTTTTAGGGTAATTGGTCGCTCTAAACTGCCTGGAGTGTCTGAATGGATGTGTGTGTGGCCACCCTGTGGTTAACTGGTGTTCCACCCAGGGATTCTGAGATTAGCTCTGGGCTGCCGTGATCCTGATCACAATTAAGCGGTTAATGGAGGTGGATGGATGGAGATTTTAGGAAATCAGAGAGATGTGGGTCTGAAACAGATGTTTGAGACCCTACTTGTATGCTGTGAAGGATTCAGCAGTTCTGAGGTGTAGAGGGAGCTCATTTCCAACACATTAGAGGCAAACCTGAGAACCTACAGACTTTTGAAGAATGTGACAGCAGGTCGGCCACAGTTACTTACATGAAACCTGATTTTGCCATATCTCCGTTTCAAAAACAAACACCCAACACGCATGCAACTTTCCCCTCTGTTTGGTGTAAAGTTTGCGATGCTTGACCCAAACACTCTGTTTTGCTGTTAGAAAGCAAAAGGCCCTCGGATGACACCGCTTTAGATAATATTAAATAATGCCTGTTGTAGGTTTTACACACACACACACACACACCTCTCAATGGGAAATTAAATTTTTGGGATCTTTGTAATGTTTCTATTGTTTTTAACTGTGTGCTCTTGTATTTAATATGAATTCCACATTTATCAGTCCAACTGTACCAGAAGTCCACCAAAGAAACAAATAATGTAGTGATAAAGGTGGTACAAAGAGTTGCCTATTAAATGTTGTGTTCATGAATTTGCTGAGTTCATAATCCAGATTTTTTGGAAAGTTCAAAGTTGTCGCTGGGACAAAAAAAATGCTACGGAAGCACTATGGTGTAGTTAGCAGCTATGACCACTAGATGGAGGCATATCCCAAATTTAGGCCATTTTGTAATATTTTGAATTATCTTTGTTTATCTAAACCTGTTAGGGGAAGGAAATATTTAATTTTAGTACCTATAGATTGGTGTAAATATCACAGACACATAAGACTGAAGTAAGCACAAGCACAGGGATTTTCTGGTTTGTAGTACAATTTTACCTGCAAGATGTTTTTTTTTTAGACAATGACAAAACTGTTCCCATCAGCAAAAGTCTTTGCTTTATAACCTTTTCCTAACTTTATAATATATATTAATGGATGTAAATACTACTGGTCAGCATTCTTAGAACTGCCATTTAAGGAGGTGTTTGCCTGGCTTCCGAAATCTTAACAGGCTTATCGGCTTCCATCTATAGTTTTTGTAAGAGATGACGAAAGCGAAAGAATTTGTTGTAAAATTAAATGGATTACTGTAGGTAACTGTGGTATCGAATTGTATACTGGTTTAAAGCTAGGATGTTATATGTGACCTGGGAAAACGCTATGGCTATGTGTACGAAGCATGGAGGAGTCCCTATTATAGACATGCGTGGGGTCATTCTGAAGCCACTTGGGTTTTGTTGTTCTGATCTTTCAAAACAGAACAGAGGTGGCCTCTTCCCTCTTTTTGAATGTATTTATTCTGACGTGAGACACCGCCATTCTGTCTTACAGTATCACCACCTTCCACAGCCCCATCACTGAGCAGCTGAAATTTCCAGGATTAAACTCTTTAACCTCTGTATAGCTGTCCTTGGTGTTTTAGCAGCATTCACTGGTGTTTAGAGGCAAACCGAGCGGACAGCTGCCTTCATGCCACTGTGTGTGTGTGTGTGTGTGTGTGTGTGTGTGTGTGTGTGTGTGTGTGTGTGTGTTTGTGTCTCACACAGCTTTTCACACGTCAGCCGTTCTGTAGAAAGTGCCCCCCCAGGACCTAGAGCAACCAACTGGCCTAGCAAGTGATGCATGGATAAATGTTGAACGAATCCTTTACCTTGTGGCTCCCCTCTAAAGCTGCATTTAACTAAATATAAACAGTGAGAAAGAGACTGAAATGAGCAGTTCCCCTAGCATCTGGATCGCATTTCAAACCAATTGCAGGACTGGAATGAATTGTTCTTGTTTTTGTGGCGCCAACACATTCTCAGTGCTACTTCGCAGTGAAGGAGAGAACTGATCCAACTAGAAAGAAGCCGAAACCTTTTGTATTATATTAGTATTGTTATGGAAACCCAATAACCAAGCCCATTTTCATGGGGTTAGCAACCCAAAAAACCCTCTTCTTTTGGTGTTAACTAAACCAACGAAACAAAGTACACTGTTCTACCCTGGTTCTCTTACCACAGTAAAAACCAGGTGAAAATTGTTCCAAAGAAAATAGCCACACCCCTTTCACGTACACCAGCGGTAACTGAGTACAAGAACACTGAAGATACCCAGATCACTGTCACTAATAAATACACCAAGGGCCTCCACCTTCCACCCCCCCCTTCTTAAGGTGTCTTCATTCCTTGAACATCTCCTTCACAGCTGACTGGCCAGTGGTGTTCTGCTTTCAGTTTAGCACCTGTTCATGGGAGACCAAACACGCACAAATGCTAAAGACCTTCTGACCAAGGCCTTAGCGGTCTCTGCGATGTGAGCAGCATCCTGATGCAAAGGGAAGGAAAACTTCAAATCCAGTATTGCAAAATGCACAGCCAGGTGTCACTGGGTGAAGAAATATGATGGGAACGTGAGGAAGTGCGACGTGCAGCACCGCTCGTCTTTACTGGCGCACTTTCAGTTCGGCTCTGCCCCTTGTTCACGTTTTTCCGGAATGTGGACAGGCAGATAATGTGACCTCATTGCAGAGTTCCCAGCATCAGACCTTCATATCAGCAAAACTACTGCTGGGGAGGAGCTCAGACAGTGAAACCGAAACATGACGCTGTGAGTGGGGAAGGAATGGAGGAAAGCACAAGGTTGCCGTCACAGCAAAACAAAACTCGGGCCAACGCGAATGGCTGACCAGAAAAATGCTATTTTGAATGCGTGGCTGGGTCTTTACATAGGATTAACTCGTATTAGAACTGATCGTGTGATTTTTGTTTATTTTTTAAATACCGAAGTTTGTGAAGCGCCTGCACACAATAAATAGCAGTGCCGCAGCTAGAACAGCCATTTGGCTAGGATGGGAGCAGTGGTCTTAGCTGAGAAGTAGTACCTGATGGTTAAATGGTGGGATCTACAGGTCACTGTGCAGAGGCCAAGGTGTGGGACAATGCCAGGAAGGCTGCTCTTACATTCCTGCTAGATAACCTTAGTAAACATCTTAGACCCACCTACCCAGAGGAGTTGTGGAACATAAGACTTTCTGTGAATATTAAATACAAATAGCTGCAATATATGTTCCTCATTATCGTTTTGATATGTTGGTATAATGGCCTGGTTTGGTAATACATTTTGGTTATGATCGCTAGTTTGCTGCATCCTTTTCAGCATTACATCGATGCTGTGTGAGGGTTAACATCATCTGTTCAAATGAACCAGCACACAAAACATATGTTTTGCAACAAAATGTCCAATTGTTCTGCCATTGTCTCCCAGTGGGACTCACACACCTGCATAGGTTTCTCACTGTAGGTTTAGATGTGGGATTAAGTTCATCTCTGAGACTGTGTCGGTTTCCTCCTGCAAGCCACCCATGGTCATGCTTGGAAGAAGACAACCGTGAGCCACATCTGTACCTTCTCCTGCCTAGAAAGTCCCAACAGTGATTTGATTCGATGCCACTTAGCCAGTATGAGCTCCACCGCATTACTGTTATATTATATAACCCTGTGACACTTTGAAGACCTCTTCCTGAACTTAAACTTCCAATCTTCTGCATCTAAGATAAGATAAACTTTAATGATCCCTAGGGAAATTCTTATGCCCACAATATGCTCAGTTCCACAAGACAAAATAGAGATAGTCAATAAATAATGAACTAAACAAGTTGAATTAAATTATATAAGTAAGTACAGGAAGGCAAGTCAAAGGAAAAGTTGATGTGGAAGTAGATGCCTAGGTGGCCCCACACAGAAAGGGGAGGAATTATAAAGTCTGATGGCCACAAGGAGAAAAGATCTCCTATGCCATTCAGTCCTGCACATGGGGGCAATGAGTCTTTTGTGCCGATGTTGAACCAGAAGGGCATGCAGGGGGTGAGAGGCGTTGTTCAAGATGCAGAACAATTTCCTCAGCATCCTCCTCTCCGACACAAATACGTGAAAATATAGTGGGGACACACTGTCCCCATTCACACCACGCCAGTGTTTACCTGAAACAGCCTTACCTGTGACAGCTCATACGGTAGATACAGACCATAACACAGTGTTATTCTGAGCCCACAAACCCCCCCCCCCCCCCGAGCTGATGCTACGTCTACCAGACATTCCCACGGCTCAGGCTACTGTGATTTTCTGCAGGAATTCTAAACAGGAAGCGTCCGTTGTGTGAGAACGGCCATGACCTCCCAACACAAACAGAGAGCTCAGCACAGCAGTACCCAGGTGTCCATTTGAACCAGACTCAGCAACCTGACACACTCTTGAACTGCCCAGAATAACACACACACATACACACGAGCAGAAGAAAACATCTGAAAGGGTTGGTGAAGAAAGGAAGAACCAAGTGTGAAAATGACGGCCACGCTACACAGACCAAACTATCGCACAGAAATAATGTGGGAAGTCATCACATTTCACCATCTCTTCTCCATTTGGTTATTATTAAATTGTATACTTTCTTTCATTTCTTCTATGAAAAGGACAGTGTAGCCCAAATTGACAGCATTTAACATTAACAAATGTAATGCCAGCAAGATGTTTTCATTTGACTAAAACATTTGTTGAGCCTGAGCAGGACTCATAGAAGTCTCTGTCTTTGGTGTTAACTAAACAAAGAACCTCCTCTGTGTCTGAAGGCACTTCAGTTTAAAATAGAAAAGGTCCGGGTTGGCGGAGGTTAACGCTCATAGATCTGGAGCCGCGTGTGTGTGTTGAAAGCGATGGCATTCTGACAGCGTTTGCTGAATGTCTGGTGTCCACATCTACTTTGCTCAGAGCTTGATTTTTAAGTATCTGTGGCAGAAACATTTTCTTGAATCTCTGCGAAGATTTTTAAACACCCCAAGGCCACAAAAGCACGATCATACTGAGTCGGCGATGATTATTTCATATTCAATAAACCTATCCAAAGAGCTCTTTGTATGAATTTACAGAAGAATTATGGCCTAGAAAAAGTCTCAATGGAATGTAAATTAAGAATTGCTCAAACCATGCTTTTTAGAGTAAGTTAACTTGCACAAAAGCCTCAGCTAATAAATTCATGAAAATAAATGTATGGATTTTTAGAATTTATGTGAATATAAATGTATTTTATTTACATTTGCTTTGACTTAAAAATGATTCCTTTCAGGTGAATGTGTTTCCTGTTTTTCCTCTGCGATGACAGCAAAGGACAGGCGGTGACAACCTTGTGCTTCAAACGCCACAGATGTAACAGCTTTGCAGTCTGCCAGCGTGGACAGTTGTCCAGACAATCGGTTGAGTCTGTGTTCTGCCCTTCACAGTGCAGCCTCTTCTGGGAAGGAGGGAAGTAGTTGGTTAACAATGAAAGGAACCTGCATGAGGAGAAGGAGGGAGCGAGAGAGAGAGCAGAGCGGCCAGGTTGGCCAAGGACAAAGTGAAGAAGGCGAGAAATAGAAACTGATTTAACAAACATGATAACCAATCTCTGATAGCAAGGCAGACAGGGCAGTAGTGACTGGATTCAGCTGGCTCATGCCTCACCTGTGCACAGGTAGTGTGTAAAATAAACCAGGTTCACCGAAGTAAAGGTCAATTCACAATTGAAGCTGCAGAGCCACAAACGTTGGTCATGATATAACAACAACCAGTGTCTGTTACCTGTCTGGTGGCAGTCTGTTGGGTGGAGGTGGTGCAAACACTGAGAGCAAACACATTTATTTCACTTCAGTTCACTTTAACTCAGTTTAATTTTGCCGAGTGCTCTTCTCACGAGGGTGCCAAAGAGCGCTGAAGAAAGGAATGTTACAATAAAAAAGGGTACAGAAACTGATGCCGGTTATTTTATTCTAAGGCAGTTAATTATTGCAATAAGTAAGCTGACAGTTGAAGAGAGGAAAACAACAAGCTCCCAACTGCGAAAAAGAGGAGCAAAATACACCTCCAGCTGCCCAACCCGCCTGGAATACAGACAGGTGTGCGTCCTGAACATTTGGGACATTTTTGTGCCACTTTCTCTGAACCACTTTCAGAAGAAAGAAAACTGAGAGGTTTTCACGGTCAGAGTCAATCGATTGAGAATGTGCCCGAGTTGGAGAGTCTGGCTGGTGTTTATTATCTTTGTTTTGTTTCCATTGCTTAAAAGATAGAAAAGAAAGCAACCTTCTAAGATCATTCCTAGACACCTTTCACAGTCATTGGGCAGAAATCTCTCGTTCTGACTGAAGTCTTTTAGGAAAGCTCCCTTTGGTTACCTTCAGCAGCTGGGCTTTTGGAGGTCAAGGCTGATGACCTTGATATGCTGGACGCTGAATAACCGGACAACCAGGACAAAGAAAGTATGTTGAGTGTGATCTGTGTTGGCAAGGATCAGACTAACTCGGTATTTTATTTATTTTAAATCCTCAATGTTCAAGTGGACAACGGGCTTTAAGATATACTTTAAAAAATTAAACAGCCACAGCTAGTAGCTATTTCTGTTCTGCTGTGGTTTTCACAGGGATGGTAAAGCATTCAGACTGTTGTATGCTGGGAGAGAAACAAAAGCACCTTCCTAGTCCTAAATATAAATTATTGGGTTGCAGGATTAGAAAAAAACTTTTAAAAAACAAAGACTAGCTGGTATAGAGGTTCACTAGTGCACAAAACCCGAAGATGACAACCTGAGCAAGATACTTGGCATTATTTACTCTTCTAAAGAATCAGAATCAGATTTATTTGGCCAAGTTTGCACACAAATTTGGCTTCGGTTCCCAACGACTTTCAGTGTACGTAAGAACACAACATAAACATACATACACATGCATACATACAAGTGCAAAAATGCATGACAGGGCCAGATAATAAGAATAAATATTGTAAGAGGAACATTGAGGAACTAGCAAGAACTAACTAACAAGAGGAACTAACAAATCAGCTGTTCATGGATGTAACAGCGTAGGGAAAGAAACACCAAAAAAAACCCAGAACAACCAGTAATGTTCCTAAAGTATTTGGCCCCAAGGTTGGATCCTTTCTTTGGCACCCTCTCCATCCCACATTGTGTCCGAAAATCATTTATAATAATAACCACGAATGTTATTAATGAGCAAAAAAGAAAGAGGGGAAAAATTAGTTTTGACTTCCTTTTATTGTATTTTTTATATTCTAGTGTAGTGGTGGCAGGGGGAGTGGTGGCTCTATTAATACATTGCTGCGCCATGTGTATAAATACTACATAAATATAATATTTCTAAATATATGCATACTACTTGTTGTGGGGATTTATGGGAGGATGTGACCCTTTATAGGTCTAATGTACTTAAGAGCTTTGCTGGGTGTTGAGTGCTGTGTTCCCACAGCCCTGTTTCCCAATTCCACCCACTGACAGCAAGGTCAAGTCAGGTCATTAGAATATTGGATTTTACTTTATTAAAAAATAGGACTGTTGACAGGAGGGGTTATACTGCACCTGGGCTTATGAACAGACCTAATTTATTCAATATCTGTTTCAATCAACCAAAAATTTTGTAGATTTTTTTGATAGCCCGCAAAACCATCGTTTTTGTACAGCCCTGGCACCTCCCTTCCCTGGGAGCACCCCTCCATTACTGTATGCCACTTATAAAGACTAACTGTAAAGGACACTGGGTATCCCCTTGCAACCAGAAGGTCCTGTGTTCACACTCCTGACACATGCTGTGGTATCCTTGAAGAAGGTAGAGAAGGTGTCAGTGAGTAAACGCCGACTCTTGGCCACCACCCTTGTGGCTTTAATGCCAGAGTAGGCATTGCAGAAGTTGACCGTTGCCTTCTTCCATGCATGTTTAGGGCTGAGGGAGGAAAGACACCTGACACAGGGAGAACATTCAATTTCAGCACAGACTGAGCTCGATTCAAACTTCTTAACAGCGAATCCGTTATTTTTTACGGAAAAAATAGGCTCCCCAGATGAAAAACAGCAGCATTTCCCAATACCTTCTGCACTTCCTTTTCATTCTTCTTAAGGAAACATTTTGATTTTTTGTCTTGCTGATGTTTTCATGGTACCTTGTGCTGAACGGGGAGAGCACAACATTTGATCTCCCTTTGTGATGCAACATGCACCACTGGATGGATCCGCGAGGGGGGCAATTTGTGCTTTAAAATACAGCCAGCGATTCAGCAGCTGAGAGAAAAGTGTCCTGCTTATGATATGTGTGTGTGTGTGTGATGGGCGGAACCAGAGTCAATGTTGATGTTTGGTGGGGGAGCTGCTAGGACATACGCAACCGGAACTGCTACCGTTTCCTGCTCAGGACTGGCTGGTGAAGGAGAACTTGCCAGTATTGATGGTACCGGTAGGCCGGAGCGGGAGAGTTGCCTTTGGCCTGAGGCAAGGACTGCCAAAGTCCATTTCAATGCCAGTTTTTGTTTTCCTCTCCTCAGCTGCCAGCTTGCTTACTTTATCACTACGTTACTTGCTTTTTGCCAGATCTCTGATTCTTTCTTCAGTGTTGCATCACTGTGTGAGAAAAGCATTCTATAAAAAAATTAAGCAAACTGAATTTGAATTTTTATGATGTAAATAAATCATATTGCTGCAAAGTAGATGCAGCATTACTAGCAAATTTTTGATTTTTGCCTTCATTTATACAAGCTCACATTGTTTCCATAATAATGTAGAAGTTAATACTCTAGACTTAGCAGAAAATAACCAAAATCATAACTGACAAAAAAACTTGTGGGTTTGGGACATCAAGTATGTAGCTCTGTCTCAAAAGGTCTGATACAAGCAGTAGTTTTCTACTTAGTTTGTCATTGTTTCTCATTTCATTTTCATTAATAAACGGCTTTTCATTTACTGGCTTTTTCAAGATCCTGGTACTGCACTTAAGCGATGTGTGCAACAGAATGTGTGTTTCAAATGGAATGAATTCTATTAGGCAAACATACACAGTGAGTGACATTTTAAAGACATTTTAAAAACATTACAGGTGGTTATGTGATTTTCATTCAAATGCAGCCTCTGAATAATGTTTATAAACCCCGTAATGGTCATTTTCAGTAATTTATTTTTATTATTAGTAATTTAATAACAGTGTCAATATAGGAGTTGGTAATAAGATCTACGTCTATCATAAATAATGTAGTTCTTTGTGTTCCACAGCCTGATGAACACTTTGTCCTTCAATTCTGCTGTCAAAACAAAAGTATGATGGTGAGATAAACAGTAAGCCTGACCCCACCACACACACACACACACACACAGCATTTGGACAGGTACAATGCTATGGCACGAGTTACTATTTTACCTGCTCAATTGGGCATGGAAGTATGTTACTTTTACTTGATATTTTCCAGGACAGGCTGGAGTTGGACAAACCCGATGAGACCAGAATTTAGCATGAAGAACACAGCGGCAAACAGACTTGTTTCCTTTTTATTGAAGTCCTAAGTTTCACCCAAATATAGAACCCTTTAAAGCAAGTCCCAGTATTATGGCTTCTCTTTTACCTGCATTTAAGATGAGAAAAATAATGCTTAAATGTGTGATTATTTGCCTCACAGCTTTTTATATCACTTTAAACATGGTTTGAACACCAATCAAAAACCTACTGAGCTGTTCTACATGGGAGGAGACTTCATACTAAAAGTGCAAGAAACATAAGTTTTGTTAAAAATGTTATTTCAGGAACAAATTTAGACCAGAATACATCCGATGACCTGTCAATCATTCCCCTTTCCATATAAAAGCTGGGAAGAGGCTCCAGCAGAGTCTAAGCCCAGGTGGATACCGCAACCAACACGAACGGTCATGCCAGTCAAAATACTTCAAAACTCCTAGATGTCATTTATGATCTTTATGCCTTATTCATCTCTTATGTTTGAATATCACTGTTGTTTTAATACATTCCCGAGCAGCTTGATTTAACATTATGGCTCTCGTTTAAGTGTCTATTGGTGAGAATTCTGTTTTTCACTTTTTGAATTACAGACACTGTAACATTGCGTGCATTTATTCTGTTTTTAAATGCTCCCTTTCCTCCTTTCAGACTGAGCTTAAGAACTTGAAGGATGCTATGGCAGTGGCTGTCTGAGATGAGTGTGGTGTTTGTGAATTAGATAATATTATTTCAAACACAACCTTGAAATGAAACATGGAACCACTGAAAGCTGATCTACTCTTTTTCGCTCTATACACATTGATGATGTTACCTCGAATGCTAACATTAGTGGGAATAATGCCAAGCTCAGTATTTATCTAATAATGAAATGTCTTTCTAAGAAACCGTACTTTTCTTTTACTGCAGCTCCGATAATCCAAAGCCTCTTATCCATACCACCCATCGTGGTTGCCTCGAGCATCGTGTCTACATTCTTAAAACCTGCAAAACTGTATCCTTTCATTGGGGTGAGGCCACCTCATTTGACCCCTATCCACTACTCTGTACAGGACTGTGTCACATGGAGGATCTGGGCACTGTAACTTGGTCTCTTCTGCATATCATCAGAGTTGGCACCTGTGTACTGCGACACCCCCCTACCCTCCAGAATTTTATTTTTGTCTCGTGGATTTTCATCCAAACTGAGTTCTTACAAACCTTTCCACACTGACTCCTTGCAGCCATTGTGATTTGAATCTAGTTTCTAATAAAGTTTGGCCTGGTTGTGTATTGTTCCCTCCTCTCAGATTCCTCTGGGTGCCTAATATCTACAACCGACTATATTTTTATTACTTTCTATTTCTATTTATTTAATTTTATTATAGTTTTATATATAGTATTTTTTACATTCACCAAGAACTTTTAATAGCAGCAAGGATCATGAGGGGAGATACAGTAGAACCCTCTGGAGTGTTGAATTTCCTCTTAGTCTTATTTTAGTCCCCTGACATTAAAGTGTGAGGTTGTTTCTGATCACACAACCCTTCCTCTTTTCAGCCAAGACTGTGAACAACATGGTCTTACTGAGTTCTGCACTTTTTTATGTAAAATTTTTTATGCTAAAATACAGCATGACTGAAAGCTCAAGATAAGGACACACAGATCCTTGTTTTGTTAAAAACAAAGGAAGTTCTTGATCATCACCAATGGCGAATCTATAAGCTGGAAAATACACTGCCCAGCCAAAAAAAGTCAGCACCTGGATTTAACTTGGTGTTATGATGTGGGGTTGCTTCAGTTGGTCAGGTCTAGAGTCAGCAACGTTATGTGCCCAAAAAATGAGCTCAGCTGACTACCTGAATATATTGAATAAGCAAGTATTTCCATCAATGGATTTTTTCTTCATATTCCAAGATGACAATGCCAGGATTCATGGGGCTCAAATTGCGAAAGAGTGCTTGAGGGAGCATGAGAGAGACATCATTTTCACACATGGATTGGCCACCACAGACTCCAGACCTCAACCCCATTGAGAATCTTTGGGATGAACCGGAGAAGACTTTATGCAGCGGTCTGACTCTCCCATCATAAATACAAGATCTTGGACAGAAATAAATGTTGTGACATTGCATAAGCTTATGGAAACGAATCAAAGCTTAAGGTGGTCCAATGAAATATTAGTGTGTCACTGTTTTTTGGCCAGGCAGCGTATATTTTATATTCTACACCTAAAAATTCTGCATATTTAAACAAAGTTGCAGAAAAAAATCCTTACACACCCTGAAAAGGTGTAGTGAACTGAAACTGTTTGCCATTTCATATGACTTCTCAAAAGGGTTCTGCACAATGAAAAGATGTTGCAGTTTAGTGGCTTGTGGGAATTTATATCCTTTTTCATAAAACAGAGCTATAAGTTAGTACAACAGCACATGTGGTCATTTTGAGTCCATAGATGTGCTTCACATGAGCTGGATAAAAACAGTACAGCTACACACTCATCTATTGAACCCCTATTAGCTGATTCCTGACAACATAATTTCAGTTCCAGCTTCGAGCAGTTATTCATGACAGCAGCAACAAAGCTCAGGCTTTGCTCACAAGTTTATTATTTAACAAGAAACAACATGCCAATTCATTGTAATTTGTACTTAAATTATGCAGCACAACCAGGAGTTTAACACAATTTGCACCCATACATGGAGGTGAATCTATATGCAGATTCAACCTCTTCTTGGTACTGAAGCCTTTATATAAAGCGTTAAAGTGTTGCACGCACAGTAGCGGACCAGACCAATGAGAAATAACTATCCTTAAAACAGGCCAATTAAAACAGGAACATAACAAGGAGGTCCCACCCAAAATCTTGCAGGAAAGTTAGACAAAGAAGTAACTTGAGGGCTACACGGTTATTTATGATCAGTGGAGGTTAAGCGGACTACACCATATAAGGGAAAAAAAATTCAGCTGAGAAACGAGAAAAAAAATTACTTTTAACAGAATAAGAGACCACCCAAATTAAACAAATAAACCACTGCTTGATATTACAATACCGCTAATATCATCCTATGCAGAAGCTGTGCTTCTACACAGAAAAAAAGCACTTTTTACAGCATAGCTGTAATGAAGAAATGTGTATAATATAATAGAATACCTACATGCTTTTTTCAAAATGATGGATGGGGTGAAGAATGTAAACAGTAGTGGAAATGGAAAGAAAAATTATGAACTTTAGTATTGATATTTATTCAAGCTGTCAGCACTGTCCAAGATGTTAAACAAGGAGATCCTGAAGATTATACCAATTCACGTTAACTATAGGTCTAGAAGTGTGAAATGTATTGGCTACCATTGCTGTGTTTACAAAAGATTTTTTCTGCCAGTTTGCCAAAGCTTTCAGCAGAAATGTTGTTAACATAAACATGAAGGATATAATAAGTAAGTTCTTTGCAATCTGGTTTCCTGTAAGTTATCAAAACTGGTCTAGGAGTGCCATTTCTAATATTAGAGCTGCATATGTTTGTGAAACAGACTTGCTGGCCATATATGAACCCACATATGAAATATGGTTAGTATTCATGTGACATCTTTGTGTGTCAAAGAGGGAATAAGGATTTACAGATGTTGTTGAACATAAACACATCCGTCCACCACTCTAGAGAGTGTTCACTGTTTTCTGTGCCGTCTGGAAGCACGATGGGGCTGTGTGACATGCATCTTAATATAAGATGCCATTTCTGTACAACTTTCCAACACAAAACCTTCTGCACACACACACCCCCAAACAGACCAGCACCAGACAGTGTCCTCTGACTCCTGGGGATTTATTCTAAATTAAATCAATTTTATCTCCTTTTAGAAAATTTGCTTCGGTGTTAATAGCAAATATGTAATTGCTGTAGGATGCCATGTCTCTCTTCACTGATCCTATTGCTCAGCTGATGCTTTTATCCAAATTTAGATGACCAGCGTGACCAACTTAAATGGTGAGATATTTTTGCTGGAGCATTTCAGGATAAAAAGGAGTAGGACTGGACAAAGAGCTTTTGACTTTGTCTCCAGCTTTCTGTTTAGCCAACTGCTTTATATAACAACATTTCGATGGCTCGCATACAGAAGCTTTTAAGTGTGACTGTGTGGTTTTTTTGTGCTTCTGTGTGTGTGTGTGTGTGTGTGTGTGTGCGTGCACACGCGCATATGTGTGTACATGCCTTTCTGTTTGTCTGTACACATATGCCTTTGCAGGTGGGAGTGTGAGGCAGGATATTAGATGTTGGATGGGGGTGGATGCTCTGTTGCTCTAGGCTCAGTTTTCCTGTTATATAACATTTGCTTTTCTTCTCACCGAAGTGTTGTATCATGAGACAAATTGGAGCAAAACCTAAAAGGAGGTGTGTTCTTTTTTGTTATTAAACAACAACAGAACTGGGTCACAGTAACATAGTGACAGAAACACAGTTCATACTGCGACCACAACTTATTAACATCAGTGGGACCGGACTTGTGTTCATAACTCAGTTTATTTGTAGCTCAAAAGCCACCATTAATAATAATTTAATAAAATGTGATTTAACAGAGTAAAATATTAAAGTGACTCAACAGACATTTATGTTAAAATAATATCTTATCTTTCTGAATAGCTACTGAATAAGATAGAGTCTGTAAAAGAAAAAGGTTTAGGAGGGATGGCCATGAAGCAAGTTTCATTCTTGCATTCTTAAGGGCCTGTAGACAGCAAAGACTTAAGTACGTATAGATGAAATTGATCTTCACTAAAACACAAATCAAGGTCACATTCCCATGTATCCTTGAATGAAGCATAGAAACACATAGCAAAACTTAAAAAGTATATAATGCTGAAATTGTACCCCTGGAACTGCTCAGTGCAAAGAACGGTTTTTCCATTTAGTTACCTTGGTAGTCTATTTCCTTCAAAGTTAGGGGTGTTCAACAAAATATCACAATTGTAATGATTTACAGAAATTAGTATTAAATAACTTATTTCTTAAGTGGTTTAAACTTGCCACCACTTAACCAGTTGTCATAATATGTCCACCACTGTCTTTGACATCCATTTCTGTAGCCCAGTTTGTGTAAGTCTATAGTAAAGATTTAGGTTAAGAACAACAGAAGATCACAGTGACCATAGCTGCTTGAGATCTCCATTCCAACATCTCTCCAGTTTAGAAAAGCATTGAATAAGACAAGATTTTATGATAAAAATGAAATCTTGTGGAATTTGTGAAGGAGGTAAAGAGCCCAACAATCTTTGCTAATGTGAATATTTTTTTAAAGAATTCAGTCTCACCTGGACTTAACTATACTCAGCCTTCATAGTTGGGCATTTTTGCCTGGTCATTTTATTTCCTCAAAGGATGGAAAACAGCTCATATAAGAACTCCTGACATGTTTATTCTCATGGTTTTTTTTGGCCAGCAGCATGTTTTTAAAAGAAACAATTCAAATCCAGTGCAATGCAGTTGGTACGTGGCTTTCAGGTCACCTTGTGTGCTGGTACAAAAAACACAATTCCGATGTAAGAAACAACATCATAAAAAGTACAGGCCACAGTTTGCCATATTGTATTACTTAAAGCAGCAGTTTATACGGCAAATAAAGTAATTTTCAAGCCATCTGTGAACTCATGTAAAGGGAGCTCCAAAAAACATGTCGATACATAACAGCAGGGGACTGGACAGCTAGTCCTACTGTAGGGTAGGTACCTTGTTTAAGAGGAAAGATTTGAAAATACAAACTTCAGGCAATAACTCCCTCACCTAAACACTTTCAAGACTTCTTCTCATTCATTTGGCTATGAATGGGTTACTTGGGCTTGAAACTGAATTTCGGAAAAACAAACTATTACGTTGCACGCTCGTGACATGTTGGTATATTCTAGGTTAAATTTGTAAATAAATGTCATGTGCAACTTGAATGATTATCAGTAATGTGTTTTCGAGCACTTACGGAAGGATGCAAGTAGGATTTTCTGTGTTTTGCAGTAAACAAACCATCCGACCGCTTCTTAACCCTGGGACTCGGCCGCGCCTCAGGCGGCGAGCGCGGGGGCTGAGCGGAGCGGAGGGCGGCGTTAGTCCCAAAATGACGTCACAGCGGGCGTGACGTCGTCGCGGCTTTTTTTTTTTTTCCCTTCTTCTTCTTCTTCTTCTTCCCCCCCTCCCTCCGAGCTCGCGCTCTCCCACCGCTCAAAGCCGACGGAGCCGGAGTGTGCGCGCGCGGCTGAGGCGAGCGCGAGCCGCACGTCCCGCGTCCGCAGTGGCGGCGGCAGCAGCAGCTCTACGCGCCCAATATGACCGCCGTCGAATGCACCCGGTAAGGTTTAAGAGTTTCCGGAGAAACAAAACGTTATGTGTTCGACTTGAGCCTTGTCCTCTGGCTGTCGGTCACTGGAGACAGTCCGGTACAAATGAGACGAACGCTGTCGTGTTTTTGCTGGCCGCGGTGCTGTCGCTGCCAGTGTTCTGTTCACGTTGTAACTCGCCGGATGAAGCATCCAAACACGACCGTATTAGTGGCTGTGTGAGTGTAAGTTAGGGGTTATTTTGGAAATAATACAGTCACAGTAAACACTGGCACGTTCGCCTTCGGTTTATTCGAACAAAATAGGCGGTTCTTTTTCACGGGCCTTTCACGCGTCCATTTATTATCCTTAATCCCTTATACACTATTAGTGCACGTAACAAAATGCACGAATTCGTTGTCATTCGCGGCTTGTGGTCGTCCGGAGTGAATCGTAAAAGCAAGACGAAAGGCATGGCATCCTGGACAGCATGCCAGGACGATCTATCTCACACGGTCACCTCGTCCACGCATCCCTGGCCTGGTGACCAGCACACCTGCAGGTGCAAGCTCCGCACAGACAGAAAGAAACGCTCAACCCGGGAGGCACCAGCGCTATCCGCTGCGCCACCGCGCTACCTGTACAGATGACAGCAAAAAGCAGCAAAACACAATAAATCAGCCCGGGGTGGTCACGACGTCAGCGGGCCCATGCGGCGAGTCAACGCCCACTCGCATTTAGCACGGCGGGAAAGTGGGTCGGTCGGACTGTTGGTTAATCGTGTTCGCAGGTAGCGGGAGGGCGCATCGGACAATGCCGGTGCCTCCCAGGGTCGTGTGTTTGGGCGCGGATTCAAGCTCAGCTCCATCTGTGTGAAGTTTACCCAGACGGCGAAATAAATTGGGGTTATTTCCCTCCAGAGAGCTAAGGGTCCGACCTCCGTGTCTGCGCCACCCGGTGCTGTCACCCATCACCCATGTTTACTGATGAATGAAAATGCTTTCATGCCCTGGCATTCCAACTCCTGGTTTCCGAGTTCCCGATATATGAGCTGCTTATATTAACACCCGTCTGTAAATACTTTTTATTCCGTTTTCTGTATCGATTTCTTCATATTTAAAATAAATATTATTATTGAATGGTCGTATTACTTAAAGTAAACGCACAAATCCATGTTGATGACCTCATGAACTCTTTGGTAATCAAGTTTTTTTTGTGTTTAAAGTGTTCTGTGCTGCGCTGAAACAGATATTTTAGAGAAAGGAAGTGGGGTTTCGCAAATGAACCTGGAACAAATCACCATTTTCCTGATAATAAATAATGGAAATGGCTTCCTGATACCAGAGTTTGTAGTATTTGAGTGATTTTTAGGGACCCACTACTGGGGTAAAGGTGTATATCATTAACATTAATCCTTAAAATCCTATAATATTAAAAGCTGAAAGTAATGTTTTGTTACAAAAAATTGTAAAATGTTATCATTTTATTCAAGTATTTTAAGTGACCTGTTGCCCCTTATTTATTTATTTATTTATTTATTTATTTATTAAGAAATACTAATAATTTGACCCCTTTCACAATTACCATTTGTTCAGTGCAGTGGATTCACTGAATGAATTAGCTATATTATGTGTGGAATGAGTGCACAGTGTGGCACAGGTTTTTCTGTATGTCACACTGAATGCAGTGCAATATATTTAACATTCTCATGTACTGTAAATTTCACTATCTCCAATGCATTTTGGATACCATCATTGGATATGCACAACAGGCAGTTTACAGGCATACTTGAGCTCAAGATTATTGTTGTCAGGAACCGGCCAGGCAGGTCTCGCCTACCTGTAGCAGCTGCACCGCATTAACCCCTCAGCGCTGAGATAAAAGGCACGGGGCCAGACAGCTCCGGTACAGGATCTCGACCATAGCTACCCATGCTCATAGTGTTATCCCTGCGATTCCTGGTGCTACTCAATAAGCGTCTCTGTCCTCGTGAACCCTAGCCCCCGTTTCGTGTCCGCACTTGGGTCCCCTGCCCCGTCCCCATCGAACCTGTGATAATTATTAGCAGTTGGGTATCAAAAGACCAGCTACAGCTACACTGGAGCTATGTAAGATAATTTTTCTGTCAAAAACCTTACAGATCCACAAATATGGACTTTAAAATACTTTTTTTTTTCTCATTATAATTTTCTCTCTTAGACCGTTGTTAAGTGCTCATTCACATTAGGATCTTGGCTTAGATTTCATCCCAGAAGCACAGGGTGCTAGGCTGGTGAGTGTACATCCTGGATGGGGTGCCAGTCTGTCGCAGCCACATACACACCCAATGGGCAATTTTAGAGCCTCACATTAACTTGAGACACATCTCTGACCTGTGTGAGGAAACCAGAACACCTGGAAGACTTGCATACAAACACAGGGAGAATGTGCAAACTCCACACAGACTGAGCAAAAGTCACACCTATGCCTTAACAACTTGAGTGAAACAGCAACAATATCTGCCGCACCACCATGCTGCCTTATTCTGTGTTATAGGCAAAAGCCCCAGTGCCTGAGCTACATGGAATATCACATGTAAATTTAGTGTCTTTTTCAACCAGATACAGTATATAAACTATGTAGCAGTCTAGTAACATTATAACACTCTTGCATATTTCACTATTTATTGATATCTAACCAGCTTTTGTGCAAACTTGAAATGCATGACATCTTAGAACAAGTAAAGTCACTGAAATTCCTTGGGAAAAATTAATATCCTTTCACCACATTCTACAGCGACACACAGCATTTAACTGGAATGAACTGTAGAAGCACTGTGGTAGTAGCAACAGGGTTAAGTGTCACTTGTGCAAGTCCTGTGGTACAATTTCTTAAAGTTGGACCTGTCTGCTTGAGGTCATTGCATGGCAGATCTAATCTACCTGATCAGGATTAACCTTGTTTGGCAGCTACTGGAGAGCAGAAGGAATGTTAGCAGGGCTATGTTCAGATATGGGCTATTTATACGACTGAAACATTAACATTCATAGCTATAATGGTTAAATCACATTGTAAAAAGGTTTTTGGAGCTCTAATGTCTGAGATTTGACAGCTGATTCATTTATACAACCAGGGCCTCTAATATCTGAGAATTGGGAGCTGTTTCATTTATACAACATTTTTATACACATTTTAGTGTTTTGCATTGAATGTTTTTGGGATTGTTATGTATACTTATGTGTCTTGCAGGTTGCGCTGTTTCTTCAACTCAGAAGAAGCTTGACTCTACAGCCAGCAGGATTACAGTCACATTGTGTTAGTGCTTGATCTTGACTAGCACTGCTTCCTTTCAGTAAAGGAATACTTTGTGTCCTGTGAAAATTTTGTGAATTTTTCTCACAAGTTGCACCATTTTCTATCAGGTAAGTTCCTGTTCAACATAAAATTTGTGGCAGAGTCTCATTGAACCTACATTTGCCAACTGAATGCAGGTTATAAATTGTGTAAGACCTGAAGGAAATGTTTAAGTGTGTATACTGTATATGTAATGGTCTTTTACATCATCCCATCTTATCTGTATTAACAGGAAAAGGAACAGATTTTCAGACATGATTCCCAACGGGTACTTGATATTTGAAGACGAAAGTTTCCTGGATTCCACAGTGGCTAAGATGAATGCCTTGCGTAAAAGTGGCCAGTTCTGCGATGTTAGACTTCAGGTAGTATGATCATTTTCCCATGAGGTTGTCACTGTCATTGATTAATGGTACACAGGCTAAGTCCATTATCAGTTATCAGATTTCATAAAGTTTCATAATATTAAACAGTCAGGGCTTTTTAATTATCATCTTATGTTTTTGCATTAAGCATTCAGGTGAAATCACTGGCTGTTTGGGTTTGCAACTTTAGGTCCATTTCTAGCTATGCTTTTTCCCCAGGTTTACTTTTGACACTTTCTTTGAGAGCTACTCTTTCTCTATTTCAAAAGTTACATACAGTATTGCATATTTGAAAAAATAATGGAATTTTGCTTGCCTTCTGTTGTTTTTGGTTTTGTAGCTACATTGTTAAAGATATCTTAAACTTGTTACTTGTACTACACATATATAATGCTCAAAGCACTGGGCTGGTCTCCATAGGTCTGTGGCCACGAGCTCATGGCTCACCGGGCAGTGCTGGCATGCTGTAGCCCCTACCTGTTTGAGATCTTCAACAGTGATGCAGAGCCCCATGGGATATCTCATGTTAAGTTTGATGACCTGAACCCTGAAGCAGTGGAGATCCTGCTGAACTATGCTTACACCGCCCAGTGAGTGCAAACTCTGCCAGATCAGTTATATCTTGTCCAGCGATCAGAGTGATAAATGCATTTCTTGCTACAGGTTGAAAGCAGACAAGGAACTGGTTCGAGATGTCTACTCTGCTGCCAAAAGACTCAAGATTGAAAGGGTAAAGCAGGTATGGCTTTGACCAGTCATATCGCTGATAGTTCTTCACCCCTTTTAAAACCATTAAATTTCTGCTTGCCTTTAATATTAACTGATTTACTGGCCACTTTATTAGGTATAGCTAACTGTAGCTGGCTGTGACCCCGTTTTCCCTCCAGAACAGTATGAATTCAGGGACAAAGTACTTGAAACATTTGAGTTCCTGGTACTTTCTGTCTTGGTACCTTCACACAGTTTCTACAGTTTTGATCACCACAGTCATTTTGCTAACATTGCATTTCATTTTATCCCAGAGATGATCTGTTTGCTTAGAAGGTGAGGCCTGCACAGGCATTTGGTGTAAAGTAAAGGCACTGTCATGAGATTTGTTTTCTGATGTAGCACACTATTCTGTAACAAGTACAAATGTGTATAAAGTTAAACTGGCCATGAACAGATACTGTATATCTGGACAGCATCTACTGTATGTTTTGGCATGTTACGGTGTTCAAATAATGCTCACTTGCTACTAAAAATGTTAGAGTATGCAACAAACTATTCCACACACCTTATGCTACCAACACCAGTGTCTTCTGTTGATAACAGGCAGCAGGAATAGATGGATCATCTTTTTAGATCAGTTTCTGGTCTTTCTGGCCTTATATCACAACAAAACCTGAGATTTAACAGACCAGGAAACATTTATCTGCTCTCCAGTCATCCAGTTTTCCTGATCATGTGTCCACTGGAACCTTATCCTCTTGTTCTTGACCTCAGGAGATGAACCTTGCATGGTCTTGTCCTGCTCTTATTCTGCTATAGCCTGTCTACTTCAAGGTTTGATAAGTTGTGCATCCTGACATACCCGTCTGTTGTACCGAGACATGATTTGCTTACTTGTACAATGTTAGCTTTCTATTCTGTGATCTGTCTTCAGGATTGTTTAGCACACAGACTGTTGCTGTCTTGTTTTTTTTTATTTTTTATTATTTGTCTGTAACACCATTTACTCTAATGTTGTGATACTATAGCATTCAGAAGAAGAAGGAAAGTGCCTGTTTCAGGGATGCTCAGTTGAACCAATGTGGAAAGCATCAGTGATCATTTGGACAGTAACTGTAACTCTTGACCCTGTCTTAATGCTTTATGTGCTGAGACACAGCCATACAATTCACTGACTATAGGGATTCAGCTATATGTGTACATAATGAAGTGGCCAGTAAATGCATGTCTTTGGATATTCAATTTTCTGAAATGTATTCAATATGTTGATTGTGTGGTACTGCCCACACTTCTATATCAGGAGAATTGACCAACACTCTTCTTCTCTCAGATCTGTGGTGACTACTTGCTTTCAAAGATGGACTGTCAGAGTGCCATTTTGTACCGTAACTTTGCTAGCTGCATGGGAGATGATAGGCTCCTTAGCAAAATTGATGGCTACATCCAGGAACACCTGCTAGAGATTTCAGAGCAGGATGACTTCCTCAAACTCCCCCGACTGAAGGTGAGAATATTGTTTTACATTTATCTAAACATCTTAGTCAAAACTTCAAATTGTTAGGTTTACATATGTACAATACCTTCCAGAGGGCCTGCACAAATCTCATGCATTTTTTGCAGGTATGTAAAGTGTTTAATTTTTTAAAATCCCGGCATGTCTTGCTCATCCAGTTAGAAGTAATCCTGGAGGACAACCTGAGCCTGCCAAGCAATGATAAGCTGTACTCCAAGGTGATCAACTGGATGCAACACTGCCTCTGGGAGAATGGGGAATCACTGGAGAGGCTGATGGAGGAGGTCAGTATAAAGACCAGTTTGGGCCCACTGCTTTGTTTGTGTTTGGTACATTCATGTGAACTGTTCCATTTTCAGTTGTGGAGTCTTTGTGGTTCTGATTTATTTTCCCTTTTCACATGTGCTGAACAAATGAGATTTTGTATAGCAGGTTCCTCTGTCTAAAGAGGCTGTCCAGATGAGCCGAAACGGCACTGTCAGCCTGTGCGTGCCACCTATGTCCTTTAAATGTGAGCCTTGATAGTTTTCAGATTTTTTGTTCTGTTTTGTTTTTTAAACTACAGAATTAGCACAGGAAATACCAGTTGAGAGTGAAGGTATGTGTTGGCAACTGATGCTCTTTCCTTTTGCAGGTTTATTTCTACCATATAATAGATGGATGCTAATGGTTGTTCCTCCCCATCGATTTATCTTTCCTTAGGTTTGTTAACAAAACCACAGCAGGATTTTCAAGATTGAAGAGTACAAGCCTGAATCTACTGCGGTAATGAGTCAAACAGAAGTGTCCCTGGTCCTCAAGCAAGGCAACATACAATTCTCTCCCAGCTTGTCATGACAGACCAGTCCCCTAATCTCTGGCCCCTACATATGTACACCAGGTCCTCAACTTACAAACACAACTGGGATCAGAAGTCTGTAGCTCCAAAGTCATTTTAGCCAGGTCGCCATTAATACAGTGTGAATAATACATACCTCTGCACTTTTCAATAGGTTTTACAAAAATCTCACACAAAACTTTAATGAATAAAAAATACTCTAATACTCATTCATTATTGAAAAGATACTGCACAGGTGTCTGTAATCTATTCCAGAAGTAAATGGTGCAAGACAGGACACATCTCACAGTAACACTTGCATTTTTTTAAAGCGGCTTCAAAGTACTATACATTAAAATTAAAACTCATTAAAAATTTCTGAAAATAAAAATGTGTCCTCTCCACAGCCTCTGATTCAGTGCTGCTGGAAGATTCATCACATACATTTCTCCAGTGTTTGTAGGCTTCAGGCCACTTGCAACTTTATTATCTGCACAATTAATAAAAACTTTTAAATATCCAAATTATTTACCTGTAGGATTATCTAAATGCGTTTAGCTACATTTAATACAAATACAAGACTTTTCATTTAAACATTTTTATTAACTTTTATCTGCATTAAAATTAAGTTTTTTGTTTTTTTTTTGTTTTTTTTTTTTATTGAAAATTTAAAAAACGTAGTCTCCATAAATCCCTGCTAGATGAAATTGACTCCAACTCCATTAAAAATCTTTACGTAATGTTTGTCATTTTCAAGACTAAAGGGACATCAGACTCAAACTGTGAATAATGACCCTGTTGTGTTTTCTGACTGTTTTGCTTGCCAACCTGAACAACTGAATGCAAGCAATTTTTACTAATACGGAAAAATTGCAATACTCTAACAGACAAAAATTTTTAGAAATGGTCCATTACCTTTATGCCTCCAGAGTGTGTGATGTAAGAGAAATGGACAGGAGCAATCAACAAAGAGATCTCCACTGTGAACTCATAAACTGACTTGTTACAGTTGAAGCTTAATAGGGGAAAAAATCATAAAGGCAAATGTAGAACAAATCATTATGTCAGCAGAATGATTCTGCTAAATAAATGAAATTGCTCCATTTCATTTAACAGCACAGATACAGATGTCCTGATATTTTTTTCTTTTTCCTCCCCTTTGTTGGAAAGCAAGGCTGTTTAGTGGCAGACTGCTAAAGTTTTCTAGATGATGTGCTTCAGAACTGTACCCAGAGAATATCCGTGGGTTTTTTATGTGCTTGTCTTAAGTGATTTTGTGTATTTTTGTCTTTTTACCCGAGGTGTGTGGTAGGACAGTGTTGTTGGCAGGAGTAACCTATTAATTATCATTCAGTGTGGCCTGTTGCCCCTCAAGCTTCACATCCCTAGGACTGAATCAGGTTTTGTTTCACCCATACCCACTTTGAAGAACTTTACAGCTCAAAGACTGTATAGCATGTGGGCATTGGAAAAGGGTTATCCCCTGCACCACCCCCATAACTTTTCTTTAATACCTTAGTCCACAGGTTACAGAAGGTAATATTTTATTATTATTATTTTTATTTTATTCCTGATTAACTTCCCACTCCCAACAGAATACTTGTGGAGTTATTTTTGAAGCTGTGTTTTCTATATAAACACCTCCTTCCTTCAGCGGCAGCAACATTTCCTTCAGGAACTTTGGGATCCACTCCTGGCATAGCTAGGTCCTTTTGTTGCTCTAGAGACAGCCACATAGGTCTTATGTTGCTGTTTTTCAGGTGCAAACCCTGTACTACTCAGCAGATCACAAACTGCATGATGGAAATCAGCTGGAGGGGCAGACTGAGGTGTTTGGCAATGATGACCACATCCAGTTCCTGCAGGTACTGCACCTGTAACAGCTGCCCAAGAAGGGTTTAGAGGCTGTGATGAAACAGGAGACTTAATGCTTATTTTTGATCCACCTTTTGCATCACACTGCTTGTTTCAATAAAGTAACTGCTTTTAGGAGGGGTGCAGCTCCCCAAGGACCAGTTGTTAATTCAGTCCCTCCTGTTAGTGGCCATTGGTAGGGATAAGTGTTACACATGAAGAGACCAATAAGCAGTGGCAGAGCTGTGTACAGTTTACAATAAGATACCTGAGTAAGGAGTCAGGGTGAAGGGCCATATCTGTGGTGCAGTTATTAACAACCCTGAAAAAGGACTGAGAAGAGAGGGGCAGTTCTCTAGTCTCATGTGCTGGTGATGCTGATAGTGTAGGGTGTGAGGAGCAGTCCTGTTTCTAGGTTTGTAGCTGCCCTTTGGTCTTGCAGAAGAAGCCACTGCGGGAAAATATTCAGAACCAGGGCAGCAGCAGCTCATACAGAAGCTTGTCCCCAGGCTCTGCTTCTCAGGTCTGCAGGCATGAGTGGAGACCATCGCCTCAGAAGACCACCAGTAAGTGCTTCTGTTTTCTCTGGGTGAAACTTAATGTTATGTGGAGTGTTCAGAGATATGATAACCAGGCAATTGAGGAATGGTATAAGCTTCAACCTGTACATTTTGAGGATATTTGCATTATTATTATTAATAAATAATTCATAATAATTTATAACACTACATATAATGTAAATGATAGTCCTTTTGTAAGTGCTTGGTGAAAGCCTTTACTCTGAGATAAAGCAAGTCTCCTACATAAAGCTTGACTGATCACAAATTAGTTCAAATGTAATCCTCAGTACTTCTGTTTCTTTGAGCTTTCTCAGTAAAGCTAGAGCCCCATAAGAGCCACTTCTCCTATGCCTTATTCCCCCAGACAACACCTATTTGTGCCTCGCAGTGCTGAATGGTGTTCTTAGTGTGATCTTTCTGCACGGACGTGGCAGCACACAGAGCTCCCCATCTAGTACACCCTGTCTGCCCAAGAGCCTGAGCTTTGAGGTACAGTCAGAGGGGCCAGTAGAGAACCCGTGGGTCCCTATGCACTGCCTTGCGCTCTGGCCTGGGCGTCTGCTAACTGAATAGCAGACTAATGGCTGCAGGTGAGTCTGAGACCTTCATATGCTTAGGCTCACCTCTTAGCATCGAGAAGCTAAGCGGGACTGTGTTTGGAATTTTCTTATCTTAATGCCAGGATATTTGTATACTTTAACTTATGAACACAGTTGTGATCAGATGTTTGTACTGTTATAAGAAGACCTTACTAGCGATACTGTGTAAAGTGTCCTACTTCATTGCAGTCTCTAAAAGTTTAATAATTCAGCTTTAAGCCCTTGAGAAATGGAGTTGGATTCTGCTAAAACATCAGCTGGAGCTATAATGAATTATAAATTTTCTGTGAGGCTTTTACTTATTTAATCTGTTTCAATCAACGACACATTCACTGCAGAGTCTCAGTGGTCCTCTATCCCGGAAACACAGGGTGTGAGATGGGGAATTCTATGGTCAGGACACCAATTTATTTTATCTTTCATTAACAGGAAGTAACATTAAGTGTACTTTAAAATGACTGATGATAAAAAATATATGTTGTGTTGACCATCTTTTATTCAGCGTGTTCTGCTTTATATAACTCAAATGTGCTGCTATACATATTACATCTGCCTTCAAGTACCACAGAGTTGAAACAAAAATTAGAAGAAAAAGAAAAATAAATTGTAGAAATTATCTTAAAAGTGTTTCATTGTGAGTCCCAACTCTCTTTCACCCTGAGAGGAAATGTTTGTCAGCATTTGGTCACCTTCAGTTTCAATAAGTGTAACAATGGACACATATGACTTAATGGACATTCATTTTCTGCACAGTTTCTGTAAAAGTTAAGAAAAAATTAAAATACTCTATGGTACCCTTTTATCCTTCTCTCCATACCCTCTGATTGCATATTATTGCTAAGTGCTATTAAAAAAACTTAAATGTTTTTACCTTTAAAAATTTGTAAGTATAAATTTATAACTCTAAGTGTACGTGGGTTGAAGATGATGCTACTGTTTCAGGAGTATACGGACCAGAAATATCACTGGATTCATGTGGCCGTAACAATGTTGGTGGGGTCTCAGAGTCGCACGTTTGGTGTCATTGCTTACAGGTGGCTACAACCGAGAGGAGTGTCTACGCACAGTGGAATGTTACGATCCAAAACTGAACCAGTGGGCATTTATCGCACCTATGCGGACCCCTCGGGCCGGTTTCCAGATGGCTGTACTGATGGTGCGTAAAAAAAACAGGCAGAGAGAAGAGTGGGTGTGTGTGAGTATGTGTCTGAATGGTGATGACCTCTCCTGTCTCCTTTGCAGGGGTCAGCTATGCGATGGAGTGGCTCAATGGTCACTCAGATGAGTTGAGCTGTGGTGAAACATATGACCCTCAGGCTGAGGAGTGGACCCAGGTGCCAGAGCTGCGGACAAACCGTTGCAATGCAGGTACTCCTGTCTATAAACCCCAGCTGAACAATTGGTTTCATATACTACCTTGCATTTGCATTGAAAATATTTGACTGCCTTCTTTTCCTTCCCAGATGCTGCTCTGAAACTCTGGGCTTTTGCATATTTGCCATCTGCATTACTAACAATGGTTGTTTTTCCATCTTGCCAGGGGTTTGTGCTTTGGGCAGCAAACTATATGTAGTGGGAGGTTCTGACCCGTGTGGACAGAATGGACTGAAGAACTGTGATGCCTTTGATCCTATCACTAAGACCTGGGTAGCTGTTACCTCATAATATCAGTATGTCAGATGACTGACCTGTGCATTGCATTTTTTGTTTTAGAAATGTGGTTGTCTGACTGTAGGCTCCCCACCACAGGACGGCACCAGGCGGCAGCCTGTGAACTGAATGGCCTGATGTACATGATAGGTGGGGCTGAGTCCTGGAATTGCCTGAACAGCGTTGAGCGCTACAACCCAGAGAACAACACCTGGACCCTAGTCTCCTCAATGAATGTGGCTCGTCGTGGGGCAGGAGTGGCTGTGTGCAGGGTGAGCAGAGCCCCAACCTGTGTATCTGTCATGTTCTTATCGAGATTCAGC
This sequence comes from Heterotis niloticus, assembly GCA_018136845.1. Taxonomy (NCBI): domain Eukaryota; kingdom Metazoa; phylum Chordata; class Actinopteri; order Osteoglossiformes; family Osteoglossidae; genus Heterotis; species Heterotis niloticus. Next base: position 18,883,524 of record CM030902.1, read on the forward strand.
TTTACATTTCAGCTTCACCACAGAAATTTCTTTGCTTAAAACTGACTTTGAAAACTGCTGGAAATAATTAATAAAAGAGTATGTGTTTATTGCAATGAGTGACAAGCCTTCCGTTCTTCTCACTAGGGAAGCTGTTCGTAGTGGGTGGGTTTGATGGCTCCCACGCACTGAGCTGCGTAGAGGTCTACGACCAGCAAGAAATGAGTGGAAGATGCTGGGCAGCGCATGACATCTGCGAACAATGCTAGGTGGCTGTGCTGGGTGGAGCCATTTATGCAGTTAATTGGATTTGATGGTAATGACTTTCTCAGCTCCATGGAGACTTATGACCCCAAGATCAACGAGTGGAATCCGTGCATGAAAGCTACTGGGACTGCTGCACAATGACCACCTTTGGCACACTAGCTAGCTTGGCAGAATAGTCACTATGAGTGCTGTGTCTGGCTGACAGGAGGGATGTGATGTGGAGATTGTCCTAGAGTGGGTGGGATGTTAGTCACAATGGCTAAGCTACATAGAAAGCTTTGGTATTACATACATAATGTAATTTTTTCCAGGCACTCTCTGACATGATGACAGGGTCCTCATATAGCAACAAACACTACACCAGCTTATAAACATTTACACCCATTTTTTCTTACAGAGGGCTTATTATTCAGTACAATGGCATTTTTAACCTTACCGTAGTCACTGTACTTCAACAGCAGGTATTTTACTCTGTACAATGCCTTTTATCTATCTTTTTGGGATAAAGATTCATACCTGGTGTCTTAAAACCAAAAAGTTTTTGTCCCTCAGTGGTGTCAGTCTAGCAGTTTTCTGGCTAAACCTACTGTAGTACGTTAACCACTAAATGGCCCTAGAAAGTGACCAGTAGTGGACAGACTTCACTGATTTAAAAAATACTTAACCCTATTTAGCCATTTACACAACTAGGTAATTTTTACTATATCTGTTCAAGCTAAGTACCTTGGGTAGGGGTCCCTCAGCAGGAATAGAATTCACACCTGGATCCCTATGTGTCAAACACAGCAACTCTAACAGCATAGCGTCCATGTGCTTTGTAGAGTGAAAGATGTAGGCCGCGAGTTCTTTATGTCTGGCGATCTCAGAGCCAAATTATCCAAAATGTGTGGTCGACACTGACCCCTTGTCTTGTTCTCTGCTGCCTGGATAAACTCTGGAGCACTGTGCACTGGACAAGTGATCCGTGGTAGTGAAAGGAAAGTACAGCCTTAAAAACAAGCTATAAAAAAAATACATGTACTGTAACATTCTGGTGTTTTCTGACATGCATAGAAATACTTTTTATTTTGGTATTACATATTTTTCACTTAACAATTTTATTTTTTCCCCCATAGAAATGATAATTTCATCTCTATAATGGGATTTGTCTAATGGGGTTACTTCATAGAATTAATTTACCTCATTAAGCGGGGCCTGGTTGTACATAATTTTCCGATTGTTTTACTCGGAATGACAACATTAAACGCAATCTTTGCACTTTTGTTGAGACTTTTTTAGAACCTAGAAAGAACCTTTTAGAATTGTTTGAATATAACCTAAAAATATTTTTCGCTCCAAGTTAAAATGCACTTGCTGAGGAATGAGAATGGACAGTTTGGTTGAGAATGTGAAAAGTATGAATTATAAAGGTTTGTTAGTGGTGGTTTTTTTTTTTTTAAGTTCTTCAAAGTCTTGTTGAAAAAATGGAAATCGGTATGTGGCTGTTTTGTCTTATTTAAACTGAAATAGAATTGCTTTATATATCATGGACTTGTGATAGAATTGCTTTTGTTGTGCAACTTTTCAGAAGTAGACTGCTTGGCCACTTGACCAGTTGAACAAGGGCCGGTGCAGACATGAGGACACACTGTCACGCTCACGTATCCGTTTCCTGGCTTCTGCGCGTAGTACGAACTTCAACACTTGCCATTCAATCATTTGACAAGGTGCTTCAAAATGTTCTTTTCTTACAATTGTTTGTAGTAATAAACCATTGCAAACTACACAGGACGCGGTTGTGTTTGTTTGTGTGTGTATGTACCGACCCTCTAGACGTAGCCTCCTGCACTTGAAATTATCATTGCCCCATCAGTGATGCTCTCAAAGTTTCCAAGAAGTACTGAAGTAACCTGGCTGCAGCCACAGGTTTACCATGTTAAAGGGTTTTTCACCACCGCCTTTCTTCTACAGGTCTCAGTATGGTACAGGTAGTGATGTAACTGCATGTCTGCCTTTGCCAGAAATTGATTTAAAACTTTCAGTTTTTTTTTTTTTTTTTATCAACTTTATGACCGTTCCCTCAAATACTCTGTATTATTGTCTCAGGTTTGTAAAACTAGACTCTAAACAGGTATTTTTAAGTCATTACAGCACTGTCTGGTTCAGGCGTGACCTGCAGTCATGCCTGGCCTTGGTCACTATTAGAAAGACCTTTTTCTGCATGTGTCTCAATAGTGTCACTAAGCTCCACAAAGCCTCCAACCCCTGCTTAAACCTGCGACCAGTTGAAGATGTTACAATCCAGTCTAGGGTTGCGATGTAGCAGAGACTGAGGAGAGACCTGGAATGGAACCAAAACCAGGTGAGAAGTTTTCTTTATTTCTTACTATTATTAGTGCAGCCCAGTAACCAAACCCTTTCCCCAGGGGTAAACAAAGCCAACAAAACAATCGAAAATCCCTCTCCTTTCGGTGTGTATCCTAACAAATGTAAACAAAGGTATGCCATTCTTCCCTAAACCCAGTAAAAATAAGGTGAAAAATGTTCAATGGCCACAATGCATTTCTGGCAGCTGCTTAATAGTTACAGGCATTTACAGAGATTTGACACCACGTACACCAGCGGTAACCAAGTACAAGAACACTAAAAACACCCAGATCACCAACTATCAGTAAACAAATACACCACAGGCCTCATCCTCTTCCTTCCTCTCTCCCTTTTTCCTGTTTGTGTCCTCATTCTTTAAGTGCCTCCTTCACGACTGCCTGGCCAAAGGTGTTCTCTTTCCAATTTACCACCTGTTGATGGGAGACAGAATACACACACACACACACACACACACACACACACACACACACACACACACACACACACACACACACACACACACACACTCTAAAGCACTTCGCTCATTCATTATTACTCTTGAAGAGAGTAGGACATGAAGCTGGAAACTTGTGTTGCAGAAGACCTTATGTGAGCCTTATGTAAACATTTGCAACGTTAGAGGAGTGTTTAGGTGTTACAGATAAATTATCTTCTCTGGTTTGCCTTGTAGCAAGGTCCATGTCAGATGAAAATATGCAGAAGAGCTCAGAGACAGATGCTTTCTACGCTTGATTTGATGCCAGATGCTTTGCTCCTTTTGAATGAGTTTGGTTACAAAAGTAAGTGCTTGTCATTGAAGGACATTGACAAGAGAACAGTAAACCTGAAAGACACACAAATGCACACCTAGGGCAGCCGAATGTTCGAGAGACTTCATATGCGCTGTGAGTGAACATGACTGAGGGACTCGCACAATAGTTGCGTTCTCATTCCTATTCTATTCCAGGCAGCCTGGGTGTCCATTTTTCTGTATTACTACGGTGACCAGGGAGTTGAGCCAGTATTCTGCACCAACACCAGCTGAATAACTGAAAACAGCACCGAGACACAGGACAGATGAAGGTCAGACAGGCGCAATATTAAGAAATGAATGGTTCTTCAGGATTAATCTCTGCTGGGCTGCTCTCCGTAAGGAGGTGTTTGCTGGATGTGCTCCTTAGCCCTCTCATTCAGTCACAATATGTATCACTTGTGCTATATGGCCGGGCCTAGTGCAAGAACAATGACTGCACACTCCCTCAAGCCCAAACACACACTTCTCATAAGTGGTTTATCGCTGTCTTATACTTTCATAGGTAATTTTCATGAGACAAGCGTTCTCATTGCTGAAAAATACTGCAGTGCCACAAAAGGTGGTCTGTGCACATCAGAGTTGATCAGATGGTCACGGCTGGTTCTTCCATGGCTTGTAACCTCGAGAGACCTGGTGAACATTCACAGTTGTTAAAAACAGATTGAACTTTGTATAACACACAATGAAACATGAGGAGTGGACAAATGAAAAAAGAGAGGAGCAGATTTGCTTGTTGTGGTGTCTGACACAGTGTTCTCTGCTTCAGACGCATGGAAACAATGATTCCAAAACCTGGTCACAGCCACTTTGCTGAACACTTTGTGTCGATAAGATGTTGAAATTAGAAATGAATGTGCATAAATTGCAGAAGTCCTAGGTCAGAACTGCTTTAATGTTCTTATATCACGTGTCCTTGCAACATTATTAACATATTCTGTTGTTTTTACCAGCACAGCCGGTTACAAGCCTTCTTCAGTTTTGGTATCTCGGCGCAGCAGAGGGCTGAAGGGAAGTAAAATTCAATTGGCGCAAAACTGCATAGCTCCTGGGGAATAAATATTACGGGTAACCTGGGACTAACGGCTCTTCCACCAAGCAGGTTAATAAGAAGTTTCCAGAAACCAGTTTCAGCAGGGCCAGATCACGTGCGTTATATGGTCCGAAACAAACTATGGAAGGAAAAAAGTTTCAAGATCTGAAGAAGGAGACAACAGCCAGGCAGAATGCCCTCTTCTTCTGAATAATGGGTGAGTGGAAAATGCTGTCCTGTGTCCACATGTGAGGATCAAGTGCTGATGCCCTTCACGTTGCCTTGGGAATGGCTAAGGAGAAGCTTCACTCAGCCCCCACGTGGCAATCTGCTGCTGCGAGACGTGACCTGAGATGTTTCATGCTGGGTTAGCATCTTTTCCTGCAGCAGCAGGTTTCTTAAGTAGTTCTATGAACAGCACTGGGCTACAACACCATACAGGGAAACAGCACACTAAAACTGCAAATATGTCCCGTACATTAAGTAAAAGGGAGCAAAGGTGTTGACTGAAAAGTACTGCAGTTAAGTCCAACACCTCTAAATTTTATGATTACACAATCGTAAGAAGACATTTGCTTATACAAATTACAGCTCGGGTGATGTCATACTGTCCATTGGAACAGCCAAAATCCTTATTTTCATAAGTGCGCCAGGGGAACTGTGAAGCTGTGCCTGCTGCCTGCCACCTGTGCATGACTTCTCTACTCCCTTTCTCGCAGTCGATTTAACTCATTCATTCATTCCATTTCAGTGCAAAACCTTGGCAGATGTGCAGAAAATTGAACCTAAGACATTTTTCGGACTGGGGTTTGCTGCGTTCGATAATGTTTTTGCGCTCCGCCAGATGTGACTACTGACAGTTATTAGGAGCAGGAATGTTATTTTACATTTTCGATTTACTTGAGAAAGTTCTAGAACTGCACTGGGTGATTATGGCAACGTTTGAAACCCGGCCGTTATTCAACTTGTGTGCTGCCATCCTGTGGGGAAGAGTAAGAACTGCAGGTTGCTATTGTGCGCTTTATCAGTCTTTTTGGGAAGACTAGAATTGAGAAAACAACCTTTTAGATTGTGTGTGTGTGTAGGTGTAGGTTTTTATTTTAGCTACTATATACTGTGTTTCACGCAACGTCACCATACTTTTCTATTTTGATTTTTTTTTTTTCCCCACAATTTAAGAAACAGGTTTATTTATATGCACTGAATCCTTTACATATTTCACTGTAACTCCAACACTTTTATTGCTTTAAGTGTTAATTGTGTTGATACCATCTTAAAGTTACGGAGTGCAAATGTGGCCGCCCCCTGTGCTGTTTTGTATGCCAAAAATTAGAATTTGTGCTGTTTTTGTTTTTAGGGCATAAGCCATTATTTTTTCCGTGCTGTGACATCATACACAAAACTGGGTTCATTTGTCAGTGCTATGTTTGTGCCACAAACACCGTCATTCTATCGCTTTCCATTTCTGAGATATGAATGGCTGTTTACGCTGCACTTGATATCACTGCCACCCTCAGCGACCAAACTTGTTGAAAACTGAGTCTTGATGTCATGCAAGTCCTAAAGCCACCCCCTCCAAAAGCCCCAATCAAAAAACACTGAACCTTTCATTAGTGGTAAGTTTGTGCTGTTTTGTGAAGAAAATCACAGAAGTTCTACACTGGCCTGAACAAAGACCTGCACTGTACAGAGAACACTTGGGTTGCAATAACTTCTAATAAATAACAAAATAAATAAATTACACCACACTTACAACTACTTTTTCCTCAACCTTCAGAATTGCGTATCCATTAAGTCCTTGAATTTTAAGTTAGTTCCTTCACAGTGTCATGCATGAATACAGGTTTTTTATTTTATTTTTTAAAATCAGGGCAGAGGTTGAACATCAGCCAAACATGCTTGGTTTCATTGAGTAGTAAAAAGTCCCCTATGGATAATACTGATACCCAAGATACCAACATCTTCTTCCATCATGCTTAGCTCCCATCCTCTAGGGAAACCCAGCTTTGGTCAGCTAGGACATTGTCCCAAAATGGAAGCATCCCAGTGAGCTGTGTCTGTTGTGCCAATACAGACCACCAAAATTTCTTTACTGATCATTTTATTGTCCGTAATTGTTATTTTTCTCATTGAATAGTGCTGGTGAGCAGTCTGAAAGTTGGGCTGGGATTGAACTGTTCTTTTTAAAAACATTTGTTCTTGCTATTATTGCAGCAGGACACAGATGGAGGTTGTTTGTGACAAGACAACCAAATCGAGGTGTCAAATTCAAAAGCCTCCATATGAATAAATTTGCTTAGTAGTAGCAATTTTTCTTGAATAAAAAATATGGAAAAACATCATCATTAATGTTCCAATAAAGCAGAATCCTGCTTTGTGAAGCACAGATTTAAAATCCACTTTAACCACCGTTATTCCTTCGAAAATCATACAGACCCCAGAAATCTGTATATTCTCCCATGGTCTTCAGCCAGCAGTAGCCTACCTTACTTCTCTCTTCATAACCCTAATAGTTGAAGGGCTGCACTCTGGGAGTTCTGGAAATGTACTTAACCTATGAGCAGACTTTCAATGAGTTGTTTTATTCAGGTAAGTATTTTTTGGGGTCACCAGGAAAGGGCAGAGGAGGGGGTTGGTTGAAATGTCCATGAGGGAAAGGCCTACGGTCCCCCAGGAAAAAGAACAACTACCATGGCGATGAAGCACACTCTGTCGATGACCCGAGCCACCAGAAACCACTCCTGATTCTCCTGAGGGTGGGAAAAATGCAGGTTAGACCTGGGAAAAGGAGCACAAGAGCCCTCAGGAGCTAACTGAGGACCAAAGGACCAGAGGCGTGTCGCGGGGGGTGGGGCAGAGCGGTGCTCACATTCTGGAAGGAACTCTGCTCCTGTGCGTTCTCCGCTATGTAGTTGCAGGCAGTCACACACTGCTGCACCTCTGGAGATGCCTGGGCCAAACTGGCACTCACATCCTGCTCCTTGCCCACTCCAAGACCGTTCTCTTGTGTAGGTTAGGGTTCCCAACAGCCAGGGCATGGCCCAGAGCAGAGAGAGAGATGTATAAGTGAATGCAACAGGCAGCTTCAGAGAAAAGACAGAAAACCCACACAAAGAGGAAAGAAGCAGATGAGATACTTACGGATCTTCTCCAGCACAGCCCTGACAAGACCAGACCTCTCCCTCAGCCTCGTGAACATGAGCTCGGAGCGGGATGACTTGAGCACGTACTCATCTGCCTTGGCCATAAGCCCTAGGGAGCTGCGCCGGCGTCCAAATGGGGGCACACCAGTGGGCTTTGAGGGGGTCCAGGGCCGCATCCGCATGTGGAGCATCCGTGGTAGAACGTTGAGGAGGACCTGCAGCACACAGAGCAGAGACAAGGAAACGTTACAAACCAGCCTTGTTTAACTTTTACTTTATTATTTTCACTAACTACATAAAAATTAAACAGTATTTAAAATAACTAATGACTAATATAATAAATAAAAATACATCTCCACAACAAGAGGCTTTAGCATCACAACAGACATACTATGTTCAAAAACAAAACTAAAATGTTTGAATCTTTCAATATTTTACCTTTCTGAATGTACACACACACGACCACTTTATTAGGAACCCTGTTCAGTGGGATCCCCCCCTCACTGTATAACAGCACAGATTTGGCAAGGTGCTGGGCAGTTTTTCTAGAGCTTTTTTGTTCATGGTGGTTTGTCAGGTTTTTGTCTGCAGACGTTTTAATGGCCCCTTCATTCGGTTAACACATAACACCTCATCTCAAAGATGCCCTGTTTGGCTTGAGAGGTGGGACAATACAGGATACCGTGGTAAAGTAAGGCCATTAAAGTGTGCAAAATTCCTGCAGGTTTGGTTGTTTCATAAACATCTGAATTAGGGGAATCAGCATCAAAGATCAACCTCCGTTGTGTCAGACCACGTTTGGTTCATCTTAGCGTTCTTTCAAACAGAAACTGGACCTCTAGACGTCACCTAATAAAATGGCTGGTGAGCATATGCTGGCACAGTGTTTGAGACGTTGCAGTCAAGATTGTGCAGGTGATGATCAGGTGACCCACCTTCCGAACTTTGTCTGTCATGAGGTGGGTGTTGGGGGTCCTCAGAGAAACGTTGAGAACGATGACACAGTTCATCACCACAATGGTGGTCACCGACATAACAAACATCAGGTACCTGCAACGGATGACACAGTCATCAAAAATCCATAATAAGACAACAGTGTTATGAAACATAAATATAAATACACAAAATATGAACTCAGAAGTATTGTCAATCCAGCCGGAAAATAATTTAATGAGTTTTTAAATAGCGGAAATAAAAACACTTGAGGGAACAGAAAGGAGGACTACTTTTCCAATAAGGGGCACAGCCTGTGATGTCTCTGGAACTTTCTTGGCAATGAGGAAGGAGACACATCTCTGTGCCAGGAGGGTTGCAATGGACATCGTACACTTGCCCTCCAGCTAGGAGTCATAACCAATGACACACAAACAAGTCCATTTTGTCTGGTGTACTTGCACTGTGTTTGTAGTCGAAAACATTTAATACACCTAAACTACTGTCATGCCTGTGGCCCATTCCAGCAACGAAATGCAGGCAGCCTCCGCCCCCGTGTTTGATTGATTGTCATGGGAGCCAATCGCGGGGACAGGTTGGTTCCTACCGGACTTCCTGTCAGTGCTCAGTTTTTGCTGTTCCTTGTGAACTCTCCTGCAACCACTGCCTTGCTAAGACCTTTCATATTTGGTTTATTATTTTGGGTTATTAGCAACTGTGTTCGGTTTGTTTACTGCCAATAAGCTAATGTTTAGCAGTGGCTCATGGCTACTTGACAGCAACACTCTTTAATGGGAAACACCACTCAGTAAAGAGTTTAGCAGACTTAAACTTATTACTGTATTGTCTTCGTTATACCAACCCACGCCATAACACCTACCAAACATCATAGCCTAGCCTAGCCTACCTTAAAAAGTTATTGCAGTAGGCTTGCCACCTTCATGCTGGGCAATTATCTTGAGTCTCTCCTCACCAACAGCAGGAGACACAGATGAGAATTTCATAGATACATGGGGATATACAAAAAAACACTGGCAACATATAACACTGTAGCGTATCAGTTGTGTACACTAGCAACCGTGTGGCAGACTGGGAGAATCTGGATTGCTGCTGCTGCCCAGCATCATGAGTATCAGTACTGCATATCGCTTGCCCGTGAAAAAAAATTCTAAATTCAAAATATGGTTTCTACTGAAGGCACATCTCATATGATGGACTTAAGATTTTTCGATTTTACGATGGTGCGATAGTGATGTGCTCATGATACTGAGCAGCAGCAGCGATCCGCATCTCCCAGTCTGCCACCACTGGGTTGCTGTTATTTTTATCTATGCTACCAACTCCCTACAAATACCTCTACACCAGAACATTGCAACACACACATGCACGTACGCCAAAGATGATTTAGACTTCATCTGAAACCCAAGAGACAACAAAGCAAACAAGCAAACATCACAAAGACTGAGCAGGGACTGAACCCACATCCAGTCACATTACCCAACATCTGCCGGTGCCATTCACTGCATCCCCGTATAGTTAATTCATATAATTCATAGATTTGCGGTTATAGATCAAGTATTTTATCTGAGTATTTTGCATAATATTGCATGTTAAAGGCAGTACAGTAGTCAGTGTAGCCGGTCCTTCAGAAGAATGATTGCATGAGCTTCGAACTACACAGATGCCCGGAGATGCCTGCCATACCTTTTCCTGGCAGGTAGTAGACAAGCAGCCAGTGAGGGAGATGAGCACGCATGGCACAATAATGTTGATGACATAGAACAACGGCTTCCTCTGGATGATCAGGAAGAACACCAGTTCCTGGTACTCCAAGTCATCTGCGCTGTACTGTGTGTGGATGAGCTTCTTGGCAGGCCTGTGCTTTATGGCCCACTCGCCATTCTCTGGTGAAAGGAAGGAGAGCCTGACAAGGTCACCAAGTGGATTTGCTACTGGCCAGAGGTGGCGACGCTGATGAATCAGAAATGGGCCGCACCTGTAAAGGCTTGAGGGGTGCGATGACGATCCCACACCGATAGGCTGGCCCTCTCGGTGAAATGAGATGCGATCTGCTGGCACTGTGGGTCTGGGACCTGGAAAAAATGCAACCCGTGGAACAGAATCAGAAGGCTGACAGTGGTTTAAGGGCTACGTGTTTTTACAATGAAAACACGGCCACGTTTTTTGTGACATCTGATCGATCGCGTGTCAATTCATCCTCACCGGAACACCATGGAACAGTTCTGCCAGTCAAAGGGAAAGTAGCTGACTGTGATGGAGCATGAGCTGCGATAAATGGCTGGGGGCAACCAAAGGATGCAGCCGGAGGAATCGACGAGCGCGTTGGTGTAAAGTGTGATTTCAAACTTCCCGTCGACACTGTAGAACAGAGAGGACAACTGTCAAGCCTTTCCACTCATCATCAGAAACAGCTTCTCCAGTGCAGGGTTATGGTGGTCCCGAGTCTATCCCAGAAGCATAGGACATGAGAAAGGATGCACTGGATGAGGCAGCAGTTGCAACCAAATAGTCAGTTACTTACACATTCACACAACATGCAAAAGGTACTCACTTGTTCTCAAGGACAATGTCTGGCAACCAGATGCTTTTCGAGGGAACTCTCAACAAAGTAATGTTCTCGTACGTTGACATGTGGTTACGCCGAACCCGATAGATACTTCTGTTGCTATAAATTATAGGAAAATATCAAACAGATCACAGTCTGCACACCGAAATCGTGATGAATGCACGTAAACATCAGTGCCGCGTGAAGAGGAGAAAAGGACCGCAGGGACATCAGCGAAATCGCATCGTGTGTTTATTCACTATTTTTGGTTTGTAAACATTTCTTTTCGATTTTTCTTGACGTCGCCAACTGGACAAACTCAGTGGGTCCTACATCCTCTGCATTCTTTTCACACTCAACACCTTGCAGAGCCACAGCTACTGTATTTAATCAAAAGCCTTTTACCAGCTCTGTCCAGACGTTGGTAGTAAGGGCCTCTTCTCTCTCGTTCTGCCAAGACAAGGTTCATTTTGAAAAATTATTAAGTTCAGGCTTTTTTTTTGTGGTACGAAAAATAGCTCGATTTCTTGAAATAAATAAACAAAATTAAAGACCAGCAGGGGACAGGATGTCCATTAGCCACATCTGAACGCCGGACATCATGCTGTTGAGGTTACTCTGCTCGCCATGCACACTTGTCTCACCAGAATGAGGTTGGTCAGGAGTCAGCAGACGACCTGGAATGATATCACCGCTGTTCAGCCGCGGGTCGGATGCTTATTGTAGCCCGTCATCCAGCTCCTTCAGGAGAGGGCCCTCAAGGTTCATGCCCAGCATGTCTGAGGGAGACACGGGAGTCCTTGCTGTGTCCTCTGACATCTCAACCATGACTTTCAGTTTTCTGAGGTAGCACCTCTACAAGCTCAATATGACTCCGTGTTTTTGTCGAACCAAACCCCCGATGAGTTAGTTTCACAATTTTTTTCTAGTCTTTTAACCAATATTATACCTGGTAAAATTCATCAGGTAACATACACCAAATAAAGGCAATTTCAAATAAAACTTGAGCAATTAAATGACATAATTTCTTCAAATAACATATTCATGTTAAAGTCATTACAATAAGTGTTTCAAGTAGTTGGCAAAAGCCAGTTAGATTCATTCAAAGCAAAGTATAGCATTTCTGACCATGAATTAGTGCTGTTAATCGATTCATTTGGTAAAAAATTCAGTTTTGCATAAAACTGTCCTGTGCATGGATCATCTGAAATTTATTAGGCAAGAAATAGGACAAATAGGTCTTCACTCATGCATTATATACTGTAATATATCTACATTTCCTAACCTGCCTTTCAGTGATCCTGCTGAGGTTCGCTAAAGAAAAGGATGCGTTAGCAGGGATTGGTGGCGTTTCGTTAATAAGAAAGCGTTGTGGGACCAAACCCCGTAGCAACGAAACAAGTTGAAGAAAGGCTAAAGGTGAACCATGTTGACTCACATCCTCATTACAAGTTTTAAATGGTACCACACAAACCGGCCAGCGCAGTCACTCCCCGGATACCAACAATCCACCCAAACAGAAGCAGCTTACCTGCAGGCAGGCATAACAATAGGATGAAGATACCAAGAGATGATGGGGAAGAGTTGACTGATCTCATCTCTGTTTGTCCAGAGTAAAATTTCTGGTTGTCACACTTCCCTCTTCTTCTTCTGCTCATACCTGGCTGAGAAAGGGATGGGGAGCAGTGGCAAAGGGTGGAGCCTAGGCGGGGGCGTATTTATTTTGGGGAGGCCTAGCTTATGTTTTAGCATTCAAACTGCAACATTGTCAGCTGTCAGCCACTGCACCACTGAGGCAGACTGTCACAGAGGTGAGACCCCATAGGGTGGGCGTGTGTGCACACTGTGAGCGAGGAAAGGAATGCATTTCTCTGCAGGCAGTAGAGCAATTTACATTATTTTCGTCGCCGGTTCCCACTAGGGCGGCAAAAGGCACAGATCGTGTTACACTTACTGACAGGAGTTCCTGCAACCCAAGTGCAGATGGTGGATTTCAGGCAGCTTGTGGAGGGATGGGGGTGAGCAGCTGAAATATGTCATATATTTCCGTCTCGAACGTCCAACACTAAAGAACAGGGAAGCGCAGGGCATTTCAGAAACGCAGAATTTGAGCAATTACATCACGTTTTCAATTTTATTTTTGTCTTCCCATAAATGTAGTATGATAGCGTGTGGCTTTGAACAGTGAGGGATGTGCAAGTCTTTGGTAAAAGCTTGAATTCTCCAGGACACAGACCATGCTGCACAGTGGCAAACCTGCATTTCAAATGGAGACCAGGGATGTCCATGTCTGAGGTGAAGCATAATGTAGTTTTAGAAAATGTTACATTTTCATAATTTTTGTATCACACTTTCCCCAAAAACTGGCCTTACAAGCTGTAAGCATATGAGTTCACTTTGACTTATCAGATCACGGTACATTCATTCATTCCTCTTGGACTTTGGTCCAAGATTTATTGTTTTTTACATCAAGTCAAATTTAATAAGGTTTTTTGACAATGATCAACAGAAAGGAATTATTTAACCTCAAAATAAAAACCCATTTCTACAAAATTGTTGTACTAATTATAAATAGGAGACACAAAATAACTCATTGCATATATATTCACCCCTTTGAGTCAACATTTAAGAGTAGCAACTTTGGCAGCAGTTTCCACCTTGACTCTAAATAAAATCTCATTTAAGGCAGCAAGGACACAGAGATCATGAATCTGTACCTATACAGTCATAAGCCAAAAGGCAGATGGTGGGCTTCCAGAAGTTTGTGGAGGAACTGCAGCGAGCGGCTGTAAACGTACTTCTACCTGTAAAATGCTATACTCCTCCACCAGGTATCCGGATGTGAATGCTCACACATCCAAGTGTCGGTCCTGTTGTCCAGGTATCCAGAAATGAATAACCTGCCCAGGTGTGAGTGAAAGGAAAAAAATTCACTTTCATTTCCCCAGAACTGCTGTATCTTTTCAGCATTCTTGGAGGGTCTTAGCTTTTGACAGCCATGTAAGTTATTTATTCTTCATCTGTTACATTTACTTGTATTTTTGTAATATAGTGCTTTTATACTTTAACCTGCTTTAGTAACTGAGCGTCTGCATGTAAACCCCTGATCTGTTGTAAAAATGTGCTTTTGTTTAGCCTTATTTAGAGTGAGCATTGCAAATGTATGTGGAAACCATGAAGATGTTAAATTCTATCATCTTTTGACCAACCCTCGAATATCAAACCTACCATCAGCGATGAGGGATGACTGGAATCACTGGAGCAAATGACTAAAAAAGACTGTTACTGCCGGATGTATCAGGCGGGGACAGTTATTCTAAAAGAACTTCTGAGGAGATCTGGGAATCTTTCCAGTTAACACCTTCTGGAACAGCACCGGCATCTGCTAGCTTTCCTGTAGAATTCCAAGGAATTCTGCTCATATTTAATTTTTAAAAATTTTTTTATTTCTCCGGAATGAAAAATAACATCAGCTGATTTGGCATTTTGGTGTATTAAACTAAAATATCACCAAGAATGAAATTCCTTTGTACTATTTGTGATTCAGAATTAAATCAATTTGGCACACAGTATGACTTAAGAGAATTTTTAGTTCTGCAGTGTCATGGTCTGGGTTTGCTGTGCTGTATGTGTTGGGCAACTACATGGACCCTGTGGCAGCCTCACCCAATATGGTTACCACAGCATAGTTCGGAGGATTGCCATTCCATCAGGATTACAGCTGGTCTGGTAGGACTTCATTACTCACCAAGATGGTGCCTGAAATACACATCAAAATTGCATAAAAACTATTATGTATAGAAGGAACCAGCTTAAAATGCTGACCTAAAAGTAAAATGTAAGTTATGGAAAAACTACTAAAAAAGTAAGATCAAACTTTTAAATGATACTTGAATGAAAAAATCAGTAGGCCCCACTGCTTAATCCTGCATCTGAGGGGGTCTGGCTCTAATCTCCACCCTTTGTTGCTGTGCTCCTCCATACTTTTCATGACTTGCAACAATCCTCCTGAAGAGGAGGTCTGTGCCTTCAGCATTTGCTAGGACTCTGGTTCTCGAGAAGCTTCCACCTGCTTTGTGTCTCTTTTTGTGGTCTTTGAGGGGAAGCATCCTCCTTGTTTAGCTGGTGCCTTACTTCTTTTGGGGGGGTAGGGTGGCGTGCTCTTTCATCATAGCTGCTCTGCAGTTCAGATGAACACTTTTACCATCAAACCTCAACCTAGTTGGCTACTTTTCTCCTCCAGTGGGAGCTTCCACCTTCCTCACTGTGTTTCTGTATGTCTTGAGGCCCTCTTATCCAAGTCCCTTCATAAGTTCTCATCAGCCCAGTTCTTGAAACTGCCCAGGAGCACCTTGAAGTGGACTGGTCACCTGCTGCCACTGTTCCTGTCATTTTGTACTCCACATAAGTAGGGTTACTATCAGCCTTTGTCCTTTAGCAGTAGCCTTGTTTTCTTTTCCTGTAGCACTGTTTCTCCTGCACCTTTATCCGTTCCAGTTGCTGCTTCTGTCAGGGACCTCTGACCTTGCTGTCAGCCTGCCTCCCTCACTTATTCTAAAGTACCTTCTGGGGAGCTCTGGACAAGGAAATGGTCTGAAAAGCCTGGGCCACAATCCAAGATGGAAGGAATGTGGCAGGCAGGAGCCCAAGCCACACCTCACCATTCAAAATGACAGTCACTTCTGACCAGGTGCAGCCATGAAGTCCAGTCAAATAATCTATTTAAAGACTGAGAAGCTGTAAAAAAAATCTCAAACTTCAATTAGAGGGACAAATGTGAAATCAAAGTCTCTTACCAGCAGTAACTAGTAATGTTTTTGTAACTGGGCTTTATGTGGTATGAAACACAGATTTATTCCATCAGAAATAAGGAATCTGCGGTACTGATCTTTCATTGTGATGTGCAGGGGGCATAGGATCAGCGTTATTGCTACACCCCCTATAAGTAAGCAACCATCTTGCTAGTGAAGCAAATTGATCCTACCGGCAGGACCGAATTCAACAATGGACCATGGTCCTGTGTCAACTGAACATCAAGATGTTCTAGCAGCCTGTGGCCTTCAAGCCACTGGACAGGCTTTGCGACTTATCCAGGTTAATACTGAAGGTCTCTCAGCAGCCTCATGCACGGTTGTTCGGTCAGTTAGTCAGGTGTCACTTGGTCAGCATCATCTTGCTTCAACAAACACATCAGTGTCGCAATATTGCCAATATCTCCAAACCTCAAAGTGAAAACTGCCAACATAGGTTACAGCCAAAGGTTGCAGCATCCAGCCATCAAATAAAGATGGAGAGTGTCTTGTGGAACGAGCATCTCAGAATGACCTCACTTTCTCAAATAGAATAAACAGAACAGATCGGCAAGATCTAGATGGGCAAAGGAATATTCACCTGATTTATGCCTTGTCAGCAATCCCGGTACACAATCGCTTTAAACAAAACAGACCAAGCTTGATTTTCCACACAGCCGCAAGAAAAACTCTGGACGAAGTTGAAGCAAGTACGACCCTACCCCTCGTTCTCAACCTATTTAATGATCCCCGAGCATGTCTAGCATCAAGAAGGCCCCTCTGTCTACACATACCTCATATAACAGCCTTGGACATAAAGAAAGGCTGGAACAAAGAGTGGTCCACTGCTCAAGTCACAGCCTGTCATCTTGTCATCAACCCACTGGAGCTTCCATTTCCCCAGGAGGCTGTGGTGTCAACTGAACACATTCTACACAGGACAAGGGAGCTGGGCTGCTAACTCACTCAGTGGGGTCAAGCCACAAACTCTTTGTGCACATGCAGTTCAATATACAGTAATGATGCATTAAACCAGATGTCTGCAAAGAGTTTGTAAAGGCCAGAATTGAATAAAAATTGGATATCTTGATACATATTTATTACTTTCTCAGCCCCTATATACAAACAGGGCTTCTAAACCAGGTATTGATATTACCAGGGATGAATAGCAGGTATTAGTGGGCTGCACAAATTAAGCACCTGACAAGAAGTTTGCAGGGGAGGCTGAATTCACAGTGGGTTGGTATGAAGTCAGTTTCTTGTTAACATTTAAGAGCTTTAGGTTTTATTCAGAAATTTCATTTGGAGTCCTTACCCAAAAATTATGCCGTATTCAACCCTCTTTTAGCTTGAAGAGGTCAAGAGATACCAGAAAAATTCATCTGGATTATTACGGTTTCCTACTGCACTGAATCTGAAGCTCCACTTGATGGATGGCAGCTGCGTGAATGAAAGTGGAGTGTATATGTCACTTGGCCACAAATCAAATGTATGCATTTTCACACATCATGATGCTTTGAGTGAGATGTGAAGGCACTTTCTGTAGCCCCAATGGTGAATGATTTCTGCATCTTACACAAGTTCTCCCCATCAGCACTTAGTATCCAAGAACAAAAGCTGCATTCTCATTGTTTCTCTTTATCTATGAATTCATAAAATATTTTCAAGGACATCTCACTTTTGCATCAAATGTAAGCCCAGTTCTGGCAACGTAATGCAATACATCTGTTTTGGAGCTGTGGTAACATTCTCTTGACCTGTACCAAAACAATGAGCAAACATTTGATGTCTTTATCTATACAGCTCATAAATCACAACCCAGATGTTTCTGATAAAGATACAGAATATATTGTGTGGGGATTATGCTTACATAATTTTCTCCAGTTATCTTTTTTGTTTCCCCATACAAAAAGCTCTTTCCATACATACTGCATATGGTGACCCCAAGTGTCTAACTTCCTTTTGTTGTTCATTGCTCTTGAGGTCCAAAAGGAATGCCCTAATGAAGTGTATCCCAGCATGAAGTTGCGATTGTATGCCAAGAAAAGCTTCTCTCAGAAGATGCTGCTGGCAAAAAGACAGATTTAATTTTGAAAATCCTGTGTGAGCTTTACAATGTATTTTTATTACTTTATCCTAAACTTATAGTCCCAGTTTTAACCATTGCTTCTGTCAAGATTGTGACAGCACTCTCTCTGTTGTCTAAATATTCCATTAAGTAACTAAGATGGAGTGTTGCTTCTCCACCAAGTGGGAGTATAAACATAGAGCATTGTCTCCGCAGTTGAACCCAAGAGTGACACAGATGGTGTGACGCAGCACAGAGGACAGGAGCAGAAGCATCAAAGCTTAAACCATAAAGTATTGGTAACTATTTAAACGTCTCCTTACATAAACAGGAGAAAGACAGAGTGAGAGAACAGAGCCAAAACCTGATGCCCCGCTTATATCAAATACATGTTTGCATGCCTGATGCTAATTCTTACTTCACATCACCATAGACACAGCTGTCACAAAGTGTTAAAGTAAAGAAAAAGTTAACAGAAGCCCACAGAAAAACAGCGGCATCACTGATTCAAAATAAGTTAAATCCCATAAATGCAAGAGTTGCGTTTATTTTTATTTTAAAAAAATAGTGTAACATTTTTCTATACAAATAAATATGTCCAAAGTTGAAAATAGATTAAATATACAGCCTGCTTTTTCACAAGAGGTTCAACCTTTGCAAAAACAGCTATTTCAAATAACTTATTTGATAAGCATCCGCTTCAGTTTCCATAAGATTGTCAGTAAGTTTATTCCCCAAAAAAACGGTTATTCCCAAAGGGGTACAAGGTGGGTGAGCCAGCACCGTGTCCCAGTACGTTCTGCCTCCAAGAAATAACTGCCCTTTTCTTACAAACTCCAAGCCTGCATTTCTGTATATCAGTGATTGATGGGTCCAGAACAGGCACATTTATGCATTGTTTTAAACATTAAGGTTGATTCTAAAAAGATCAGAAGATGTGGTAATGTAGGGCACTTGTACCTCAGAGATAAGCGCATCGGATGGAGGTGTTTTTTCTTCAGGAACAAAAAAGGCAGCAATTGCAATTGTCCTTGTTTTCTGAAACCAGCTGCACCTAACTAGACTATTTGGTGAACCTGTCCCCAAAGCGCCCTGTGATGCCCCTTAGGCTTTGAGTGCCTCCAGGGCCAAGGCAATGACCCTGGGCATGCTGCGGTAGAAGGCCTCATTCTCCAAGCCCACTAGGCTGTAGAAAGTGAGGGGTCGCCCGCCAACTGTGGCCTGGATCCGTGCTTCGTAAAGCCCCTTTTTGTTCTTGGAAGCCAGGTCAACCAAAATCTGGGAGTAGACAGAGAGTTTTCTCAGAATGCTGCATGACGTGAGAAAGGGATTATGCAATCATGCCTCAGCAAATGAGACGCATGCACTCTTATGAAGCTGCCACAGCAGCTTGAAAAGGATACTCTAAAATGGAACTCACTTCCTGGAAGTTCATGCAGAGGCTCTTGCTGGGGATCCTCAGGACCCAGCGATACATGTCTCTGATCAGGCTGGCACTGTGCTCCAGCTCAGCTGCTCCAGGGCAAGCTGAGCACACAAATACAAACACACACAGAGCAAGCACAACAAAAGTTACACCCCAGTACTGTAAAAAAAAAAAAATTTCCACTTTACAGCACCCAAAACAGCACAACTCCCTGCAATACATACCTTTGGTATTTGGCCCCAGCATTCGTTTCTCATGCAATCCTCTGCGTCTCCTGTGGGCTCTCGCTGAAAAAAAAAATTTTATTTTAACCACTTAACATTGTGGACCAGCCTTGCAGGACTGTTGCCCCATGTACCTGTCAAGAGGTTCTCTGAAAACCTAATGCACACAACTTGAACAAGGTTCATGTGCACATTGCTTTAAAAATAAAGAGCAATAACAAATTATTAACTATAAGTAGTTGTGAAGCGTGATAAGGAGCTGACTCTAAGCTGAGCAAATTTTGTTTTACAGATGATAGGGGATAGTAAGGAGGTCACAGTAAGGAGAGGCTATCCATGGCATCTGAAACAGTGTAGTGGTCCTGTGACCATGGGCCAATACTGTGTGTGCACCCTCCCATCTTCCCCAGCTGACACAACTTCCTAGGTTGTGAACACATCTAATGCTAAAACTATCATCATGTTAGCAAATTTTCTGTGAATGGTCCTAAGAAGACATCTTGGATGATGTTACGCATGAAGCAGTGGCAAGAAACCCCCAAGATACACACCTTTTTGCATTATAGAGGGGGTTTGGCTGTTGTACAGGGTCTTTAGGGCAGATGGAGCCACAGCAGCTTGAGATTCATCCTCTTTTAAAGTGGTACCATGGTAACCAGTAGGAGCAACAGATGGCCATGGCTTGTCCATCGCTGAGACCCTTGAGTAAGACTCCCAGCTACCCAGCCCTGTGCTTGGTTCATGATCCTGCAGCATGATTTGTGTTGGACTTTGCTCAGCAGCAGGGGAAGGCAGGCCAGCACCACCATCCAGCTTCGAGCGCAACCGGTCAATCAGTGAGCGATATTCTCCACCCAGGTGAGCAACAGCTGCATCCTCCACCTGTGATGTATCACAGGCATCAATGCACAAGTAGTTCTCTATTCTTAAGTCAAACAAAATTGGTTTATTCACCCCGTATCTCAAACTAAACACTGACATCAAATGAATCATAGCTATGTTGCAAAGGGCCATTTTGCATTTTTGTTGTTATTATTTTGTTTTTCATTCAAATTAAATACTCACTCACTCACATTAACTGTTTGTTTTTGTTGGAGTTGTGGTGGTCCTGAACCTATCCTGGAATCACTGGGCACTAGGCTAAGAGTTGTACATCCTGGATGAGGTTTCAGTTCATTGCAGAGTAGCTGTGCACACACACAGGGCAATTTAGAGTCACTGATTAACCTGAAAACATGTCTTTGGACTGTAGGAGCAAACTGGTGCACCCAGAAAGACCCATGCAAACTGCCATCTCCAGCCTTTCCTCACTATACAAACACCATTCCTGCTCTAGCCTATCCACTGGCTCCCAAACGCTGCTATGACCGAGCTTAAACACAAACTAATTTTCATGCCTTTACAGGGTTCTGCTCTTCACTAAAAATAGACTCCCATCTCTTAGCATCTACCAAAGAACCTCTTCCACCTATAGTAGCTAGTTCTCTGTGTTTATTTTCCCCACCTTTGGTAGAAAGGATCACGCATTTTCAATGTTAATCTTTTCCTCAACATCATGTGTGATCCTAGTCTCCTGAGCTTCCACCAGTTTTTGACTATTTGCTTCTTCATCTGTCACCTCAAGATTGTTTAAGTTTACCTTTATGGTTTAACAGTGTCACCATATCTGTCTGTGCTCTTTTCCATAGTTTATTTTGTCATTTCATTTTCCTACATTGATCTTTTCATCTACATCGAGCCATAGGTTGTGTATTAATAATAATAATAATAATAATAATAATAATAATAATAATAATAATAGCAGCATACCTGTAAGAACAAGCTTGTCTCATTAGACAGGGACAGAACCTTTGCGGTGCCTTGGGGCTGGTCTAAATCCTCAGCAATGCCCCTCAGATACTCTGCCCAGTCTGCCACAAGGGGCCCCACCTCCCCAAAAAGGGACGCCGGGTGAAGATCCACAACTTCTGGTGACACGGTGACCCCTACCTGTTCTTTTAAAATAATTTTTCCCAGTTAAATCATAGAAAATTCCTTTGTACAAATGAACATACTGCCAGAATTTTAAAAAATGTACTTTTTGTTGAGAACGTAACAGTAATTTATAGTCACTTAACTGTTATATCCACTAATGTGAATAACACAAAGATAACTGAAAAAGAAAAACAGCCCTTAGCATTTAGCTTAGCCTTTTAAAGCATATTAGCCATAAATTAATAATTCTGATCATGCTGATCATGTTTGCTGGGAGACCACTGGTCCTTCAGCCCTCAAAGCAGTTCTGGTTACGGATGGCGCTGCCATACCTGCCAGAACAGCTCTGCGCTCCCTGGTAGAAAAGGCGGTGCTGTATATATGCTCCACCAACTGAGGGAAAGTCTGGGTAAAGAATGTGAGATCCACTTTGTCTCGGATGTAGTCCTCTGCACGCTGCAGCAGGTCCAAGAGAGTCTGCAGAAATGAGCGCATTTCTGCCAGCACAAAATACATCCCATGAGGATTCCTCACAGCGCCAGTGTCCACATAAACTTTCACATAAAAAGAGATTTATATAACCAATGAAAAGTAGCTTGAGTAAACAAGCTTGGGTGTGAAGAAGCTTTGCAGAATAATTTTAATGCATGGTAGAATGCAGAAGGACTCACGGCATTTCTTGAAGCGGCTGCGGCACTTATCCTCTGCAAGTCGGCTACAGGTGGCACCTTGTCCAAGAGGGCAAGACAAAGAGTAGAAGCGACACAAGGTGCCAAACTCTAACCTCTGCTGCTCCTCTGACAGCTCAGATGTCTTCAGTAGTTCTGGACATGTTGGTTCTCGGTTCTCTGCAGACCCTGGAATCAGTGACAAGGACGGTAAGGAGTGAGGATGCTTGCTTCTGAAAAAACAGAATTTTGACCAATAGGTTGCTGGTTTAAGAACCCAAGCAGAGCTCTACTACTGCATTCCTGAGCAAGAATTTGTTCCGTGAAGTACTAAAATGTGTAAAGTATAAAATTCTAAATGATTATTTTGGACAAAAGGTTTCTTTTCAACCAGGTTAAGGAAGCTACTGTCTGCTTCTGCTCACTTTGTATCTCAGCTTGAATCCAGTCAGTGAAAGCCGTGACTCGGGTATACACCCCTGGTTTCCCCTTCTCTCCACAGCCATCACCCCAGGAAGTGATGCCGTACAGATGGAAACGACCAGAAAGTTTGTCTTGGTAGATCAAGGGTCCACCCGAATCACCCTGTAAGGAGAGAAACCACAAGAGCTGTCAAGGCGGCAGTTTGAAAGAAATTTTGGAAAATGTTCTAATGATATGACTCTGGTGCTACCCAGGACACTATTTTTTATTTTTATTTAAGAATCGCTTAAATAAAAATAAAATTGGAGCCTATCCCAAATACATAGGGTGGCCACATCAGCACATATTCATACACAGTCATACAGTAAGGGACTGCGGGACATAACTGGAACCCCTAGAGTAAACTCATGTAAACATTGTGAGAACATTTCAAACTTCACACAAACCAAGGCAGATTCAAACCTAGATCCAAACAGCCAATTTGTCATGAGGCAGCAGTGCTACTCGCTGCAGCACCGTGTTGCTCTCCTCATTTAATTTATTGCATTAAAACGATGTAGAAATGGGATTCTGAGGCTTGTGAAGGGAAAGGGACACCCACCTGGCAGGAGTCAACCCCTCCAGAGAGGAACCCAGCACAGAACATGGTATTGGTGACCAGTTCCTTCCCTAGAGCATTTCTGCAGGTGCTTTGTGGCAGGAGAGGGACTTTAGCCTCCATCACTTGCTCAGCAGAAGGTCCATCTGAGGAGTCAAGATGAAAGGTGCAGCAATGCTATTCATTTGTTCTAAACAATGGTGTGTATATTCATTTGAATATTGCATTTACTAAGGGTCCCTTCCTGTTTTGATTAGCTCCTTACCTTCATACAAGGAACCCCAGCCTGCCACCAGGCATGGTGTTCCTGTGGAGGGGTCTGGGCCAGAAGGCAGGCAGACAGGACATACATGGTCTGAGAGCATCACTGGTGCTGTTAGCTCCACCAGGGCAATGTCATTGTTGAACGTCTTGGGGTTGAACTACAGTTTGGAAAAGAGGAACAAGCAGGTCATGTAACAGCAGGACCCTGACAAATTTCCACAATGATGCTTTTTTTTTTGATCCTATCCCTAACAGGAATCAACTATGCTGATCAGCTATATTACTCATATTCAAGCCAGTGCCAATGGATCATTGGTCAGCTAGATCAAATCAGAAGACTGACTGAATAAAACAAATTCATAAAATGTAAATTTATCAGACTCTTTTCTCCCAAGCAACACATGATGATCATTAAAAAGTATTTAGCTAACACCTTTATCCAAGGCAACTTAGAAAGCTAGGTGCAATATACTAAACCCTCTGTAACCTTTACCCCATTAACAAAGCAGAGCACTGCAACACAATCTCACATATGCATGTCTCGGCCATTTAGATTCCCTTGTACACCTGAAATGCACATCTTTGGACTGTGAGAGGAAACCAGAGCATCTGGAATAAATTCACTTGAAGACATGGAAAACATGCGAGCTTCACACAGACTGAAAGATTTGGTCTCATGTCCAAATACACGGTGCAGATACTGTGAGGTCCAGCAGTGTTACATTTATTTGCTCCATGTTCATTTGGTTAGTCTGACAAAATCTAATTGTGTATGTAGGTATTTTCTTTCCATGAGTTACCAACTCAATATTGAAGCTGCTAGCACTACTAATGGTTTAGAAGAGTGAAAAGCTTTATTTCGAAGTAGCTGAATACTTATTTATTTATTTATTTTAAACTTGATACTGTTTTACTATTGCTCAAGTAAATTTTTGGACCAGTACTTTTCATATTTTCTAACCACTTTGCAAATCTCTGGTTATACTCATACACTGCTAAAACTAAGCTTGACACTTAAATTCAACTTTACACTTAATCAAAAGTGGCAACAGATCAAATCAACAAGCTTTCTCCACATGAGTAGCATCAGCTAAGTAAGAAGGCAGCAAAACAGCAACAAAGAGGCCACTGTGTAATAGCGGTGGGGCTGAAGATGAACAGGTGGACATAAATTGTCCGTAATGCCTAAAGTTACCTTAGCATGAGTGATGATACGGTTGACCTTCATGACCTGCTCATCACGGTCAGTCTTGCTTATGTCAAATTCTCCTACCACTGCTGTCCACTGGGTCTCACTTCGGCTGCTGGGATTAGCAAGGAGGCAAAAGAGTTTACTTGAACATAGTTGGCTAAGATAAGGTTTTGCTTAATATATTTCTACAGCCACAAAATTGGGATACTCACCTAGAGAAACAGTGAGCAGCTGTCACCACCCAGGAGCTGTCCACCAACACCCCTCCACACATGAGCCCTCCATCCAGCCTCAGGTTAACCAACCAGGGCCAGCTTCCAGGTGAAGCTAGTGTGCCACCCACTATTTTAGACCGTAGCTGTGTGACATTGTGGGCCAGTGGACGACGGTGCCCACAGAGAGCTGCCGGAGAGAAAAGAGGTGGTAGGTGAAGAACTAGCTCACATAAGAAAATCTAAATGATTTACAATCCATAATGATGAGAGGAAAAAGGAACAGCGCTGTGCATGGTAATAGTAGAGGAGCAATCCATTAAGAGGTTCATGAGGTGACTCCTCCGTTTCGGGATTAGGCTAATTTAACGCCCCCCCATCATTTAGGAACATCAATAAGTAGCGGTTTCAGTAAGCACTGTAGAATTACTCAAAGTTGAGACTTTTACAGCCAAGTGCACTGTGTTTTTTGTACTTACACAGATGTACGTGAGGATAAAAAAGCCAAAAAGGGCTAGGATCACTAAGAGCCAAGCAGGAGGGGGAGTCACCTTGCGTGTTAGCTTGGGGAGGGTCCAGAACATGCATCGTGCTGAGCAGACTACACTGCATGGCCCGCATGCTGCAGCTCTCGCCCATTATCCGTATGCAGCTACCCGAGTCCAGTTCTGCTGTCGGGCAGCGGCGCCGGTAGAACCCACATGCCTGGCTCATTGCCCAGTTCCTCTCCCGCTCATCTTGCAGCTTCTGTATCTTGCTGATGAGCTCACAGGTGGGCTCTTCTGAGGTCATATCTTATGGAATTGAGGAAGGGAGAGATTTGGCCAATTTAACATGCACTGTTGGCTTCAATGACAACTTATTATATTAGGCTGTGTTGCTGTTGCTCTCACATTTACAAAATGGAAAGATACCCCACTATCAAGCCAACATCATTTTTTATGACTATGACTTTTAATTTTTCCTTTTGTTTTTTCACTATTCCCAGTGGAAATTTTTCATTGAAGTAAAACATTATATCTTACCACAGGGTCCAGAGCGTTGTCCACAGTCCTGGAAGAGACAGGGTACGCAACCCTGGCAAGAGGTTTCAGCCGCTCTGTGCTCTGATGCTACCTGCTCTAGAGCTGACAGCGCACGGGCCAGTGCTGCTTCCAGAACCACAGTGCCACGATCTGAGAGTGCTGGGGAAATAGAGTGGGGGGCTCAGGTCAAACATGGGACAAAACACGCTACTTCTGTTTATGGGAAGGTTCCCACCTCCTTGGAAGGTTTGCATACAAGTGTATATTTGTGTGTGTGCATGCTCTTTTTCTGTTGACAGTGCTGAGGGTGGTGGCACATTAATGTGATGCATATCAGTAGCCAGCATTAAATGGGCTGTCAACCAGCCCTCCAGCTCTCACTGTCACTCACTTCTCCACAGAACTATGATAATGTGCAATTTAACCCAGATTCACTTGGTGAGCCTCTAATACTGTGCCCTAAAAAGAAAATACCTGCCTCACTCCAGAGCAGTCTGTCGTCATGTAACAGGTCTGTATGACACAGGCTTCTAGGAAAGCTACACTGGGAAAGATCTCATCTGTGCACCCAGAAGGCATCAGAAACATGATTAAAAACACGCCTACAAGCACATTCAGGGCACCAGGACTCTGCAAGACTCAATACAAAAAACAGCTACATTCCTATTGTTCTTTTAACATTGTGCCAGGCCAATCCAACGACATACGACAGAAGAGGAATCTCATCCTATACATCCCACACAGCTTGCATATCCTCCATCTTGTGCAAATAACCTTTCAGTAAGTCTGAGCAAAGCAGACTTCATCTT
Organism: Heterotis niloticus; assembly: GCA_018136845.1. Taxonomy (NCBI): domain Eukaryota; kingdom Metazoa; phylum Chordata; class Actinopteri; order Osteoglossiformes; family Osteoglossidae; genus Heterotis; species Heterotis niloticus. The sequence continues at coordinate 18,910,275 of CM030902.1, forward strand.
GATTTAAAAAATAAAAATATAATTGTAGTCAGTTATTTACTTCAGTTAGTCCTCCTAAAGACAGGGAAGACATTCTTAAATTGTATTCGTAACTGAAATAAGTGTAACATATCATCCGAGCCATCTGACAACTAATGCCAAATACAGCTCTCATTTATAAGTTAAAGCTATGTTTCTTTTATAAAATTCTCCTTTTCGAAATTTACGAGGTGCATTATGAATGCAATAGAGAACCACCTGTTAGTGGAAAGAACATCTAAGAAGCCCTGTACAATCTGGTTGCAAAGGATGATATTGAATATGTGCTTTATGTTTTAAGACAGTTTTCTGTTAATCTGGTATTGGAGGCTGCTCTGGCCAAAATGTTCAAAAGAGACTGACATCTGTTAATGGGGTATATTTGTTCTCATATTGGAATTTGACATCATCTGATCTCAAAAATAAGCTTTCTACCATTTCTCAGTAAGTATACTTGGTCACAGTCCTCACTCATTTTCAACATTTCTGAAAATAAACAATTGTTTTTATTTTCAAAAAAACCACACTATATTTTCACCATCACTGCATACAATGTAAATCTGTGTCGGAGGGAGCTCAGTAGCGCAATGAGCAGCCTCCACGATTCTCTATACCCTGCCCCTTGTCCTCTGTCCCGTCCCCCGGCGCCTACCTTGCAATGCGCTCTGTGGCATCCTGTACGACTCTCTCCCTGGAGGTGCAGCAGAGCTGAGGTCCAAAATCAGCAGCACCACTGCTGTCAGCATTCTTTCTATTGCAAATCAGACAAACAACAACTTATACTTTGTCTAACAAAAGAAATGCGGACACTTAGTTCGCTCTCTGGGGTTTCTGTGACAGCAATCTCCCGCCTCCTTAATGCACAGAGCCTCTCCTGCACAGCCGCGTGGGGCATCTGTCTGCAGTTTCCCTTAGGAACAATAGGTAGGCTAAAACTGCAGGGTCTATATAGAGTCCTGTGGGGCACTGTGGAAAGGGGGGAGGGGAGGGGAGATCATCTTGTGGCCAATGCACAAACAGCTGAATTCATTAAGTTGGTGACAGCAAATTGAGAGCAACTTGCCAAGGCCGCACATAAAAAAAAAAAATAAAAAAATTTTTAAAAAAAGTTTGGTTGTGTGAAAAGAAAGAGGGAGGGAGATGAGTCCGTGCACAGGGGTGGGTGGGGGCTCAATTCATTAGCGTTGAACACAAACTTGGGGGGGGACGATGGCTGTGGACTATATTGCTTGAAAATGGAGGAAGACAAGAAGGGACTGGAACGGGGGTGAGAGAGAGCAGGAGAGGGGAGGGGGACGTCTGCCATTCAGCCTGTCTCTCAAAGGGACCATTGTCCCCTCATGGCTCGGAGCTGTCCCGCTTCAAAGCTGTCCTCTAACGATCACAGTGCTGCCGCAGCCCTTGATCATTTTCACGCTTTTATCTCCTCCATTAAAATATTGTCAGTTCAGATCACTTTTGTCTTTCTCAGCTGAACTTACATTCATTACGTAAATAAAAATGCTAGCAACAACAATGTCATCACAAACAACCAGAATTGTGTTTACTTTCCAAAGAGACTCATATTCAATCCTTAAGTAGCATCAGTAGTGTTTTTTTTTTTTTTTTTTTTTAATTTTATTTTTGAAGGATAACCATCTTTTTTCCACCTTTTCCTCCCTACAAGAATTTGTGTTACCAGCGGATTGGTGCTGGGCTGTTTGTTGCCTATGAGGTAGTGGCCTGCTGTACCCTGCTCGCCCTACAGCTGCCTCTAGATCTGGTTTTGAAAATGGATGAATGGTTTAAGTGATTGTGTTAATGATGGATTGGCAAGTTTAAAGCACTGGATCATACAGTACACGAGTTAAAAGGCAAGCGAAAGAATTTCATTATTTCCTTAATTAGATCATACCTTTGTCCAAGATCACTTAGAGATAAAAATGCATATTTTTTTTTTTTTTTTATCTTAACCGAGTTTTACTGATGGTTCCTTGGAAGCAACCAAACCTGTGTGAGGACATTACAGAATGTGAAGCAAATCTAGCATCTTTTCGATTCAGAACCCCTACTATATACAAACATTAAGACACCTGGACAAGCAAAGTGGGCCTGGATTTCACAGCATGGAGTATAATTTGAAGTCCCACTGGGCCCTGTAATGAAGGGAGAGCATCTCCAATTCACTTTCACAGGGATGCAGTGGACTTTTTCTTTGGGCTACCAAAGGACCGCTAAGTCCAGTGGGCACATGTGTGTGGGTGTGTGAGAAGCAGAGAGGGAGGGAGAAGTAAGCAAATGGGGGTCCATGGTCAATGACGTCTCCGGTATAACAAACAGGAGGCCCTGCTCTGTGACGGTCAGAGGACAAAATGCCGCTACCACAGATCGTGCCCCTCCTCCCCACTTGGAACATGAAATCAAACCGGCCGGCAGTGCGTTTCCAGCCTCTCAAAGCGCCTGCAGGGTACAATGATGCTGGGCTGTGTGCGCTAACTCGAGCAGAGACGAATGGTGGGGGGATGAACGGACGGCACCCTTTCATCCATCTCCCTCGCACCGCCTTTGATATCTTTTGATTACAGCGCCGCTGCCCATCGTGGTGCAGCTGGCACAGACCCTCTGTTGCTGGGCCATGCTACTGTCTCCTGTCCCTTTCTGAGTCACATGGCAGAGAGGAGAGAAACAACACGCAGGCACTGCATATCTTGACCCGAGTCTTTTAACCACAAACCGGGTGTTGCCAGTCCTCTACAGTGCAGAAACTGCTCCCTCCTCATCACACCAGAGTTGCAAAAGCAAGGATCAGACTGATTCCATAACTCTGAACTTACCTGGCTTCCCACTCTGTCCTCCAAAAGATCAAGTCAGCAGTACTGTCTCTTCAGCCCATCTCAGTCTGTTTGTGCACTATGGAGTCAGAAAAACTTCATTAGACAAAAGGATTTATCTTTAAAGCAGGGCTACAAGCACCATCTACAAACCACAAGGTTACATACATATATTAAACCTCTAAATATTTCCAGTGGCATGTAAATGTTTTCAAACTGCAGCAGAGGAACAGTTTTCATGTTCAGATAAACAAAATACATGCATCACAATCATGTGATGGGGGGGGGGGGGTCTGCAGTACCCAAAGGGACAGAGACTTGTGATACCTCAAGTACCACTTATCACATGCAGCTCGCTGATGTCTTAAAAAAAATATATATTTGGAATTAAAAGTTCACTGCAACAATCATTTTCTTCCACATTTCATTTAAACTGGGTTGTGTATTCACATGACCCATGACAGTGGTATCCAGGCTGACACAAAGAAGACCCTCAATGCAGACCATGGTGAAGACCACTGTCTACTGCATAGCCACTTCTGGCCACTTCCAGTGAGCAACAGCGAGCAGTTGGAACCACAGCACAAAAGCAGCACACAGCTACAGGACAATGAGAAGTAATCGTGTCGGGTAACACCCAGGTATTGTGTACAGTGATAAAAACATTTCCCATTGTTTCTGAGAGAAAACAATTGAAAAGTAGGTCACTATGGTAGTGAAGAAACAAAATGGTTCCCAACATGTATAAACACAGTGCATCTTCCCCTGGGAATGTTCACCCACTGTGTAAAAAAAAAAAAAAGTTTAAATACAACTTCCGCACTATATACACAGACGCATGCATACAAATATATTTATTTATAAGGGTTAGGGTTTATAAGTATTTTTTATAATCATTACCATTTGTTTCTATGCCACAACTAAATATAATTACTTCATATATTAAATGCAAACAAGTTACTTTCTGTAAATCTTATGGAAATCAAATGGTGGAGGCTTTTCCTTCAACTTAAGATGAACAAAAATCCATGCAGACGAATTTTCTTCTGAAATTCGAGTCTACAATGGTATTTTCATACATCATTAAAGCACAAGACAAAAAAGCGATGTACAATGGCCTAACAGGAAGGTGTTTTGTTAAGACTGACCAGTAGACAACCAAAACAGACACAGGCAGCTAAATAAACATAACTGTCCTTTCAGTTGGCTGTTGCTGGTACAGTGAAAAGTGCCAACTGTGTAATAACTAGTTTAAGCAAGCAATGGGACTGATGAGAAAAGTTGATTGAAACCTTTCATGGGAATTGATTTTGAAAGAAAATATTGCTAATTTTTGTCGTTTTAACACAAACTCGCAATTTTTCTCTGCCCTTTTGGCAAGAACTCCTCATATGGATAAGCAGCACAGGGTGATGTGGAGCTTCAGTTCTGCGATGGCCGCTGCATCCTCCCACCGTACGACATCAGCGCTAGCTGCTGGGAATGGCTGTGCCTGCCACCCTGCTGCTCCTGAGTCTGCTCTGCTTTATGGGATAAAATACTGGATGATGTCAACATCTTCTTGATATTTAACACCTGGAGGGGCAAACATATGATAATCAAGCTGATTTGAAATCATAATAGACATCTTTGAGCTCAGACTCTCAAAACAAAAAGACAAATGGGTGCCACAGAAAACACAAGCAGAAAAAAATAAATCACAGTTTTAATTATTTGACTAAAGCTATGTAGTACACTTTTTCTTTAGTGGCTGGTACCAATCATGACATGAATAATATCAGATATATTAGCACAAAACAAAAGTGATTAAGAAATAGAACTATTTTCACATTCCCACATTTAAAAAGGGCAAACTGTCTTATACAACAAACGCTGATGTACACACTACCCACCTCCGTCTTCAGCTGCTGCTGAGCACTGAGATAATGACTTTGGGACTGGCCAAGCCTGTTGAGCTGCCAAGTAATCTCAGCCGAAACAAAGTTACAACCATTACACCTGTAAAAACGCTAAATGTTAACAGAAAAGAATATTTAAAATTATATTTTAAACACTAAACTGGCTCCTCTACTTATAAACACAAATGGGAACAGAAGACTGTTTACAACTCACTTTGTCAGTAAAATCACTACATTCACAATCAATGAAAGTTTAATAATACAGGTATCCCCCAATTTTTTTTGCAGGTTAGGTTTTGTGGAAACCTTGAACGTAGCGATAGTAAAATATACTTTATAAGACCACTCATTTTAGCATTTTTAAAATTGCTACATTTAAAATCATTTTAAGCAAATTAAAATACATGTACATACTAGTCACAATCCCACACAAAATACTGGTTGTTGGCTGATCCCACAAACGTGTGCAGCAGTAGTCATCTTGTTCATTATGGGCACTCAAGAAGACAACATACAAGTTGTAAACAGTGTAAAGCTAGTGGAATGATGGTGGTCCCTTACCCAAAGGTGTTCATTTTATCTTTGAAACTTTTAGAAAATTGAACAGTGAAGAAAACGCTACTAAAAATAAACTGAAAAACTGTCCCTTTCTTCCAAAACTCATAATTCAAATGTGCTATAAAGGAAGAAAGAATGCATTATTTTTCCCAATTTTGAGCAGGGTTCCATTTTTACAGTAGAAATCATATATCGGTGGATTCAACACCCTATCAGCAGGTGAGACTGTCGTACTCCAGTCCACTTTGCACTATAATAAACTATCCTGCTAACACACGCACCACTCTTGCAGGTCGCTGATGATGCAACTTAAGACACGGGAGTTGACGTCTCTGCTGATGAAGGCATCTATCTCCAGGATTTTCTTATGCTGGTCCAGTTTGCCATGGATGATCTCAGCATAGAATGCCTTAATGATTAATTCCTCCAAGTGCCGCTGGCTATCCAGGCCCAAGTCCCACAGCAACACTGAGTATGGGATGTTCTGCAGAAGGGATGACAGTACAGGTTGTGTCTCTTGATAAATCGCTTAAGTTCTGCAGCAGGGATGAATAATATGGCTACTAAAAGGCTGAAAACATACTATACCTGCATTTGTCCAGCAATGGTGATAAGGGTTAACTGCCTCAATTTATATTTTTGGATTTCTGATAATGGTGGGAGCTGGTCTTTGTGTGCTAAAGGGGAATTTTTAAAATAAAGGTTTAAAAAAATCCTTACATTTTGTAATACAATTGGTCCATGACTTACAAAATCAAGTTACAAACTTACTGATATGAACTTTGAGAAGTACTTATATATTTTTTTTTTCACAAAAAAGATAGCTGGCATACCAATTCCAATCACCCAATGTGCTGGCAGATAGACAAAAGCAGTGAACACTGCCTTTTTCAAAAGAGTGGAAAAGAAGCAAAGAGAAGGTGAACAAGCTGTAGATGATCCTGTGGGGATCATGTCTAATATGGGATAAAAGATAAAACTGAGGAGCTAGCACTGAGCCCAAACACCCCACTTGAGCTCTGTGTCAAGGTTCCTTATTGCATTTTCTTATTTACACTGTTCTGCCAATACCCCTACTAGGGAACTCCAAATACAAGCAGCCCTGGCTCACTAGCGGGAGGGGTGTCTACTGTCCGGGCATCAATTATGTGTCACATGGGAAAGAGACAGTCGGCAGTGCCACTCTGTTCCTATCCAAAAAGCCCCACTGCTGCCCCCCACCCTACAGAGCTGTCTGTGTTGCCAACATTCGCATCCATTGATTTAACCAATTCTTTTTTCTAAAGCGGCAAACAGAGTGAAAGTGCGTTTCACCAACAGAAAGGCTGATACAGATATTTAATTCTCAGTATAATCACTTAGTCCAGTACTACCATTCTTGCCAGCATACATTACACCACTAACTGCATGCAGATTTAAGGATGAGCCCCTGGCCACTTCATGTTGCATTCTTTTGAGTAATAAATCAACTCTTGGTACCAACTTTGTTTGCAAGTCAGGGACGAACTATATAAATAATAGAAGATGTATAAGTCTTACCTTCATATTCAAGATAGGTTCCATAAGCAAACAACTGTAAAAGCTTAAAGTACGCATCATCGGGACCACCTGCAAGCTGTTTAAAGATGAAAAATGTGGGTTTATTATTTTTTTTCTTTGCTTTTTTGTCATAAAACATACTAAGACAAAATCCATTCTTTCTGTGTAAGACAATGCCAACTAATCAAGTCGTGCCATTCATCTATTACTGCTTGGCTTGGGAACAGTGGTACTTTATGGTAGTGCTACCTGTTTAAAAGGAAGCTCCGACCAAATTCCCAAATAAAATCCCATTCACTAGCCACAACACGTGAATATGCAAGCTCTGCACACCAAGGCTGGGGTCCAAACCCATTCCCAACTGCACAGCACAGGTGCTCCGAACACCTGCTGCACCACTGTGCGTGCAGTTACCTCCTGGATGCAGCCGAGCTTGAGAAACTCTCCAAAGACGTAGACCCCCGGGGCCTCCAACAGCTGGCTAATGGTGGACAGCAACTGCGGGCCCTCTGTCCTCTGGGCCATTATAACGAACTGCTGCATAAGCCCGGACAGTTTCTGCTCCCCTGCCATTGTACGTAACTCTGGCGGAAAAAGAAAAACGGGACCATTTTATCTTTCAATGTTACTAAAGATTACAACCAGCCTGGGGGTTTAGCACCACAGCACTTCGCCATTAGCCTGAGCCCCACCACTCTGCTAGTTGTGTTATTTGAACCTGGAGCAGCAACAAAAATTCGTTTTCAAGCAACCCTTAAAATCCAAATTTAACTTCTCTAATGAATTTCTTTTCAAGTTGTGACCTAAGTGAAAACGGTCATTTATGCAGTTAAACCCACAAAGCCGCGGCTTCTCCGACCTCCTCACTTCGCCGTTCGCGTCACACCGAGTCTTCGCGCGCGCGGACACGCTTCATCTCGAGAGCGATCTGTGTGTGCGCATGCGCCGAACTTGTGTTCTGTACGTGGCGTCGCTACTTCAGGATTTCTGTGTTATTTGCGAGATTTTAAACTGTACGCACACTTGGAGCAGACAATGTCGGAGCCATTAAAGGCAGGGAAACGTCCCTAACTTGCAGTTTCAATGAAATTTCGGCTCAGTAGATACCTGTATGCTAGAAGAGAGCCGTGTCTGGTAACATAAATGGAAGCCGTTTAAATGCCAGCTTCACGTCTGCGCTGTAATAGATTTCATAGCTGTGCCTTTTGCTAGTCATCCTTTACTAACCTCCTTTATTAAGAATGCTTAAATACACTGCCCAGCCAAAAAAAAGTCAGCACCTGGATTTAACTTGGTGTTATGATGTGGGGTTGCTTCAGTTGGTCAGGTCTAGGTTCAGCAATGTTATGTGCCCAAAAAATGAGCTCGGCTGACTACCTGAATATACTGAATAAGCAGGTTTTTCCATCAATGGATTTTTTCTTCATATTCCAAGACGACAGTTCCAGGATTCATGCGGCTCAAATTGTGAAAGAGTCCTTCAAGGAGCATGAGAGAGACATCAGTTTCACACATGGATCGGCCACCACAGAATCCAGACCTTAACCCCATTGGGAATCTTTGGGATGTGCCGGAGAAGACTTTATGCAGTGGTCCGAGTCTCCCATCATCGATACGAGATCTTAGCGAAAAATGAATGCAACTCTGAACGGAAATAAATGTTGTGAGATTATTGGGTTATCGAAACGATTCCACGATGAATGCGTGCCATATTCAAAGCTAAAGGCACTCCAACGAAATATTAGAGTGTGTGACTTTTTTTTTGACCAGGCAGTGTATATTTATTTGGAAAAATGTCATGTGCTCTAGTCATTCATTTTCAATCATATTATCATAAAAAATATGATCTTTTACCCAGTATTCCTGTTAAACCACAACCCAAGTTCTTACAATCACAACTCATATCACAGAGATGCTGTACATACATTGATTATCCTTACATATCCGTCCTAAAATGCATTGTGTCACTATGGTCCACACCTGACACTTCTTCCATAAACAGCACTGGACTCAAGTGGCTAATTTTCTTATGTTTCAAAAATTAATATTTGACCTGTAGATTCATTTGAACAGTGTAGACAACTTTTTTGGAACTTCTCAAAGAGTAAGTGCTACATGATAACTCCCAGATAAACAATGTAAGCTTTTGCCATCATAGTCAATCTCATCATAAAAGTTCTAAAAAATATATTAATAAAATGTACATTTGTCAGCATAGCAACCCTGTTCAGTTTAGATTTAAAATATAATTTCAGGACAAATTAAATATCTTGCCACATCATGTCATTTGTGTATTATTTCTCCCCCTGTGTGGAAAAGGCCTCATATTTTAAAAAGCAAATTCTGGGTAGTGTTTAACTTTGCTCAATAATGTTATTATATTATGTAAATTATGTTATTATATATTTCTTGTTGTAAGATTTATTATATCGCTAACATGCTTTTCAGTACTATATTATTATCTAAACATTTGAAATTGAAGTATTATACACTGCTGTATTCTCAGTGATAGGTCAGTATATACATTTACTAATACAGTTGATGTGAAGAACTGACTCCTTGAGTAACATTTTCAAGAAAAAATATCATAATAAAAACAAATAACGAAAGTTTGAATCCCAAAAGTACAGAGCAGAGTAAAGCTATGTAGAACATGCCCACATCTGAAATGCTCCTCTATCAGCGCTCATACCATGTCTGACGCTGGGGTTTATGCAACATTTTAAATGTTTTTACTGTGACATTGCATTGCGACTCTAAATAAGTTCTGTACTGAATAGACTATTATTAAAATATTGCTTTTAGCATTTATTTAATGGTTATAGAACGTGCAAACAAATGAATTCCTCTTTAGCTCTTTATGGATTTTATAATACCGTCGGAAAAGTCTGCCGTCACCGACAGATGGCGCAATGAGACAAATTCGGCGGAAAAGCAGACAGTATGAGTTTACACAGAAAGAGTAACATAAAACCCCCTTCATGTAAAACTTTTATTTTACGTTTTTACATCAGCAACAATTTTACCCCTGTTTACGCAGAAAATCATAACATTATTTCCACTTATTTGTATCAACTTGACACGACAATAATACAGGTAAGATTGCACAAAACATGTAACAGATGGTATTAATGCATTTCCTAATGGGTGCTGGAGGATATTTCCATGATTCCTCTATGTCCTCGGCCTGCCGGTGTGGTTACAGGAAAGGAGATGCTGCAGATCAAATGATCGCTTTTTTCTCTGTTGAGTTGACACAAGGATTAGGAGGTTCTGCTGAAACAGGTGTCTCGCCATGCTTGTTACACACACAAAAAAAAACACAAAAAAATAAACTTATTAAGCAGGAACAAGATGTTCTCTCTAGGTTTGTTCCTCAATCTGTCTACCTTCTGCTGGTGTGGAGAAAAACAGGCATAAACTGTGTGCATGAACACAGATGCCTCTGTATATATTGAACATGTGATTTCTGTAGCACCAAGTTTCAAGGTTCAGGATGTAAGGTTCATTCCGCACTTAAACATACAGATGTGGTCAAAAGTATTCATATACTTGCATTTTATTCAAATAATGCACCATTACTCCTGTTCCCACGAGTCGACACAGATTCAACGGCACTTAGCAACAACAAAAACTCCTGAAAAGTTTTGAAATTTAAAGAACCTTTGTCATCCATAGATGTATTTTCTGGATTGTAGAAGAACAAAACAAAAAGCTGTGAAAAGTACTGAATTCTTACTTACTCTATAAAGACGTTCTAAAAATGGGCTGGAAAACATTATTGATACGCTTTACAAGTTTAAGTTACAGTATAAGAAATAATTGCTTTGTAGTGATAAAAAAAATACTGTTCTCCTTTAATCAGTACCATGGATGTTTTCAACTTTATAATAATCCATTCAAGCAGTTTAAATGGAGAAAATCCCTCATTCTGGTGTTTTGAGTCACTGTGTGTATTACACTGAAAATGGAAAAAAGAAGGAAACGCAGAGAGTTATCTGAGAAGGTTAGAAAGAAGGCAACAGCCAAACACACTCAACATAAAGGCTACAAGACGATCTCCAAAGAGCTAGATGTTCCTGTCATCACTGTTGCCAATATTATCAGAAAGTTTAAAGGCCGTGGGACTTTAGCAACAATCCTGGATGTGGTTGCAAGAGTAAAATTGACACAAGAGTAAAGAGAAAAATGTTCATAAATGGTTAACAAAGAATCAAAGAAAAAATCAAAACAGATCTAAGGTGACTTTCAAGCACAAGTGCAACAGTTTTGAGTCACACGATCTGTCACTGTCTGAATGGACTCCATGGTAGAAGGCCCAGGAAGACTGCACTTCTAAGAGAGAAGCAAAAAAAATTGCAACTGGAGTTTGCCAAAATGTATGCTGACAAGCCACATTATTTCTGGGAGAACATCCCTTGGACAGATGAAACAAAATTATAACTTTCTTTCGAATCACACCAACACTATGTTCACTAAAAACAAAACAAAGTTTTCAAAGAAAAGAAAACCATTTCTATCATGAAACATGGAGGAGGCTCAGTGATGCTTTGGGGTTACTTTGCTGCCTCTGACACAGGCTGTCTTGAATTTGGGTGTCTATCAAGGCATTTTGAAGCAAAACATACAGCTCAGTGTCAGAAAGATGTGGGTCCTCCAACATTATAATGACCGAAAAACATACCTCAAAAAGCATCCAAGAACGGATGAGAAGAAAACCGTTCTGAAGTGGACTGCTATGAGTCCTGAACTAAATCCTATAGAACATCTGTGGAAAGAGCTGTAACTCACAGTTGGGAGAAGGCACCCGTCAAACCTGACAGAAGTGGAACAGTTTGTTCACAAGGAATAGGACAAGTTACAAGTGTAGAAATGTAGAAATCTCATTCAAAGCTACACAAAGCACTTGACTGCAGTTATTGTCTCCAAATCTGTGCTAGATTAGGTTAAGGGTCCTAATATTTTTGTCCACACCATTGTCATTTGTTTTATCATTTAAAGTCCATAAATAAAAATAAAAGTTTCTATTCTAATAAATGTGAATTAATCAGAGGTGTACACCAAATACATTTGTCATTTTGAACTTATTTCAGAGAAAATTGTGAGTTTTTTTTTTTTTGGAAGTGGAGGGGTACCAATACTTTTGAATACACTACAAAAAAGAAAATATTGTTTCTCCTGGACCATAGTGCACAGTACACAAAATAAACAACTTAAAAACATGACAAGGGAGAAACACACACAAAGAGGCAGAAACGGTTACTGCGGCTGAGGAACAAGGAAGGCAGTTGAATTCACTTGAGATAATCCACTGTCATTTTTATTTATTTTTATGAAACCTTGATAAATTTTGATGCAATGCACACATAAAGCTGTATTCAAATGTTACTTTTGTTAACAGTCCCCCACGGTTTCATTCACTTCAACACTTTCACAGTCGCCACACAGCACAGCATCCTCTTCTCCATTGCCAGCGCGTGTCAACACAGTGAACCATAATCTCACTAAATGATCTCATGCTCCCATAGTCTCACTGAATCAAATCCTATCCTTCCATTGAGACACTCTTCCTTAGTCTGAGAACATCTCAGCACTCTTCTATAGCCTCCTGTGCATCAGCAAACTCTTCCATAATCCCAGTGCATCTCAAAACGTGCATTTTTTCCAGTGTATCTGAACACACTCTTCTCTTCATGCAACTCATCATGCTTTCACATAAACACAGTGTGTCAGCAAAGTCTGCCTTAATCCTGGGGAGTATTTCAGTAGTCTTGTGCTTCTCAGCATATTCATACATGATCTCAGGGCATCAGAAAGCTCTTCTGTAATCAGTGTGTCTTATTCCACCCATCCATTGTCTCAGAGCATTTCAACGGCATCTTCCATAGTCACACTGCACCTTCAGCTTGTTCCCTTTTAATAAGCCATGATGCTGGCTGCAGCACAAGGCAGGTATAGTATGTGGATAAACAAAACCACCTGACTGGAACAGATGGGCTTACACTGTATATGCTCTCATCCAGTGTGTGATCTGCCCAGATCAAACATGAACTGGAATGGCAAGGCAGTCATTAGCACTGAGTTATGACTAACAGTCACAGCCAATTGCCTGGACACAGTACAGTCCATCTTCTTCGCTTTCTTTGCAAACAATCACATCACGGAGCAACTGTCGGTGCATTTAGACACCTCTGCTGGTCTTTCCAGAAAAAAACATACTGTAGCTAAAAACATCACTGAGTTACACCACATAGGAGCCCGAAAATTTTACCAGTTATACTGAAAGGCTGTTTGCACTAACATGGGGAAAATTCAGGTTACATGAACTTTGATATATACTGCCCGGGCAAAAAAAAAGGTCACACACTCTAATATTTCATTGGACCGCTTTTAGCTTTGGTTACGGCATGCATTCACCGTGGCATCGTTTCGATAAGCTTATGCAATGGAACAACATTTATTTCTGTCCAGAGTTCCATACATTTTTTTTACCAAGATCTTAAATTGATGATGGGAGAGTCAAACTGCTGCATAAAGTCTTCTCCAGCACATCCCAAAGATTCAAAACGGGGTTAAGGTCTGGACTCTGTGGTGGCCAATCCATGTGTGAAAATGACATCTCATGCTTTCACAATTTGAGCCCCATGAATCCTGGCATTGTCATTTTGGAAGAAAAAATCCATGATGGAAAAACCTGCTCATTCAGTATATTCAGGTAGTCAGCTCACCTCATTTTTTGGGCACATAACGTTGCTGAACCTAGACCTGACCAACTGAAGCAACTCCAGACCATAACACTTAGTTAAATCCAGGTGGTGATTTTTTTGGCTGGGCAGGTACTATACTTTGACATTAGCCAAAAGACAGAGAAGCCTGATATTCCACAATAGTGAATCTAAGTCATTTGACCCGGGGGGGGGGGGGTCTCACACCCCCAGCATATTCTTTCCACACTTAATACATGTACATTGGTCTGCACGCTATTATTTCCTTACAGCCCCTGGCACCCCCCCTCCCACTTGACACCCCACTGATCGTTATGAGTATCGCAATTTTAGTTGATAAAAATGATAAAAAGCTCAGACTTATATATGATCATTATTATTTGTGATGAAGCAATGTTTTATGACCCCGTGCTGTGGGAACCATGGAGCCTGGACAGGGCTGTCGGCTAAAAATCTGAAGGTCCGTCCTGCTCTTGCTACGGCATCCTTAACGAAGGCTCTGGTAAGAGTAAACCCCGCAGGAAGGGTAAATCGGTGTAAAGTTTACCACGCCGCGCTGCAGCTCGAGTGACCCAAAAGTTAACAAGGGAACGGCGCGCGATTTCGCGCGCCCGAAGGACGGCTCGCGGCGGGGCGTGACCCGCGCGCGCGCGCGCGTTCCGCGTGACAGACGGGGCTGCGCCGCGCGACCGCCCGCGTCCCGTGGGCAGGTGGATGGCGCGAGACGGCCCTAAAAGTGCCGCCCCGCACGCAAGAAGCATCTGGAAGGCAACGAGGAAGAAGGCGAAAAAACCACAACTGTCACCAGGAACCGGACACAAAGTAAGTGTGCTACTTCGACTCTTCGTTCCGGCCCATTTCATCCGCTTATTCTGCACGTTCGCCCTTGGAGACGATTCGGAAATCTCGACTGGGATCAGCGGCAGCTTGGCTCTGACAGAATCGTGGCGTTCTTAGTTAAAATGAGCTTTACTGTAACTGGAAACTTCGAGTTTTAAACCTTTTTTTTCTTTCTTCCCCCGTCTCAAATTGTCGGTTTTGTGCACCGTTGAATAGAAACGACGAGATACCGTGGATGTGCGTTTTAGTTTGGTTTCTATACGTGCTTAAATTGCGAGTTGAACTGCGGTTACCGGTCAGTCTCCTGCAATATTTAATGTACGGGCGTATTTTTGTGTGAGTCTCAGAAATGTGTGCTGGATCTGGCGCATATTTGAGACCCGGGAGAACGAGAAGGGTTTGAACCCTGGATGTGAGAAAAGACGTCAACGGTCCGCTTCCCCCGTGAAGAATCAGCGCACAAAAGAAGCTCAGAATGATGTGGACAAGATTCTAGAAGGTGTTGGAGGAACTTGCTGTGGGTTTGGGGTCTTCAGCCCGGCTCTTCTCCTCTATGTCATGAGGGTTTACAGCTGGCAACATTAAAACTATGGCATCATTTGGAAATGACTGCATAGAAACCCCGAACTGCAGTCAAGACTGCAATAGAGATGTTCTTAGAAACATACTTTGTCCTAAATTTATAGCATCTTTGTAAGTTTATTTATACAGCATGTATTATAGTGTACATACATAGGTTTGTATGTATGTTATATTTAACAGGAAAGTGGTGCCTTAGAAATTGCCCCTGACCCCATGAGTTTTACAACTTCCTGGCCTGTTACACCTTAAAATTCAAATTCAGCAAGGAAATTAAATGCAAGTGAAGCAAAAAATTGCTCCAAGCTCCAAAGGCGAAATGTTTCCATATGCACGCATTAAAGTGCCATATTTTCCCCAGTCGACTGCGGTAGACTACGTTGATGCCACTGGAAAGGTTCAAGTCTTTACAAACCTTCTCATAACTTTCTCCATATTTTGTGTCTAAGCAATGTCATTTCTGTATTCCATGCATAGTTACTTGGTCTTTGTGACCGAAAAATAGCTCAGCGATGATCCATCTTAACTGTGTTTCAGTCACTTGTCTGAGCAGGTGGGAGATGTTGATTTACTCTGAGAATGAACCTAAAAAGGCCATTAACTGTGAAAAGGCAAACAGACATAAACCAGTACCTGCAAGCAAAGGTTTGCTGAGCTGTGATAAGCACCGGTGACCATCACAGATTAACATTTAAAGCAATGACAAGTAACTAACAAATGTGAGATTAGCACATGTTTATATATATTTCAGTTTCAAAGTTATTACCTACTACAGCAGCCTGGGCTATGCACCTGCCAGGATCATTCTAGACTGACACGGTATGAACCGAGGTAAAGGGCTTCCAAAATGTACCTGACACTTCTTATAAAGTCACCAAAATCCTTAATGGCTGAGGATGTGAAAAAGGCCTAACCTGCATTTACTATTTAATGTGCTAAATTAATATCCATTCATGACTGACTGAGGATATGACATTCTAATTGGAGTCTTTCATTTTGCACTGGGATATCTGCTGATCTCCAGCCTTTTGCTGAATGTTGACTGAGCAGTTAATGATTGAGCAGAGCATCTCGGTGATATTCAACCCCCGGTTGCTGTGCAGCTGGAGACACACAGTACCCTGGTAACTGCTCAGAGGGGAGCCTTGCAAACATCAAATAGCAACAGGATAAATTTATTAATATGTTCCTATTGTTCAATGTTTTGTTTTCCAATGTTGCCCTAAGAACAGAAAAGGATTGGAAAGGTAAACAGTGTGCCACAGCTGGGGTGAGCAACTATTTTGTTTTTCCTGGTCATTTCTGCGGCAAGTTAACCACTATTATTTTTTTAAAATTACTAAACAAATTCGAGAACTTTAAAGACAATCAAAGGGATACGGTGGCAAAGCTGAAATTCTTCAACATTGAATACATACACAATGCTTTTAAGTCAAACATTTTTGAAAATATTTGTTGTTTCACCTAAATCGAGCTGGCCATACATTTTTGTGAAATGGCCATTTATGGCCATTGGCCAGCGGGTTGCCCACCGCTGGACTACAGAGCAGTGGCTTCGTGTTAATTTGCAACAGGGTTGTAAAAACAAAAGTGCTTTATATTTTTCTTTGAAATAATAATAACGGGATTTGAGTAGCTATAAAAATCTCCGGTACACAAAAGGAGTTTCGTAATACTTGTATGCAATAAAACATGTCCGCTATACAACCCCGAACTGAGTGAGGAAACATTCTTTACTAGCTCACCTCTGTACCGCAAAAACCATGTGGCCCTATTGCTCTCATGGGAGTGCCTGCTTGCTGGTGTCTGCCCACTGCTTCTCTTCAGGGTTCTTCATCAGCACACTTGGACCTGGTTTGTGGTGGATGTGATGCCAGGCCTTCGGAATCGGTCCACTTGGGAGCCACTGCAGCTCAAAGCATCTTGTGTCAAGTCCTGTTCCAATGGCTACTCCTTGGGCATCAGTACCCATCTCACTTATGCCAACATGCAGAATGTGCCAGTGGATGGTAAGAATGTTGAGGACTAGGTATTAAAATTATATTTATTTTTCTACAGTACTTTTCTTACCAGGTTGACCCAAAGACCTGAACAAAGTTCCCTAACCCTAAGGGTTAAAACAGAGAGTTGGATAATGCAGTCCAAATTACTCATTGTTAAGGCAACAGATACGGTTAACTGATGAGATAAGCTAGCTGGCCAGTGAGGAGAGGAAAACAAAAAAGTTTAAATGTTGAAAAAGGGTAGAAAAATTTACCTCTGTGAATCCAAGTATCAGTTGCTGGCAATCACTCCCGGGCAGGTACTATGAAAAAACTCAGACCTTTGTTTCCCCCCAGTTTAACATCAACCGGAGATAATGATCATTGTTCTTATGAGCAAGTAACAGAGAGCTGTGTGATTTCTTTTAACTTAGCTCACCAAATGATTTTACTTAAATAATATTTTCATTATTATTATTTTTATTTTTATTGTTATAACTGTTGGCAATAGATACTAGATCATGTTATCATTGAACAATTTGCATCATAGATGTTTCATATATTTTAAGAAGAGATTCAGTTTTAAGTATTTTTGTCAAGCATGCAAAACAATGGTGTTTTTGAGAATTTTCTGCAATGACCCGCCCTGAATTGTTGAGCCAGTGATACTCACTGCCTCCTGTGCTGTCTCTCAAAAGTATGTCTTTGCATCCTGCGTCACCGCTGCCTCATCTTCACAGGCATATTTGTGTATCCCCTGGGAGAGAGAGAGGTGGTTGTTGGGTTTGAGGCAAACGTCGCTGGCCGCATGGTCAGCGTTCAGATCCAGAGCTGTGCCAAGCTGGAGGACTGTTGCCTGGACTGCTGTCCGTGCAGCACCCTGGATGTACAGTGTGGGAGCGGCCGTGACTGCAGCTGCTGTGGTACCTCTGGCCGGGGAATGCAGTGTACTAATGGTGAGCCTGCAGCAATCTTCTACACCACCTTCAGCTTGCTATAAACTAATACCTGTGAAATAATCGCATTTATCCAAAAAGATAAATAATAACAGTGAATATCCTTCAATAAGCTAATTAAATGACATCTCATTTTTCCTTTTTGTTTTAGTTATAGTAAAACATTTCTCCCATTGCTGAACCCAGAGCATTAGCCCTGCGCATTATAATACAGAAGAATGTGGAAGCTTTTACAAGAACCAATATAACAGCTGATATTTCACCACAGTGACTTAATTTCTTTATTAATCTTGCATAGTTAGATTGCACTGTCAGCTGTACTGGCAAAGTTAAGTGGATTAATTTCAGGCTGCCATTCACACGAGTTTCCTTTTTGAAGTAAGCATGATTTGTGCACACTTACAGGTGTGGAAATTATTAGTGATACGCAAAAATCAAAATTTCAGTTACAGTATTTTTTGCCTTGCTCAATGGTGTCTCTGTAAATTTCCTTGTACAAAGCCATCAGCTAAATAAGAAATAACAATGAATAATATGCACAATTCACTTAAACAAAGTGACCTTAAAGTGTCAGTAATGGTCTCACGTTCCATTTCAGGGCATATAGTCCTAGATGAGGATCTGGAAAGAACCACCTTTATCATGAGCACAGGGACTATTGGTCCAATGGACCTTG
This sequence comes from Heterotis niloticus, assembly GCA_018136845.1. Classification (NCBI taxonomy): domain Eukaryota; kingdom Metazoa; phylum Chordata; class Actinopteri; order Osteoglossiformes; family Osteoglossidae; genus Heterotis; species Heterotis niloticus. Next base: position 18,928,856 of record CM030902.1, read on the forward strand.
TGACTGTAGTCATGAGCACCACTATGGAGGTGGCCACACTGGAGAATGGTGCAGTCCGCCTGGTGTATCCCTCAGTGCTCACCCCCATTGTCAGAGGAAGGACTGTTCCGAACAAGAATGAGCATGGAGAAAGGTGGGATCAGAGTGGGTACGTTGCCTTTCACTCCCCAAAACTGTTTATGGAGACCTGGATTAGTGACCAACTGCTTTTTTCATATTTTGATGTTTCCTGGAGGTTCATAGAAGTTTGATTTACATTTGCCAAGTCTATTGGTGACATGGCCATGCACATTCTAGCATTCATGTCTCGTAGCTCCTGGACTGATTTGTGTGCCACTCTGTGTTTGTGAAGTCTGCTTTTTTGGTGCATTCACAGGAGTTACCTCAAGGTGCTCTGGTTTTCTCCCACAGTCCAAAGACATGTCCATTAGGAAAATTGGGAGAATTCATTCACACATACAGTCTTTGGTATATATTGTATGTATGAATGGATGTGTGGGATTGGTCTGGTGTCCCATTCAGGGTGTTCCTTTGCCTTGCACTTTGTTACTGGGATAGGCTCAGGACCACTCCAACCCTGCATTGGATAGTTATTAATAATGGATGGAAAATCGTTTTTAATGAAGCGAGTTGTATAATGTATATTCCAACACTGCCAACTCCACCCAGGCCAACCAGCTGCTTCGGGGCTGGGAAACAGGATAGGCCAGCAGGCTCGTCCCAACAGTGTGTCCACTCCATCTTTACCAGCCCTGCTACCAACTGCCTGCCTTATGAGCTCAGTTTCCAACTGCTTGTGCAGGGAGCCTGTCTACTTGCAGGTAAGGTCTGACTATTTCCCCCTCTGTTCACCTTCAGTCTGTCAGCAGAATAAAACCAAAAACTTTCTAACAAACAATTTTGGGAATATGACTGCACCTTCACCCTTTCAGTCACTGAAGTACATTGATGTCCCCGTGCCGAGCCCTGAAGTGGCAGTAGCCTTCTTTTTTAAGTCCCACAACCTTTGAAACATTTCGGTGGATTTTCTTACAGACTTTTTGGAGGTTACTCAGTTCCATTTGTGGTATAAGCTGCTGGTGACACAGTGATATTAGGTTTGATTTAACCTGCTTATTTCCTCTGAATCATGATGTTAAGATGTTCTCAGAACATTGCCTTGTCTAAAACTCCAAAGAATGGCTCATGGGTCATGCAACAGCATCCAAGCATCGACAGGCCACTTGTCATCTGGCAATGTGTGGAATAACAATGTAGCCGATTAAGGGCTGGCATGCATCCCAGCAGAGAAAACCCTGCTTGCTCCATTCCTTGCCATCTCTTGTTACAGAGCACTTGGACTGTCACAGACTGTCTGGGATAAAAGAGGACATCCAATGAGAGTTGGACCAGCATTTATACTTGATTTAATGAAAGACTAAATTGACTGTGACACCAACATTGTGAGATATGTCAGCATCCAGGTTGAAGCGCCATGGAGTATTAAACACAGAGGACTGGGGAAGGTGCTAGGCATAAGGCAGGATGCAGGGGGTTGGTTTATTACCATGCTTATTGTGCCTACAGTCAGGGCACCTCTCGGTTGAGAGGGATGTGGTGCTTGGATATTCTCTTTTGTCACCTCCAGAAAGAACATTCTACATTGTGGGAGCTCTATTTGAATGTTACATACACAGTAAGTGAAACCACTGAAAGACTGAGACAGCAAAAGCCTGACAGAAACATTCCAACTTTTACTGTTTTTTTTTTCTATTGGTGTTCTGTTTTAATTTTATAGCTTCTATGAGAACAAAATGAAATAAATATAAAATGACACAGTAAAGTGAGTCTGGCATTAAATCATCTGCTATATTACCTTATCCCGGTTTTCAGGTCTGGAAAGCCCAACTCATGCGCTGCGGGCTGATGCAGACCCCAGTGCACAGTGTGCTTCAGCTACATACATCACCCTAGCAGAGGAGCATCCGTATGATCGACACGTGGAAATTATTCTGCATCTGAGTGGTGAGTTATGTTGACACTGGGGACTAATTGAGAGACCAGGGCCTTGGCACAGTCTGTGGTCTAGATCTTTCACTAGCATATGAGTTGCCGTTCTCTACCAAGGGTAATGATTCTCATTCTTGTAACATATCTTCACTCTCATGCAAGAAAGCAACACTATCAGCCTACAAAACATCTTGTCTTTTTCTCCACAGAGCCGTATAAACCCCAAGTTATTCTGGAGAGGGGCCGCCTCACTTTCCAGGAGTATGAGCAGCAGATATGTGCTCGTCGTGATTTCATCCGATGCTCCCGGAAAGAGGTAGAGCCTGAGAAGAAGGTGAGACTACCCCCTCTTTCAGCCCTAATTTCTGCTGCTCCTTCTCTCCAGTTTAAGCCATCATCATCACTATTGAAAACCTCCCTTTTCAAACTGTAAAGATAAGAACTGTACCATCTGAATGGTACTCTCTCCCACTCTTCCTAGCTGGAGTTCATGAGGAAGCGCTTCCACAAAGACATCCTGTGCAATCCAGTTCTGATGCTTAACTTGTGTCCAGACTTGCTCAGTGAACCTATGGAGGTGCACCGTGCTACCAGGGAGCTCTTCTTCCTTCTAGATCGCAGCGGCAGCATGAGTGGCACTAACATCGACCGAGTCAAGGTCACCGTCCTGCCATTTTCCTGTATTTCATTTGGTCAACAGGCATCCTTAGTCTGGGGTCATTCTATTACTTAGAAACTAATGTAAAGTACAGCGTAACCTTTTGCTGACCTGTCATAAGTACAGTCATGTTTGAGTTCACATCATTTAAAATTATTATTTCATAATTGCTCTTTTATTCCTTTAAGGAAGGAATGCTGGTGGCCATAAAAAGCCTTCCCCCAGGCACACTGCTGAACATCGTGGGCTTTGGATCTACTGTCAGGACGCTGTTCCCCACCAGCAGACTCTGCACCAATGTCAGTAGAGCAAAAGATTTATTATAGTTATAGCAATGTCTGTGCTATAATGTCAGAATGTCAATCTCTTTTGTTATTTTACCATGTGGCCATCATTCCAGAGCAAGAAATTATTGCAGGTGGTCTGAACTGTCCTGTACCTGTGTACATATAACCTTCCTATGAGAAAAATATTACTTCACATACTGAACCTGAGTTTCAAAGCCTGTTATTTTTTACAGCCTGGGGTGATTATGTGTTACGGTGGCCAAGAACAGTTCATGTCCAGCTAATTCCACAGGGTTGCTATGACCACAGAATATCAGATTGTCAGAGCCTCAGGTCCTGGAGGTCAACTTGACTTTACAACACAGAGAGCCATATGGTGACCTCCTATGCACTTACAGCATGCAGTAATTACTTTTCCTGCAATTTTTCTTGAGTTTCTTTTTAATAGGTTGATGGTGACTGCTTCACATGCATCTGCTACGCTGCAATAACGAATTAAAATTCTCAGGAGACCATGGCCACAGCCTGTGAGTACATTCAGAGGATGAAGGCAGACCTAGGGGGCACCAACTTGTTTGGAGCTCTGTCCTGGTTGTATCAGCAGCCGGGCCAGCACAGCTGTCCTCGCCAAGTGTTCATCATCACCGATGGTACAGTTACCAACGTGGGCCGGATACTGGAGCTCGTGAGGAGGAACGCCTGTGCGGCCAGGTATGATGGGCGCCAATCCCAACCAATGCTGGCAGCATCCTCTGAGATTCTGGAAACAGAGGACCTGGAGATAATAAAAGCAAAGTGAGGAAAAAAATCATTGGTCAGGAAGACATGAAAGCCAGTGTGAACATTTGTCTAACCCTGCATGATTCCTAGCAAGTGATACTTGACCAGCTAAGAAAACCTTCTCTTACGCTCATGCTATACAAACAATAAGATAAATAAATGTGGCCTTGAAATCTGTAGAAAGCCCAAGCCTCTGGAGAGTACTAACTGCATGTCTGGAATCCGCAGCTGGGAGGCAGAGCAGGGGTCCCTGGGGATACATTGCAAGGTTTGGTCACCGTCAGTAATCAGGCTAAGTGCTCATCACCATTGTGCTCCTCTCCTGTCCCCACGGACGCTGCAGCACACCACTCAGGCTAATTTTATTTGTCTGGCCACTTGTAGGCAGCCTGTGCCAAAAGCAGTAAGTGGCCCAAACAGATTGCAGATTGCAGGGCTATCCATAGCCCACAGTTACAAACACACAGCCATGGTCTTTTTGGTATTCTGTGTACCTCATAACTCATTATAAGTGTACCCGCTCACATGGCTCCTTAGAATTTTTAAGAACCTGCCTGCTGACTTATTTTGTCCTGTATTTATTAGGTAAATGATTCATATAGGTGTTAGAGATCAGGTAACACTATACTCCTTGGTGGCCCACCATGGCTGATAAGTTCAGTTTTGAGGAGGTGGTAAGTCCTTCAAGTCCTTTGGTTTAAAAGAAGTCAGTGAATCAGTGTCCAGGAAGCCAGACAAATGGTTCTGGAAGTAAATTATTAGGGAAGAGAACATGTGGAGACTGTGACATTAGTCACAATTTTCCATTGACACAGTTGAAGTATTGTTTTCCCTCTAGGGAACTGTACACCATCTTTGAGAAAATGTTTTTAATACAAAAAGAAGCATTTTGGTATAAATTAACTGTATCTTTATTTTTCAGTCATATAATATCCATGTTAAACATGCTCTTGGCTGATAGGTGTTTTGGCCTTGGACTGGGGCCCCTAGCTTGTCGGCGACTACTGCAGGGAGTTGCCAAGGTGACCGCTGGACACACAGTGTTTCTGGATGTTGAAGAGAGACTGCAACCTAAGGTGACAATGAACCAGTACTGCCCCCTTATGGAAAAAGCAGAAAATTATTCACCGACAGAAGTATTTTAGAAATCTCCCGTAATAGAATTAAAAACTGTCTTATTTCCATTTTAGTTGATTAAATCCTTGAAGAAAGCCTTTGAGCCTGTGCTCACCGATATTCGCATAGACTGGTACCTGCCAGACAACATGGAGGCTCTTCTGTCTCCCAGAGAAATCCCTCCGATTTACCCAGGGAACTGCCTGATCGGCTACTGCACGCTTTACAATCTGTCGGCCTTTCAAAGCAAGAAGGGTGACGTGAGTATTCAATTAACTGACAAAAGACAAAACATTATGAGCCATTACCAGGTAACCACCAAGGATGAGGACCAAAGCTCTATTGGTAACCGCATCTTGTTCGCTAACCACGACTGTTAAACATTCTCCATTTTATGAGGTTCTTGTGGCCTATGCCATTTTAATTAAATGGTTGGGAAATGGCAATATATAGTTATTTTAGTTGGAAACTGTATTAAAAAGCTTAAAAGATGCAGGACCCTAGCCATGCCCCCTCCAGATTATGGGTCATCCCTTAAACTATATCCTCTTACTTACAGAATTTAATGGACTGTTAGGAAAGCAGTTATCATGGTGTTGAGCTCAGACTGGTGTTAATGTGATTGCTGCTCAAGTTTGTGTTTCTTATGTGTGTTACACTGTTTGCTTTGTCTTTAAGTTCACCTCATATCCCCTCACACCTACTCACTCCCTAAAGCCTGGACGCCCCATGTGCTAAAACATTTTAAAATGTGTAACAATTTCTTGTCCACCATATCATCACAATTAAAGTGTATCAATGTTTATTCCTCTTACATGTGCAAGCTGCTTAATGTATACCAGGTTATTTATTATTGGTAGGTTCCACAGGATTGATCAAATACGTGAGCATTAACGAAAAGGTACTTTTAAATGCACTCACTAAAGTCAGCGTTAGAATGGTGCAAAAGATGCCAAAGTGTATCATCCTTAACCATACCTTTACCGGTGTCACAAAGAATTTATCTAAATGCCACGCTGTGCAAAAAGTGGAATGACATAATGAAACTTACAGCTGCAAACACTTCTCTCCCACAAGAAGGCCAGGAGTCACCCCTCCAGGTGGCTATCCCGTGGATCAGTGGGCTCCCTCTCACAGCACTCCAAGGATGAGCTTCTGCAGGCGACTGTGTCAGCTGCAGAGTACAGTGACATCGAGGAAGCTCTTTGTGAAATCTCTCGGGAGATCTCCTCTGAATTCTCCTGTGCCCGGTCCTCCAATGTTAATGAAGACACGGGTGAGATCCACTTATCCACAGTCAATCGCTTTACCACTTAGTGGTCCATGTGCTGCTACTAATGTGTAGCAGTGTCGTAAGTTGTAGTTAAAGCGGGGAAGTGGGGACTGTGTGGGGTGTCCGCGTGGAGCTGGAGAAGCACACAGATCGACTTTGAGCATGCATGTGCATCTCTCTACAGTCGGAGAGTTGGAGTCACCGAATGATGTTCGCCTCCGGATTGCAAAGGCCTCCTACGTGCAGGAAAAGTACATGCTTACTCACTGTTCCTTGAGCACTGAAAGGGCCGATCTCTCTTCTGAGTTCAACTCGGCTGCGCTCCTCAGTGATACTGGCTCGCTGCGTCACAGCCTGAAGGCAATGGTCCCGTCTGAGCCCAGAGGCCTAACTCGCTGGGAGACATGGAGACAAGTGGCCTCCTCTGACAGCACGGAGACTGGATCAGGAATGGTGAGAGAGCACTGAGTTACCGAAGGGCAGGGGGTTTCTGTAAGATCTGTTTATAAGTAAAGAAAACTGTCTGTCTGCAAAGGAGAAAAGCTCTATGTGTCAATAAGGTGACTGGGATCAGAAATAATAACTCAGACTTATTTGTATGTCCAGCCATTACGTTACAATCAACAAAAGTTTAATAATGCAGCTCCATTTCTCAATTTATTAATTGTTTAAGTTCAGTGCAAAACATCTGTTAAGCTAAAATGCCTTAACTGCTAAAACTTTTATTAATTATGTGTTCTTCAACAGCTTATTCAATGTAGTCTTTCATTGTTCCTCTAGTCTGGAAATAACAGGCATGAGACAAGGAGCAGTCATTTTAAGGCCTACATTTTGCTTAATTAAACTTAATTTAAATTTAAAATAACTAAAAATAAAAAAACATACATTATCCAACCTCCTTCTTGGTATGTTGTTCTGCTGCTCCGTAAAATGGTGCCGTGTTACTTCTGTAGGCCATATAAGGGAAAGAAATGAACTGTGCAGTGTAATGAAAGATGGTGTGGGGACAACATATTTGAATCGCCTAGTGAATAGAAGACTTAGCAGAGAGGACTCTGAGAACAACACTTCTATTTCCTGTTGGCACATTTCAACCCCAGCACCACAGAACCCACCAACACACTCACCAAAGCCTTCGAACACATAGAACAACCTGGGGGGTTAGTGATGTCCAAATAATTTCCCCCAGCGATTAGCATATTTGGATGCTTTACAACAGTAGAATTGCATTGTGGGGGAACTGGTATTCCCCTTGGTACTGCTACATGAATGAAAATGTTTTACATTAAATAGTAACGCATTAAACAGAGCAACCAATCCATCACATAAACAAGTTTATCAGCATCCTGTTAAATTTGGAATTTAAAAAACTTAATAATGGAAAAACACCACTTTATTTTCTGCCTAGTTCTGGATATAGCAATAGAAAATGAAAAAATAGGCTGACTGAAATCAGCTTGTGGGACCCCCCCCAGATGCCATTTGAGTTGTTTTGCTGTCATCCAAAGGTAGCATGAAAAATTGCAGGTTTTTTCTCAACAACAAAAATGTTATAATAGAACTGCACAGAAAATGCTACTTAAAATAAACATATAAAGAGGGTGTGCATAAAATGTGTGTATCTTCAAAAATTCATAACTCAGTTCTTAGTACCTGGTATAAATTTCAATAATAGGTCTGTTGGTTAGGATGGTGCAGTCAATCCTTAGTTTCTCTCTCTCATATCCCTGGGTGCTCTAAGGCTAAAGAACGTCGGCAGAAGCAAACATCATTGGCCCGCTCAGCTATGTCGGGACGTAGTTTCTCCACCCCACAGGGAGAACTGGACCTGCACCGGCTGCGTCGTGCACTAGAAAAGGTCTCCTTCCATCAGGCACTAGGTGACCAACTGAATGAAGCTGACGCAGAGAAACTATCCAACCCCCAGGGGACCATGTCCCACAGGAGCCTCACCAACTCCCGTGAGTGGGATCTCCAGCAACACAACCCACACCTTCAGTACTAATACGATTATCTAGCCATCCTATGTCACAAACAGAGACTTATGTGGATAGTGTGTACCCCAAATATCATGCCCTGTATTTTAATCAGGAGTAAAACCTTAAAAGTGGAGTGGAAACAATTGATCCACTGTGGCGACCCCTAACAAGAGCAGTCGAAAGATGAAGAAGAAGTAAAACCTTAAAAGTATTCCTTATTGCCTCCCCTCCACCTTTTATCCCAAACACAGACAGCCTGTTGTTCCCAGCTTCCCCTCTGGACTGGGACACCTTCACGGAACCAGAGTACCTGTTTGCTCCAGCCCCTCCAGAGAAGCCCCCCGCCCAGTGCCGTGTAGTCATCCATGGCCTTATGGCTGGCAAGCCCATGTCCTGGGAGGTGGTGGTGGACCTCTCCTCTCTCTGGAAGCCAGAGGACGTGAGCAGCAAGCCAGGGGAAAATAGCTGGCTAGAGATCATACATCAGCTAACCGCCCACTCTGTCATCCGTGACTTTGAGAACATGGCTGAGAAGGAGCCCAATGTCGAGCATGGTGAGACCTTCACCTGCAAATACTTGAATGTGATGAGAAAACCAAACCAGATGCTGAAAAGCTGGGTTAACAGTTGCAAACTATGCATTATAATACTCAAATGAGAACTTCCAAAGCTGGGAATGTATGAATCATCGGAAACTACTCACTCATTCACCCAAACATATATGTACACATATTTTCCCCTGATTTTATACTGATGTTTTATGTGTGCTCTTTAGGGTTGTCAAAAAGATACCGCACAAAAGCCATTCAGACCAGCAAGAGCTGCCACATAGTCTGCATGTACACAGCATTTGCACCCATCAAATGCTCCTCCAGTGAGGGCCTGGCCAGCTCTGTGGAAGTGTGCACCACAGGTAAATGTCTAACAACTACCCCTCTGCAGTTGGACCACACATGCCTCCTAAAACACAATGAAGCAGCGATATATGATGTATGACCTGTGCCTCCTGAGCAGGGACATACTCTGGGGTGAGGGGGAGCAGGAGGCACAGAGCCTATTCCATAGGCTTGGGACACAGACCCTCCAGCCGTGATTCTGAGGACTTTGAGGACACCTTGGCGTCTACAGGTACACTTTGTCTACTGCAGTGGCTTGGTCTGGGAGTCCGGACCAAGTGTATGTTCAGAAGTCACTTGGGAAACGTAGCAAACTAATGGGGTGGTGGCAGGGACAAATTATTGTGGAGGTTTAATCCTTCATTCTCCAGACAGGGATGACACACCTGCTTCCCCCTGCAGCCTGACCTCCTGCGACAGTAGTGAGTACCTTCTTAACCTGTCCCCTTCCCTTACTGGTGTCCGTTATGCATATAACCTCCCCCTCACGGGCGAACCCATACTATATATAAAATATAAAAATGCGTGTAAGTTGTATGACCATGGCATGCTTATGTTTTGCAGGTATAGGGGGTTGGAATCCCGCCAGCCCTTCCACAGCATCCACACGTTCTCAGCGCTCAGCAGAAAACTGGTCTATGGAGAGTTTCTTTGGCTCCAGGTAAGATCGTCTTCCTTAATAAGAAAAGTACACTTATCCCCAATAAACCAGTCCTAATTTATACTTGACATCTGATCAAATGTCAAAAAGAGATAAAATTATCAATAATTCAATATTATTCAAATTCATTGCAAGCCAATCCCAAGGTCATGCTAAATTCAATGGCTTTTACAAATGTAAATATAAGAAAAGAGTACAACACATTAAAACAGAAAGACAAAATTATACGCTCAGCCATTGAGGTTCATGTAATTTTTACATGGTTCTGCCTTTTCGTCATTTGCTCCTTGAAAATCATTTTTTAAAGTCTTTTTTTAATTTGATTGAATTACACATGGTTGTAGCAGTAAATACAGACCTCTGTATAGACCAGAAAAATAGTCCCATGTTCCTTTTAATGGCATTTTGGTGTAAAAATTGGTCAGTATCAATAAACTATATTTAAATTTTGAAATTTTTTTTACTGAATTGAAGATACTAGGAGACATTGTGAGCGTTTACAATATTTCTGAAGCAAATGGGACACAAATTTCAAATAGACAATAGGAAAGTAGTGCAACTTGCAGTGCACCCTGAGCAATGATTTGCAGCAAGAGCTTTGGTTGGGGACAGCAGCTCAGCCAAACAATCTGGTTGCCAGGAGCAGAAAAGACCACCAGAACAACCTGGTCCATGGGAAATACCAGCACGAAAAAGTCATGGTCACAAGTGTAGGTACTGGACACTGCTGACCATCAGCACAATTCAAGCACTGGTCCAGTATTCAGAAAGATTCCTCAACATTATACATGACAGATTACCTTTGAAATAGAATAACCATGATTTTTATTTTCACTTCAATATACACTACTTTTCCTCCTAAAATACTCATTTTAAAAGCGAGCACTTCTCACAGTGACACAAGAGTGCTATACAAAAAGGATCATACAGACATAGTAGAAGCAGACTGAATAGCTGTAAAATAAGTTTATAAATGTTTTAATTAAGGTGTTATTTTATAGCTTGCTGCTTTTTTTGATTACAAAGGCACTCGTGCAGTTTTTCAGCCTATAGGTTAATGGGGAATTAGTTGTGAATATTTCATTTTCATAAAGGGTAAATATAGAAAAAAAATGAAATTATTAATTCCAAAAGTAAAATTACAGTGATTATTGTGCATAAATTAGCTTGAAGATTAAAGGTTATGTGTCATGCTTAAATATGAATAATTGTCAGGATACAATGTCTCAGATGCGATAAACGAAAATCTGGATCTCACACCAGATAACCTGTGTGTATTGGAGGCTCTCGTGGAATTCACAAAACCAGCAAGGTGGGCGCTTGAGCAGAGGCTTTATTTCAAGAATCTTAATTTGGGACATTTCTGAAACACTCACGTTGTAGACATGTTCAACCAGGCTTTTATAATGCTTTGATAGCTTAGTTCAAATCACGATAGGAGAATATTTCATATCTGCATAGATACAGACTGGCCTTTAGGCCGTCAGTTCTCCACAGTTCCTAACGTCAAGCTAACATTTATGCATTTTCCAAGCCCATTAGACATCCTGCTCTGAAATACCAATTTCCCATAAACAATTGCGGCTGCATATTCTCAGCACCAGACCACGGGGGCAGGTTAGGCCTGCTGTGCAATTTGGCCTCCGTGCAGCACCATCTTTGTAACGCAGGTTTACTGCGAGCCGGCTGAGGACCGCTGACCCCAGCAAGCACGGGCCGCTTAAACCCCACTGCCTGACCAGCGAGACAGAGAAACCTGCGGATTGTGAGAGCACAGATTACCTTCCCCTAGTAAGTCCAGCCATGTAATGGAAAATGTTCAGCGAGATCTTGGATCGAGCACTGGACTTTTAATGATTCAGTCAAAGCATGGTGTTTCCACCTGCCCACCAACAGGTGCGCCTCCAGCTGGCCTCTGGAGCGTTTCTTCTGACAGACCTCTACTCTGAATGCATCCAAATCCCACTGGACCGTCTGAAAAGGGCCTCTCCATACGCCTGCCACCGCAGCAACCTGAGCCCCCCGTTCCATTGCACTAACCCCTCCACCAGTACCAGCACTGGCCCCAAGGCTGCTATGGGTCACAGTGAGGCACTCATGCGAGCTCCAAGTTCCAAGTATGGGTTCGCCCGTGAGGGGGATGTAGCTGACTTTTCAGCAGAGCCCAGGAGCACAGAGGAAGCATTCTTTGAGCTGTGCAAGGGTGTAACCCAAGCAGATAGTGGCCGGGGCTCTGAAACAGACATGTGCGAGGGCTTGCTGCTGGAGCCTCTGGAGCAGTCAGATGATCGCCTGGTGCAGCAGGATCTAGAGGGCTCAAGCTGGGCCACAGCAGTGGCACTAGCCTGGTTGGAGCACCGCTGTGCTGGCTTCTTTGTGGAGTGGGAGCTGGTGGCAGCCAAGGCAGACTTCTGGCTCCGGGGACAGCAGCTTCCTGAGGGTGTGGACCTGGCCAGTTTGAAAAACGCAGCACGCCAGCTCTTCTTACTCATTCGTCACTGGGACGAAAACATCAAGCTGAACATGTTGTGCTATAATCCAAACAACGTATGACGTGTGTGAAGAAGATGCGGACCTGGGTTCCTCCCAACATGGCAACAATTAGCCAAAACATCAATTACTACCCAACGTTCAAAGCTGAGGAGCTTGCAAAATTATCATCAATAACTACAAAATATGAAGATGCAATGTGTAACATTTTGCAATTTGGTTTCTCTTGCCCTCTCTGTGTGACAGGGACTTCTGCTTTCCTTTTTATTTCTGGGGAATTGGTCATACAATATATAGCATAACTGCCAAACAGCCAAAAACTGCCAACAAATGCAATGCATTAAAGTCACTATAATTTTTGATTTCTTCAAACTCAGTCATTTTCCCTAGAGTTGCTAACTATCCTCATATCTATCATTTTCATTTTCAAAGGCTATGAGCTTTTTTACTAACAGACATGCCTGTTCAAACATTTTTTCAGTAACAGAACATAAATAAGTTTGTCTGCCAAAGCTGTCACCGAGAACCTGACAATTGTTTGGATTCAGGCCGCATTTGGAATGACTACTTATAGTCATGCAATGGCTGTACATGAAAATAAATCTACTTTGAAGTTAATTTAACAAACCGGGTTGACTTGTTTTTTCTTAAACCTCCCGAGTCATAATTTGGAGCAAATATTTTGAACATTAATAACAGTACATGCATACAATCCAGGGGGTGCCCCCTCCTAAACTACTGCCCTTTTGACTCCAGACTGCTGCAACCATGACCAACACAAAAGAGATCCTGCAAAAAACTATGCACATAAGTTTATTCATTCTTAAATTATGGACCACTGATTTGTCTTTCCAGCATGTCACTGATTCAATAGCTACAGACTATTTTTTGATATATAAAATTAACACAATTGCTCTAAATCCATTTCACTAATAAAGCCTCTGCATAAGCTGCCAGATCTTTATTACATTGTATTCACTTCTGAAATTTGAAATGGAAGTGCCTATTTGTCTGCAATGTCTCCACAGGTCAAAAACACATTACCCAAAAAAAAAAAAAAAAAAAAAGGCAAGCAACAAAAATATTGAAATGGGATCAAAATTTGCTGTTAGGAAATTAGAAAAACAAGGTACAAACACAAACCTGAGTGGTCGGGGGGGGGGGAATTATATATATATATATATAGCATTTTTTGTATGTATATATATAAAGGAAAATCAAAGACTGAAACTCAAAATACATTATATGTGATTGTTTATTTAATACCTGAGAAAGTCCTGTTCTGAGTGCATGTGTTGGAAGGGTTTAGCTCAACAGTTCAAACTGTGAGGTGGGTTTAGACACCAGCTGTGGGAGGACAAAGAAAATCTGGATGGCAAACCTTGGGGTGGTACATCAGGGGGGAAGGGTGACAAACACCACGCCTTCTAACCCCATTGCCTACCCTTCGTCACACCCACTGAAGACCAGGCCAGCAGTGTGTAAGCATCCTCATGTGAGCACTGATCTCCTCAGGAGCGTTTGGACTTCTCGACACTCTGTACACCCACCGGGGGGGGCAGCCACAGTAACAGCAGGATGATAAAGTGGCACACGTGCAGGACAGCAGAGCTGTATACTGTGGATGGGTACGTGTTCCAGGAAAGCTCAATCAGCCCCAAGATCAGGACCCTGAAGTTTGGAGGAAAAACAAACATAGATGGCATCAGTGACCTGGACATCACAGACAAGTAATAAGAAAAATGGAAAGAGGCAGAGGTGGGAATACCTGAGCAGGTGTGCCAGTTTCTTCACTGAACCGCTCCACAGCAGGTAGGGCAGCGTGTGGAAGTACCATACATAGAACTGGTAGTGCAGCGAGCGGCTAAAGCACATACCAATGAAGTTGGAGGTGAACAGGACAGAAATAATCTGTGGCTGGCAGTTAAAGTCTTATTACAGGAGGTAATCACTGGCCTTCAAAGCTACTGGCACCCTTGATAAAGAATTTCATATAAAATTCATATATATTCTGTGGTGGTGTTCTTCTAACATTCTTGAACAGATATTTAAATCATCTGTAGACCCTCAAATGCCTTCAAGTCAAAATTCCAAGTACAGTTTCTACTGAATGCGTATCACTATCACACCATCGTCAAGTTGAATAGTCCTAAGTCAGACCATCTGTATCTATTACTGCCTTCTGCAATCCATGGCCCTTGCTGTTCAGTTGGCTGTGTGCTCCACCTGTGAATATTTCTCAAGTTTGCTTTACTGTAACTGCTTTTTGACTGCTTGTTCAAGCCCGGGTGATCTGTCCCAGAACCACAGAATGTCATTTGCAAAACTAATTTTTTTTTTCTTTAAAGTTTGAACAAATTATTTCATAGGGAACTGCTGAACTGGTTGTTTCATTCCACACCATACACAACTAGTTTATTTTCCAGAATGCTTCATTTGCATATTATAACAGAACTTCTTGTTCTGGGCCTTCTTTACTTGACACACGTGATCTACCAAAACTTCAGCTGGCCATGACTCCTGCTCCAGCAGACCTTTCTCCAAGATTCAGGTTTCTCCACCTGCTTACAAGTTCTGCAGATATGTATTGCATTGTCCATTGTTGCATTTGCTTCCCTCAGTAATCTGCCTTTCACCCTTTTATTGTACACACCAAACATGTTCTGGTTTCTCATCATAAAAGAGAGCAAACCTCTGTACAGGCCTGCAGGATTCTGCATTTGGCAGCAGAAAAAAAAAAAAAAAAAAATTCCTCAAACTTTGCAAACATGACATCTATTTTTTATTTATCTCTGGGATCAGCAAATGGATTGAAAGTTCAATAGTTTCCTCTACTGTCAGCAATATCTTTTCATTCTTTCATTCATTCTCTGCTTCAATCGCTTTCAGGTAAACACAACAAGTTTGCTGGAACGTCCTTTATCTGCTTACCACATTCTCAAAGTAGTTCAGTGATTCTGGGGGCCTTATATCCATAGTTAGCAATTTTACACCCTTTCACCCATTTTAATAATACTGGTAAACATGAGAAATCTAAGCTGCCAGGCTCCTGGTACCACAAAACACAGTTTCAATATAAAATATCATTGTGGTAAACATGTACACTTACTCTGACATTCTGCTACAATCTTAATTTGCCATCAGTCAGCTGGTACCATATGGCAGCTTTGTCAACCTTTATGAATATCGGTCACCGCAGGCTGTCTATGCACTCCATGAAAAGGACAAATTATTCAAGCCACTGCATACCATAAGGTTCTGCAAGAAAGGATATGATCAGAGGTGAGCTTCTGGAGATGGGCTCTCTTGGATGGGTCGCTCAGCAATGCTGTAACACTCTCTCCAGATCTGAAACATGATGGTACGTCTCAGCCGTGCACAGATATTCTTAACGGCAAAGCAAGCACATATTAAAAGCCCAGTATAGTACCGTTGTTGTCAATGCGTTAAAATATCGTTTTAAGCAGTCTCAGTCAGCTCATTAGCTAAAAATAATTTGGTTTTATAATAAATAATAAAGTTTTTGGTAACAATATTGTTAAACATTTTAATAGCAGTGCACACAGAGAAACTGTATGCATTTCCACATAAGACAAGGTCTTAAAAAGATCTAAAACCTAGACCACATTATAATCAATGGACCCTTTTCAACATTTTATATTATATGTAATTATTTCCAATTATTTTAAAAGTTGAAATTTAGATTTCTGTTTCCAGTTAATGAAAGATTCTAAAATCTTGTGACAAACTGCTATCCTGGCCATAGTTTACCCTGCCTTCACATCCTGTGTTGCCAGAATAGGCTCAGGAACACAGCAGCTCTGCTTTGAATATGTGAAATGGAATAAAAACAATGAAGTTTTTTATTATAGCTTCATCTAAGGATTTAACAGAGCCTAGCGCAAGAATAAATTAAGGCATGTGGTTGGATTTACAAATAAAGCAATTTCCACACAGACCTCTGATCCCCATTCTGATGATAACTTGAAGATCAACTGTATAAACACTTCCAAATATATCACTGTTTCCAACCAAAAGTTTCAGTGAATACCACTAATAAACAAAAGCCCTTTACCTTCTCCATCGGAAAAGTGCAAACATCAAAAGGGCGAGCAGGTGCATCCCGAGCAGACCAACGTGGAAATATCGGCTCAGAAAGACCTCCTCGGGAAGGAAGCGCCAGTTCACAGTCCACTTGAAGAGAAACTGCCGACCCAGGTCAAAGGCCCGGCTGACATACCCCAGGGGGTTCTCCATTAAGAATGGTAGACCTAGCATCAGCTGTGATAAAAATGGGGAAAGTCAAGGGTCAATGCTAGCCAGCACATGCATTCTTATGCTTTTCCATCTTGTATGGCATCTCTGCTTTCCATGCCAATTTGTTCAGCTTACAACTAAAGTACTCTTACTGAGTGCTGAAAGAAATTAGACCTTCTGACCAAGTATAGTATTTGGAAGTAAATACCAAATACCTAGAGGATGTCTTCATTGTACCTTTGTGCATAACAATATACTCTATATGTTATTGTAATCTAGTATGAGGAAGTCAATCAGGCAAAATTCACCTGTATAAGAGCGCAAAGGCTGAGCCTGGGCAGGGTTCCTCGCAGGCCAAACTCCCACAGCAGCAGGAAGAGGAGTCCCGGCGCAAAGAGCAACACGTTCATCTTCACCGACACGGCTAAGCTATCCAAGGAGCCAAAGGTGCACGTGCATCAGTTGCCAGTCTCACCGTAGCACTGATGCTCCATCCAAACAACTGAGACCGTCATGCAAAGTCTCAGTTGAGCAGTGAGTCAGTAAACAGGTGAAGGGCTAAACACTTAAAAAGCACTTTTAAAGTATCATGTTTTCCTGGAGCACACAAAAAGTGAGTACACGTGGTCCTCGACTATGTGCTTCCATTCTTACAACCTCAGTGCAAATGGACATACAATAGAGTTCTCCATATGCCTATATGAACCATAATGACATATAAACAGCATGGATAAATATTACAATGTGCAAGGCTTTGTCTTATTTCAGTAATTTCATACACCATTCACACTGAAATAATACTAATATAGTTTAATAAAAAATACAGTTTATTATTGTAATATTTGCATATTTAATTATTATTTTTACTCACTTCTCTTTTCAGGACCACCAGAACCCTCATTATTTCCCTTGATAGCCAATATAAATGAAAAGCAACTTGAATGGATTTAGAAACAAAAAGGTCTGCAAATAAAGCAACTTTTTATACAATAAAGTGCAAATCCTGCTAGAGATCCAACACAAGTCGAAAAAAAAAACGGTGCTTTGCAGCAGTGCGATCAGCCAAGCGGTCCTCATGAGATGTTGTGACCAAATATCAGAACTTGCCAATAATTATAAGGGGACGGGTAATGCAAGAGCTGTAATTCCAGGTTGTAGTAAGCTGCCTACACTTTAAGTTGAGCTCCACTGGTAGACACAACCACGAAATAGGCCAGACTTGCCTGTACAGAGCACAGCCCAGTGTCCAGCGGTTGTCCAGGAACAGGTTCACCGAACCAAACAGCAGCATCATGGCCACGGGGTCATTGAAGAGGCGCAGAACAAAGATGGAGTGGATGCGGTACGAGGCACAGCACACGAAGAAGAACACATATGGTGGAACCTGGACCAAAGCAGCCAAGCAAGAGATTTGCAAACAAACAAGACCCTATAACATGACTATGAGTGAAGGCACTCTCGACTGCCCACCTCCGAGTCCCACAAGAAGCGATGCTGTTGTACTCTTTGGTAAAATACTTAATGTCAATATCGCAGTTAGAATCACCTATAAAATGTGGTACACTGTATAGCTATGGTTAAAAGAATATGCTGTACCACTAAATTATCCACGTAAAATACCCCTTCTTAGGCTCACCTTTTGAGTGCGATGGTAGATTCGAAACACCAGCAGCAGGGTAACAAGGTAAAAAACAGCAAACAGATACTGGCCCATCCTGATGTTCACTCCGTGATCAGTCATGTAGTACAAGGCAGTGAAGATGTACACAAAGCCAGCAGGGTACCTGAGCGCACACGCACATATAAACACAGTCAAAAGAGGGACATATAAGTCTGGCTTTAAATATAAATGGTCACGGTTGTGGTGGGAAGACTCACACCAGTGGTCCAGTATCTCCTTTGAGCTTGGTGTAGTCCAAGGTGCCATTGATAACCCCTTCCACCTCGTCCATGTAGGCCTTCCAGTCAATCTCTGTGTCTGAAAGGATGAGCACAGAGAGTTCATGGCAGGACACTGCTTACAGTAACCACAGCTCTGCCACTTCACCCCAACATTGCACATTGCCTTCCAAAAGCAGCAAGTAAAAAATGGTGAAAACTTAATGTGACAGCGAGCAGCGTAGTGAGCAGAGCCACTGTCTTCCAGCTGAAGGATGCAGGATGGAGTTGTGCTCCTGCCTCAGGACCCCTGACCAGGTTATTTACCCTGAATTTAAGCCACTGACCACAGTAAAAATACACTGCTGCGGAAATGGGCAAACCATTGTGAGCAGCTTAATCTACAGACAGTAGAAGATAAATGAAAGAATAATAAATAAGACTGCAGCGTCTGTATGGGTCAGTGAGGCGCTGCTGCAGAGGACATCCCGCACTCCTCACTTGCGCTGGACGGACACACACACACGTCGCGCTGTCGTCTCCACTTACAGGCTATTTTGTGAATGACCCACATGTTGATGCCGACCTCCAGGACCCAGAGCACCGCCGCCACCAGCGCCGTGTATTCGGCATCGAACAGAACCAAGTGTTTGTCGCGCCACAGTGCGCGCAAAGCCCCGCGAACCCCGCACGTCGCTTCGGCGCGCTTCTTCCGCGCTCGCGCTGCCATTTGTGTCTGAGCCGCGTGTCAAGCGGGAAGCTGACGTGGGGCGGAGAGGGATTCCTTTATCACGTGACGGAGGGGGTAAACTCGTTCGCAACCTTCCGGCACTGCCGTGAAGGTGACGTTTCACTTCCGGGTTAAAGATGTCCTTTCTAGAGGAGGTATGTTTTCGGCTGTTAACTGTTCGTTGATTAATCTTTCGGTTGTGAATCTTTAAACGAATATAGGAAGGTGGGAGAATGTGGTTAAGAATCCTCGTAAATTGTAGCGAGCTGGTCAAAAAACAGGGAACGTCCTGCTCGATCTGCTTCTACATGTATCAGTTCACACGGCTGTTGCACAGGACGATATGTGACTGCGGCGTTCAGCTGAACGACCTTGTTAGGAAGCTGTTATTTATAATAATTTATTTAAAACTTGACAGCTCCTCATGTAAGTAACTGTACAGTGGGATCCCCATAGCAAACTTTCCTCCCTGCACAAACTTCTGGGAACTGTCAAGTACAGGTAACCCCGAGATACGAGTCTTTGACTTACGACTTTTTGCGTATACGAGTGAAATTATTTCATATCCATTTCCGAGTTACGAGGCTGATTTTTTGTGATTAGGAATAACAGGTAAAGGTGGAATTTTCAAATTTCATGCTGACAAGTGGTACTACCAGTTCTTACCAGATGGTTAGTATCACTGCACCATCTTTTCAAGTTGTGCTTGGTGATTCTGTGATCTCACCCCTATTTATCCAGTGCATCATGGCCCCTGAGTTGTGAAGGAATGGAGGAGTAAGGAAATGTCAAAAAAGACCAAAAGGTGATTTGTCTCAGTGTTAAAACTGATGTGATTAAATCACCTTGGCTGTGGTAAGAGAAGCAATGATGTTCAAGGTTCAAAGGTTTATTTGTCATGGGTGAACAACACAGCATAGCAGTGTTGTCCCCATGAAAAGTGTCGTTTTCTTGTGATACAAGTGCATAACGTTGTCTTCCATGGTATGTACAGTTTGTTTTACAAAAGAAAAGATAATGAAGATTGCTGTTGGTGCTTTGTGAAAGTGATGTTCCATTAGTAGGCATGCCATTTTAGGAAATGCAAAATCAAATATATATACCGTCTCATATTATTACAGTACTGTATTACATTTATATTATTATTTATTATTATTACATTGCTGTATATTATATAAATGTTACTGTTTTTATCCATTTTAATGGATTTTCATGTTACTTAGGTAAGCATGAGGGTGACTGTGGGTCTTAGAATGCTTAAAAACTTTTCCTATTGAAATTAAAAGTAATTACATCGCTGATTTATAAATTTCACATTTTGAGTCAGTTTTCAGGAAAAAATTACACTTGTAAATAGGAGGATACCTGTATTTTTTTTTTTATAAATAAGCACAAGGCATCCCGGCTCACCAGAGGGAGGGGTTGTCTCCCAGCCAGGTCTCCATAAGGTGCTCAGTAGAAGAGTCTGCTGCTCTGTTCTCATTTGCTACCTTCAGTTTATTCCTTTAGTAGACATCTTTCTCTATAGCAACATGCAACACTGAGTAGACAAACATGCGTTAACAACAGATAGAGGTACAGATTAGCATTTCTCAAAGTAAAATCAGTCCAAAGCCACCATTTTAGCTGCATTTTATGAGCAACTGCTTATAGAATTTTTGACAAGCTCATGACCTGCTCCATGTCACATTCAACTGACAAACTTTTCCAGTAATGGATTAAGTCTCATTTCAAATTAAGTTCATAAGTAGGGGGCTAGCAGTATTTTGCATGAATTCAACAGTACAGTAGTTTCTGCCTGATAAAATTCTTGAAAATTTTCTGTGGCCTAAAGTACTGTATGTGTTTAGTTGTTGTACTTGATTTTACAGAAAGACCACAAAGTGAGAACGGTTCCTTCCTCCCAGTAGTTTGTAATTGTATAATAACACAACAGTTATTATGAATTTAAAGTGGCATGTTCGGTCAATGAAAAATTTTGATCGAGAGTTTGCTCAATAAATTCTTACAGAAATGAAATGCCCCTTTGTGAAAATTACAAAACAATGTCTTTCAGCTTCCTTCCATCCAAGAGCTTTGAGCAAGCAAGAGCTTTTGGTGCAGTGTGGTAACATGGAGAACTTCCCTATTGGGATGGTGGAAGTGGTGTTCCTGGGGACCAGCATCTCTCTCTCCGGACTGTTTTATTACATCTACCGGAAAAAACAGAAAACCGTGGACAAGCTCAAAGTGTGTAGTATTCTGTTGATCTGTTGTCTGCCTCACATCTTCATCCTATTGCCCTAGTCATCATAATGTGTAACCTTTCCTCTTGTGTGGTTGTAGGGGGCACCTCGACTGTTCTTGGACAGAAACCTGACTAATATTCTGAATGCCACACCAGGGAAATGTCTTCAGTATGTCGTCATTGAAGGTAAAAGAAGATCCACAGGCTTCTTCATACATTCATACAAGTCGTGAATGTCATCAGACTGGTTTTGTTGATCTGTAATTCCCCACAGCTGGTAATTTTTTTTTGTAGCAATCCATGTATCCCGTATGAAGATATTCTTAATAATCACAAGACTGATAGCTGCTCTAACTAGGTGCCCATTTCCGCTTTCCTTTTCTTAGGGAGTGTACAGCCAGTCAGAGAGCCACTCCGGAGTCAGTTTCAGGAATCCTGTGTGGGAGTGATCCAGAAGCTGGTCCTAAGGGAACACAAACTGGTGTGGAACAGCTTGGCACGCACCTGGTATGTTCTGACTACGCTTATATGTACATTTATACGTTTAGCAGACACTTGACAGTGTACACAAAAGTGCATTTCACATACAGAGAATTTTATGTACAGATACCTGACTGTCATAGGAAATAAAAAGATAATGGCAGAGAGTAGGGTGTAAATTTATTGTGACTAGTAGAGAAGTTTGCAAGTTGGATTCCTCCTACAGCTAAGATCAATAAGTAGTGCTAAATTATCTGTAACGTGTGACAAAGTGAATGAGTATGGGTAATCTCCATACATCAGGACAAGTGATAATCAATAACAAATAAATGAATGAAAATAACTTGTCTCCATAACTTCTCTATTCCTTCAAGATTATGAATCAGTTTCTCATATGTTCATCATTAATCTTCGTATTGATCCTCAGTATGCAGGAACATCAAACACAATCAGATAGGAACAGTTAAAGAGATAACCAGTTGAATTAGAATTGTCCTACACTCCTGTTCTGCTTGGATGAGTTTTATTGCCATCTATCAGCTTAACACATTTTGTGTTCACTCTGCTGAAGATACATTTTTTAAAAATATTTCCAACATCATCTGCAAGTAGGTGGAACGTTCTCTAATACTGTGACCTCCATCTTTAAAAAGGATTGATACCCTGCACAAGTGTTTGACCACATGAATGTTATTCTCATCCACTGGATCAAACTGCACTTGCACAAAATCCTAGTTTTTTGCCACTATGTATCCCCATATTCACCCAGCTCCTCTCACAGGGAGAGGCCCATTCATGAAGTCTCTGTCCAGAGCCAGTGCTCTGTATGACAGCAAAATGCAGTCTGTACATTTTACCTCCTGCACAAGTTTGGGTGTCTTCCTTCAGATGTGGTAACATTCCATGTGCTAGAATCAGTTTGTTTTGAACCGAATTGTATTGGTAACATCAAGACTGAAGTACTGTATCCAACCCCCACACCTCACCTGGCAGGTGGTTTGCCCACAAGGCAGCTTTGCCTAACATTCTTGGGTAAAATGAAGCTGGGCTACCCCTGTTACCCAGCTACCAGGCACTTGCTGGTAATCACCATACCTAGCTGTAGGGCTGGGTCCCAGTAAACTCAGTTTTGGCAAGGCACTCTTTTTAGTCTTTAAAACTGTAAAGGGAATCTGCTGTTTGGACCCCTGGGTGCTCACACCCCTCCAACCATGCCAAAGCTGTGACAAAATGTCACAGGTAATTTTCTTGCCTTTAAAGCATTTCTTGCCAGAGTGAGGTCGGTACGCAGTTCAAATTTTACATACTTGTGATAGCAAATTCTCACAGACTAGGATCTAGTAATCGCAACTAAGGATGCACTGCAATACAAGTAGAATAATATTCAGAGACCCATCACTAACCCCTTTTTTCCCCTACAGGACAGACAGCGAAAGGCTCCTGCACCAGCGGGTTAATGTGGTTCCCTTTAACTTGGTGGGCCCAGACAAGGCAGCGATTCGCGTGCTCTGCCCCCTGGAGGCTTCAGGCTTGAACATGGAAGTTGTCCACGAGAAGTTCCACCCAGCCAGCTACAGCTTCACAGACATCATAAGCCAGTATCTGAGTGGGGAAAAGCCCAAGGGCCAGCTGGAGACAGAGGAGATGGTGAAGGTGGGGGCCATGCTCACTGGTGTTGGGGAACTGTTTCTGGACACAGATCACACACTCAAGCTGCGCCCACCTATAGACGGCTCAGAGTTCTTCCTCACACCTGTGGACTTCGAGACAATGCAAATGGACCAGGAGGGGCAAGCAACAATGTGGCGAGTGTTGGCCTCAATCTGTGCTGTAGCTGGAGTGGCTGTGCTCCTCTGGATGCTGCGGCGTTACTACCGGCACCTACAGGCCAAAGAGGAGCGCGAGCAACAGCGCAAGGACTTTGAGCGTCTGATCACCTCTGAGGGCAGTGACCCAAATGAAGAGGCAGAGGAAGCATACAATACCTGTGTGATCTGCCTGACCAACCCACGCAACTGTGTGGTGCTAGATTGCGGACACGTGTGCTGCTGCTTCCGTTGCTTCCAGGCACTGCCGCAGCCAGTGTGCCCCATGTGCAGACAGCCCATCAAGAGAGTTGTGCCCCTCTACCAGGCATGAGCCCTGTGGTCATAATGCCTTGAGGTCACATGCACTGTTTATCTGGTTAGATCATTGAAGGGAGGGTGCCCCATGTGTCCAACTTCAGCTGAAGTTCACTTTTAGTTGCGGTTAACATCTTTGCTAGCTACAGGAGCACCTGTTTTCCTAAATGTACCACTGTGAAGTGATCCTGATCGGGGCAGCAAACCACTGTGGATCCACCGGCAGCGCTGTGCTGTGTGCCACTGCTGGGCTTGTGAACTGTCTGTAGAATTCACATTTACATATCCCAGCATCTGCTTCATTGGACATTCTGTGTGGATGTTGTACATGGTTAAAAAAAATTGATGTAAAGTGTGAATATAAACATTTTGTTGCCATTAATAAGTAGGGTTCTAACAGTACAGATAGAGTTGTTGTGTAGAAGCTGTGTGCCTTAAGCTAAATGGCATGATTAACAATGCTTGTTCATTGGTTTTCTCTCCTGCTTTGTAATTTTACTCTTGGAGAGGAAGGTATGTAAGAAATTTTTCCAAATGGAAATAAAATGTCAACATTAAATTCCTACCCCCTGGCTCTTGCTAAGCCTGAGTGTTGCAGAGCTTGAATCAGTAATTGTCTTCATCCAAGATCTGTGTAAGCAGTGGAGAGACCTGCAGGGGGTCATTTGCATAGTCTGGGTAAAGCTGCTCAGGCTACTGGGTTTTCAGTGAAGTGATCAGGTCAAGGGAGTTGGTACATAAGCAGAGCAGGGGAAAGTTTTTAGGTGCCATAACTTGAAAGGCTTGTGTCCCTTCAAATGTTGAAGGTATAGAATGGACTTATCCATGGTTGTGCCGCGGAGATTGGGCTGAGCCGAAATACATCCTTTATAGCTATTTTTTTTTACACCTTTACAGCTCAACGAGAGGCAGGAAACCTGCAACCATCAAATCTGAAGTCTAGCACTTTAGAGGGTAGTTCACTGTGCAACCTAGCATGAGCTTTCAGTAATAACTAACCATATGATGTGTTTTCAGTTCAGCATGGATCCTTGTGGAATGATGCTTTTTTCCAAAACACTCTAGAGAACACTTACTGCTTGAGATGTGTTCATCATCAGTTCACTAGATGGCAGTGGTACCACTGCTTCTATTTTTCTAAATACTTTTTGGTGGAAGAGTGCCATAGAGTCATGTCATTGGCATGGTTTTCAAGGCAAGGAGGAAAGAAGTGGTTTGTCATTGCCGCCTTCTGGCATATTTTTTCGTTAAGGAGAACATGCAACCCCTTCCCCACACACACAAAGCTGGACTTGAACTCTACATCAGGCAAGCAGCCCAGGAGCTGTAAAGCACTGGCTTACCCCACTGCACCACTACATCCCCAATTGCTTAATACAGCCAAGGAAACATCAGTGTATTCCCGCTGTTGACAGAAGAGTGGAATGTCTTGTGGCTTCTCAGCATTTACGCAAGCTTTATTAACAGGGTTTTTAAAATCGGACTTTGAACAGCTCTCTCTCTCTCTGGTCATTTGGGGCTGGAATAGAGTGTACCTGTGGGGACTGTAAGTATCCAGAATGATGGTGCAAAAAACCTCTAGGGACTAAATGGATGGAGACTGAGTTTGGGTATCATTTTGGGCCACTTGAAGAGTTGCATCTGAATAAAAGACCTGTAACTAATGAAGCCCCACTTGATCATGTGATCACTCTATGATGATGCATGGTATCGTTTCCAAATATTAACTATGGTATTGATATTTCAGTATTAGAAGGCTGATCACTGTTAATGGATCAACATCTGGATTCCAAAGAGCGTCAACCAAGATTTTCCTGAGTAGATAACATAAGACCTACACATAAGTCCTGGAGACGTAGGTAAAGAGGAGCAGGGCTGTCAGGTGCACACAGTTTGATAGGGTAAAAAAGAAGAAATCCACTGAGCTAATGGCAGTTACCATGGTTACCCAGGAGGAGTACCTGAACATGTTATTGTGTCACTTTGTTACCTACTATTACATTACTGGGGCTGTGCTCCAAATCATGGCACCTAGAGTGGCTTGTGGACTAGTTTGATGAACCTGGGACAGATTAATACCTTGTCTTGTGGACTGCAAACATAGTAACATAAATATTGACTTGAACTGTCAACTAACACCGGGTCATCACCTTATGGGGTTATGGAGATTATCTGGTCCAGGGATACGTGAAATGCAGCTTGATACAAAGCAACTTGCTGCAGGCAAAAAAAATAAATAAATTAAAAAAATCATATTCCTTCATTTCAAGTCTGTTCTGACATTTGCTTTTAAGTTATTTGATAGGTGGGCAGAGCAGTCAAAGGCAGTCCTCAAGGAAAATCACTATTACTTAAGAAAAAAGTTTTCATTGAAAAAATTTAAGGTTAAAAGGAAGGTACTCAAGTTCTTAGGTTACTTTGATTCAAATAAAACTGTTTAAGCATATGATGTTAACATCTACAGTATGTTAGAAAGTACTTTTTGTACTTTCAGTACTTTTAGTTAACATTTTCAGTAAATTTGCTATGCAAATAAACTTACATACTGTCAGTTATACTAATGAAATAAAAAAATACAAATGACTGCATTCTGATAGGTATTATATTATTAACTATGATTTAGATGAACCCTTTGTCCAAAGTGTACTGAGGTTGTTACAGTGATTTGTTCATTGGTACAGCAGGGTGGCTTTAATGCAGCAACTCGGGGTAAATACCTTTTACTACAGCAGTAGCTGGCATGCAAACAAATGTCCTTGGGTTGCAAGGTGACAGCCGAACCCCACATGAAGCTGCAACACCCATTTTAGATTTAGCTGACACTCTGATCCGTTATCCTTCATTGCTTATCTTGATCAGGTCTGTGGTGGTCTGGAGCCTATCTGAGAGTCATTAGATGCTAGGCTGGGAAATCATACCCTGGATGGGACCCCAGTCATCAACAGGGTGGCCATACACATACACAATGGAAAATTTAGAGATAGAAATTAACACGAGACACATATCTTTGGACTATGGGAATAAACAAGAGAAAACACACACACACACTGGGAAAACATGTGAACTCCACAAAAATTGAGCTGGATCCAAATCTATGCTTAAACTGCGAGGCAGCAGCCCTACTTGTTCTGCAACCCATCTTTATTCAAAATGCTTACAGCTGAAGTAGTTTACATTTATATATCTATCTCCCCCTCTCACCTTCCCCTATTTGGGGGGGTGGTATATGTGTGTATGCCTGGGAGTTTGAGGGTTCTGCACAGTATTGTAGCTGTTCCCAGAACTGCACTTTTCTGGACAGAGACCTCAGTTGTACCTGGAATCTGTTGGAGCCACTCTCCAAGTTTGCAAGTCATAGCTCCCAGTGGTCCTATTACCATGGGAATCACTTTGGCCTTCACCTTCCACATTTGTTCCAATTGTTCCTTCAGGCCTTGATACTTCTTTCTCTCTCTCTCTCAGTATCAATATAATGTGGCATATATATACACACACACAGAGTCACGGTGAATGTTAATAGAAACAAACAGTTTACTGAAGTAACAAAAAAATTGCCTTACCTGAAATAAAATGGAAGTCAAGTCCCAGGAGGCAAGATAGGAACTGTGGGAATTGTAGTGTATAAATACCTAGGGTAGAGGCCATTTGAGAATATAGAGTACAAATAGATATTGTTTGAATTCAGTTAAATGCTGTGAGATGTGTTGTGTTGAATGAATGTATATTTTATTTTAAATGAATGATGGCTATTGCGCTACACTTTTAAAGGTAATAGATGTTTGTTCATTTAAATAGTAACTACAATGGCTTAGGGCGGAGCCTATGGTATAAAGCAGGAGCAAAAGAGGGGTGGTGTGGTAGAAGGAAGGAGGCACTTGGGTGTTGTTGTCGGCAAGAGTCTTGGGTTTTGACCTGAAGTTTGTAAATGGTTGTTACTGAAACCTTTCTACTTGTAAATAAAGCACTGGCATGCTGCTTAAGGAAAATAAACCTCTTGTGGATTCACAGTAACCTTGAGTTCACCTCTTTACTTGGCCAGTTGGGCCACACAGTCTGGCTGATTTAATAAGAAATTTAGCTTGCTAATATTTCATTAAGGACAAGATTATACAGTAATAAGCACTGCCAAAGTGCATTACTAGTTGACTTAAGCAAGCTAAATGCTCTCTAACTTGGCCATTTAAGCAAATAATTTAGGCTGTCCATCAAGGTGGGATGAAAGTCAGCTCTAGTTCCCATTGGTCAGCATTAATCCGGTATCGTAGTCACTGCTGGCGAATTTGACCTGCAAAATCGACAAAAGGTGATATAGTGAAGACTCTGTTACTAGTTCACCATGAAGTGACTGCAACAGGCAGCTCTGTTATGGTTTGTGGAAGTACAGACTTGATTCGTTTCAGAAAAAAAGGTTAAAGCATCAAATGAGGGAAGAATAAGAGAAAACTACATGTTAAAAAAGACAGGGTGGCGGAAATGTAACTGCATTTTTCTTTTCGAGTGAAGGTAAAAGGTTTACTCTGAAAAGTGCATCTTCTCCAAAAATGTACTTACCTACAGGTAACTTGGTAAATGTAACTGGTTACTACCCATCACTGCATTCGATACGCAAATTTCCGAGTTAGAAAAAAATGGGATTATGTCATTTGAAAGAGGACATGCAAATCGACAGCAAATAAAAAAAACTATTCAGCCCTATTCTATGGGAAATGACAGCAGAGAGCTGGGATAATGTGGTGCACAAGCTCTCCTAATGGCCGCTGGAGCCACAAGCAAAGGTGCAGAATGTTCTAGCATCGAGCTGTGGACCCAGCCATCTGAGAGCTCAGGCACGACACTGTGCAGTCAGCAAATCTGATTCCCAACATGCCTGTTAAATAACACCGCACAACTAAAAGGATTCTAAAAGGATTTCTTTTTTCTTTCGCAAAATGAAGAGGATTATTGGCATGCAGCACAAGATTATTCAAGCGACTGCACCACAGAATGCCTAAATACTGAGATTAGCCTCAATGGGGAAAAACCCAAAGGCCACAGATATGGTAGCTGGACTAAATCCACACACAGGCTTCCAACCACATACAATATACAGGACAAAATCTCACATTCACTACAGAACGGTATGGTTCTTCTGGTATTTTCTACATGGAACATATTTTGTTAAGAAACTGCTCCGATTTGTGACCCCACATCCCATCAGTATATATCCCGTCGGCTGTACTGGCTGCTACTTTGCTGTATACACAATATACACAAAAACAGGGTATTTGTGCCACTTGTTTTACTCTTTGCAAAACTGCCATGCAAATAAAGCATTAGAGCTCAGTTGAAATCAAAATGAGAGATGGCGAGAGAAGCCGTCCCTTGCAAGCAGACATCTTAAGCTTGTCTTCCTACATGCAGATTGTAGACTTTAGCTCATGTGGGCTGTCGTATCTTATAGGAATGGCTGATCGCCAGATGACAGCTTACCACACTTATGGACTAACAGCAAAAAACATGGTACCAGCCTTGTTTGTTTACTAAAGGAAGCCTGATCTCTTGGTTCTACCCTAGCTTTGTAGCCCCCAACACCGTATCTTACATTAAACTGCACATTATATTGCATCAACATACACTATCTCTGTGCTGTATGCAAGCCTTGTTTTTATTCTCAAAATAAAACTGAAAAAAGAACTGTTATTGACATGAGTATAAAACTTAAATTTGTGGCTTTGTGATACAATGGATCTACAGTCAATATATCCTACGTCAGTAAATCTGAATATGCCAAGTGATTTCACTTACTGATGTTCTTTAAACTGAAGAGGTCAGATGAGGAAGGCAAAGAATTTTTGTTCACAGTACAGTTGAGCAGTTCCACCCCACACCTTCCATCACAACCCTTGTGTCCCACATCGAAAACAAAACCATCTGCCACTAAATTTCGCCTTACTTCACCTCCTCCCCTTTCCCACCACACAAATAGAGAGCACCAGTTCATAATCCAGCAAAATATTAATCCCCTTTTGCTCAGCTGGCCTGCAATTCCAATTCTTCTTATCATGAAAGGAACTAGACTGGCAGATTGAAATGATTATATAACAGTTCTGTTCAGTTTTGAGGTACAGTAAAAGAAATGGTAGAACTGAGGACATTTAGACAGGAATGCTATTTCATCCTGGGCTAAAATGAAACATGAGGACAAAAACAAGAAGAAAAACATTGATGTAACTGTAATCTGTTTCACAAAAGTGGCAATTTTTGAACAAATGGCAGCAACTATGCTAAAAAAAACAGCCTTGACTGCCTTAAAAGACAATCGGGTATAAGTTGCACAATACCTGTCTTACAAAATGATTTTCACAGTCTGCCACCGTTACCTTGCTTTCACTAGTGCAACAATAATAAATAAATGCTTTCCTATAAGAGGTTATTGAACATATAATTGAAAAACATATAATATTGAAGGTTATTATTATGCCTCTGGATGCTGAGACTCAACAGTGGTGCCAACAGTAGCTGTGGACACTGGAGGTGGTGCTCAGTATGAACAATACAGGTCTTTGGGGGTTAAAAGTTCTTGCAGCAAACCAAACAAGTGCCAGCGGAGATAGAGATCCTCCAACGATACCGGAAACGGATACGCCACACCCTGCATAAACCAGGCTTTAGTACCACCAGACAAGCCCTCGCATGGAATCCCCAGGGGAAGAAGAATAAGTGCTGACCAAGAAACACCTGGCGCCATGGCCTGGAGACTGACATCAAGAGGATGGGCTACACCTGGGGACAGCTCGAACATCTAGCACAAGATCGTGAAGCCTGGAGAGCCCTTGTCACCAGCCACTTGGGGTAGCAGGCATTAGTAGTAGTAGTAGAGACTTTGATAGGAGAAGCCATTAGGTTAGCAGTGGTAGGTTCTCTGCTGACAACTGCAAACCACCGATATGTCAGAGCTCCATGCAACCCTCCACCACAACAATGTGACTCTGCAAGGGAAGAGTAGCCTGTAAAACAAATCAGCCATGGTTTCTGGTAAACTTGGATATTGTTGGACAGAAGCGATAATAGAAAATTGTATGAGGTTGTATAAAGTGCTCAGAGATGCCTTAATACTGTAATTGGCTAATAGTTATGGTGAAGCATTTTTCAAGTCTCTATCAACTTGTCATGATAACGCTTGCAAAGTGATTTTAGGGAATTCTCCAGTATCATCAGCATTTTTATCGGCAATCTATCAGGATTTCCTTATCACAGACAAGTTATTACTGTATCTCATTTTATAGACTGTACCAAGTAATATTGCAGGGCATTCTTACATTATCAGTTCAGAGGATAGAGATTCATCAAGGGTTCAACAGTAGCGCTTACCGGGGAAGTGACTTATGGGGACTTATGGCTGTGAAGATGGGGAAGGAGAAAAACAGGTGACTCAGGCTTTGGCTTAATTATATCTCACGTTCCCCCTACCATGTTGTGAAAAGATTACAAAAGTTTGTAATTCTTGGTTTTTATTTCATGTTCATTGTTTTATTATTGTGCTGAAAGACTACTATAAACTGATAACTGGGGAAGACAGTTGTGTTGGCATAGCTCACAAAGCCATACAGGTGTGCATCAGGCAGCCATTCCAAAAGTAGTTTGCCGCAACCGTAAGCAAGACGACCACAAGAGCAGAGATGGAGGCTCCAAAAAGGAGAGCTGCGGGTATGGCTTAATGGATCGTTGTCTTTGGGACTGTTTGATAGGAGCCACTGGTTGATGGCAAAGGACAGAGGGAGGGAGATACTCTTCCAAAGGGAAGTAGGAAAGATGGAGCAAGAGACTGTATTATGGGGATGAGAGATCAGTAGATGAAAAGGAGGAGACCTCATTTGACCTTGAGGCTTCACTGGAGACTCAGGGATTAAAGGACCCTTAACAGGTGGGCCAAGATGACGGGGATGGACAGTGGTGCAACAGACAAGGATGAAGAGCACAACCAACCTTGTTCCTCCCCAAACGTGGTCAATGGCACTCCAGAACAGTGGGTAGAGAGAGGTTTACTGGTTTAGAAAGTAAGGACTATTGGGTGCAGGAGGAACTAAAAAGGTGGAGTTTTTTTTTTTTTTCACCAACAAGTATGAGAGAGGTGGAGTGACATTGTGGTCCTTGCTTGGGGAGGGGGTACACTACTGAGGTCCGGCTCAGCGAAGAGAATGGAACTGAGAGTTTCTATGAGACCTGACTCATGGGGACATTAACGGTGTCACCTCTGAATGTCAAGGGTTTGTGGGACAGGATTAAGAGGAGGGGGGTGATTCCGACGCTTAGGGAAGCTGACTTTGATGCTGGTTTTGATGTTTTTTGAAGTAATGTCGTCTGATCTCTCTTATGAGACAGAGGGGAGTCAAAATTGTTTCATAAAGAATGGGGTGCGGGTGACTGGGGGGGCACCGTGAGGTGGGCATTTTACCGAGGGCTAAGTTTACATGCCTAGTGTTACCTGTGATCAAATAGGTCTCGACACTTTTGCTTTACTAGTTTATTTGTATGCAAACTGCATCACTACATACCTGTTCACTGTTAACCTGCTTTGGGACATTTGTGTATTGCACACCTTGAGTCCCAGCAAATATATTCTATATAAACTGCAGGTGCAAACACATAATCTGCTTTTTAATTTCTATTCCTCAACACTACATTGCAATATTGCTGCCACACCAGTTACCAGTCCTAACCTTCAAAATGGCTGTTTTTTTTTTTTTTTTTTTTTTTTTTTTTTTTTTTACCTGGTCTGGGACAGTTAGTTACCTGACATCTCTTGAGTCAGACCAAGTAGACTGGAGATCGGTAATATTTCATGAAAACTCATATTTTATAAATTACATAAGCACACTCCTCGTTATGTCACAGGTTAGCATGTACGCAAGGTACGGCTGCACCTTAAACACTCCGGGAAGCAGAGAAAAGACTTTTTCACAACTAGGACGGACTGCTTAGATAAATAAGTGTTGAAAAGGGTGACGGTTATTATTCTCTTTACCTCGGTTCCCCAAATCATTGAATCTGCCTGCGACGGTGCGTGGGAAACAACCTGCGTGGACGCGGATTCTGGTCGGGCTCGTTTTTGTCGTTGGCTGCAGTGACGGCGATGGCCTGTGGGTGTCGCCTTTTTTCAGCCGCAAGTCGCAGCACGCGTGTATACGCTGTCTCACACACACACACACACACACACACACACACACACACACACACACACACACACACCCGGATGGATGACTTCACCGCTTCGCCCGGGTTTCCTTTATGATCCTGGGATCTCCCACTCTTCTGGTCAGAAACCCTCGGAAGGCGCACGCGTGCACGTCGCTCTGCGATCCGCAGCCACAGAGCGTGTGTGAGACGCGCACTCCTCCTCGGGGACACCACCTGCGAGCGACCCCCCGGCGTCACTAAGGGTCCGCGATGTCCGAGGTGCTGCCGTACAGCGAGGGCAAGATGAGCGGCTACGGGGCGGACAGCGAGGTGAGCCAGATGTCCTTCAGCTGCGGACTGCAGGACACCAACTCCTTCTTCGGGTCGTCGCAAGCGAAGAGACCCCCCAAACTCGGGCAGATCGGCAGAGCCAAGCGAGGTGAGTGAAGGAGTCGGCGACACGGGACGCGTGCCTCCTTTATTATTATTATTATTATTATTATTATTATTATGCAGTAGCACTTCAATCCAATAGTGTTGGGTAGCTACATTCCGGTTATGGCTGTTTGAAGGCCTGGAGGCTTTTGGTTCGAATCCCACGCCTGCTGTTTTGTCTTCAATAAGGTTGTTTTACCCTGGAAAATTCCATATTATGCAAAAAGATTAATATTCGTAGCATTTATTAGTCGACATCTTTAGTTGCTCGAGGGGAATGGAATATGGATGTGGGAGAGGAAGGGGAGACGCGAGTCGGTCCTTGCGCGGGCTTACCGACAGCTTCCGTACGCAGAAACGCATAGAAACGGCTATGTTATATTTCTGTATTTTTATGCTTTATAGCCTCGAATTTCCGCTGCTGAGGGCGGCAGCTGGACCAGCACTTTGCGGATATCGCGCCTCTCAGTGACTGCTTGTGGCAGCCAAAGTCACAGAGCAAATCGTATGAAATGCCAAGCTGCGCAAACACACGGTTAACACGTGTGGGTTTAGAATGAGTGTTTTTCTCTGAATGGCAGTGAGTGACCGTCTGTCCGTGTGTCTGTCTCCCTGCCCGTCTGTCTGTCTCCCTGTCCGCCTGCAGTGGTCATTGAAGACGATCGGATAGACGAAGTCCTCAAGGGGATGACAGACAAGTCTTCACCAGGGGTGTAAAGAGGACAGACCGCCTGCAGACTCTTTATGTTCATCACCGATTTGAAGCACCTGTCGGTCGTGCATGTGTTCCAGGATTTGTAAAGGAGGAGTGAAGGTACGAAGGGATGATGAAGAAGGGTGAAGGAAGGAAAGGAGAAAGGATGAAGACAAGAGAAGACATAGAAAGCCCAAGATTTGTCGTTGGGGTTGCTGGCATTTCTCTAAACAAAACAAAAAAAACCAACAATTTGTAACAACTGCTTTGCAGCCTGATGGACAGACAGCTGTCTCCACCTCAGCAGATTCATAGGATGGATAACAGACTTTCCATCATCTCATGACCACCTTCTTAATAAATACCGCACGGTAAGCAGCAAAACTGGAAGCTGAACCTCATCCAGAAGCTCTATTTCTATAGATGTACAGTAGGGTACTTGGCTTAGAAGATGCAGGTTTTATTTTAAAAAAAAAAAAAAAAAAAAAAAGACTACACGCAGAGCAGCAGACAAAGGGAGCTATGGCACCGAACCCATCCGCACGCAACCCGTTGAAGCAGCACATGCTGCTGCTACATACTTTAGACCACAAAGACAACACGGTTCATCGATGTAATAGCGTGAAAATAGATGATTCTGTTTGTTAGCTTGTTTATTTTTCCGTTTCGGGGGCTGCCCCTCCCAGACACATAGCAAGACACACTCGCACGGATCTTCTGTCTTCTTGCCCATGTTCAGTCATGGCACCATATCGCCGTTCAATATCTCTTCAAAGTCAAAATGTTGGAATAGATTTCCAGATGCCAGCAGGGATGGTCAAATGTGAATATATTAAATTATTATTTAAAGGAAGAAAAAAAAAAAAGACTGATGACAAAGTTTTATTACTGTTATTTATTTCAACTATACAGTTATGTTTTCGTCTGACATAAATAAAAGTTGACTTAAATCTTTTTTGCATGAACTTTTCTCCCTGGTGGCAACACAGGCACCACCCAACCATTCTCTGACCCTGGCACGCTTCTTTTTAACAAAAATCATATTTGTATTTTTATATCTAAATATTTGTTATTTAAACTGATGTGCTAGCTGAACATCTTAAAAGTTCATCTGCAAAAAGTTTGTACTTTGGAGGGGATATTCTGAGACCACCGTTGTCTCAGTCGGTATCACAGGTGAGACCTTTTTTAAAGACTTACTGAATGTGTTTCGGGTTTTGCACACATCGATGTTTAATTATTATTGATAAATCGTATACTGTGACTTGAACTTCGTTGATGGATTCATTAGAAACGGCGACTTTAGAATCTATTGCACTGTTTACGAGTATCTACAAATAACGCACTGTTATTTGGTTCATTTTTTGACATTAGTTTTTTAATTTTATAACATTCTTTTACAGAAAAACGAGTATGATTTGTTGTGCATGAAAACCTTAATATTTTCAATAATGAAACAATTTTATGAAGCAAAAAAGCAACAAAAATGTCATGACATTCTAAGAATGAGTCATTGTATATATGATGCCATTTTCACTGTATTTGGTGAACTAATAAATGGTGAAATAAAATATGAGGTTGTCACTTTGTATTTTTTGCGCAAAAAAAAAAAAAATAAAAATAAAAACCTAAAGGCGGACATTTAATGTGAATCGGTGCAGGCGCAACAGCAAGCTTGCGAGGTGGAATGAATTTTATCATTTTACTCTCTAAATGAAAGAAAACGAATCCCCAAGAAAGGGAGCTCGACCCCACGGCGACATCCTCCCCATGGGCAGAAACTTCCAACACAGCTAAAAAACTGTTCTTACTGGACATCCAATACAGCTGTTCAATTGTGCAGTCTACAGGAATTTGTAGTAATAAATGAAACGGGCAGATTTAAAACCCCTTTAAACCTCTTAAAACCCAATGTGTTTAAGGCTTAATTATTTACGTTTATTTATTTGCTGTTTTTCTCCAAGGCTACTTACAATACAATGATTTCCCCATTTATACAGCTCTGCCATTTTTATTGGAGCAATTCATGGTAAAAACTTAACCACTCTGCAACCTGCTCCTAACTTAATAGTTGTAAAAAATAAACATTACTGTGACCACTTCATGAGATGCTCAAGCTCTTATGTTATTCTGAATGATCGACACTTGACCCCTTGCAATGGCTGATAAGTGTGTCCGAGATGGATAGGATCACTACTTCTCTCAACACATCCAGTGGCCTTCACACTTCTGAGACTCAAATTCATATAAAGTGGTTCTTTTAACATTTAAAAAGTTCGGCATGTGTTGCACGCTGTCGGTCCGCTGCGTGATTTGCTCCCTTACGGATCCAGAATGCGGAGGCCCACACCCACTAATACGACTGCAAAGTCAATTCTGTTATGTCTTGCATGTTAACTGTGAGAATAGTTTAGTCCAAACTAAAAGGACTTTCATAAAATCTCAACAAATACATGCACACGGAATAAATTTGGCTATTTCAGAACATTACTGCAGCTCACAGTTTACGCAAATATGAGACCCACGAAGTAGGATATTAGAGGATCTGTTTTCAGGTGTCTTCTTTCAGCTCAATGTCCTGTGCAGCCTTCAACACCCCCTCAACCACTCCACCATACCCAAACACCGTTGACCTCTTGTCAGAATGTCAGAACATCCACCCCACTCCCCTGGTTAACCGGCTGTCTGCCAGGGCTCGGGGACTGTGTGATATCGTCTGCCTGAAGACTGCCAAGCTCTTTACCACTTGGCTGTCAATAAGGGCCACATGGGGGGTGGGGTGCAGTCAACTGTCACCCTGAGCCGCCTGAAGATGGAGTACAACCACAAAACTGGCCAAGGGAGGACACAGACTTCGTAAACAAACACAATATCATCCAGGGCCATAATAAATGTCAATACTTACGTCACAGAACGAACATCCATGTCACCTCCTGATTCGATGGCACAGGCCATTAACAGCACTCTGTGCCAAAAGCATCGACGGTAAAAGGCGAGCGTTCCCTTCAGCAGATTTAAAAACAACAGCAGAAGCCATTAAGGTTTTCGATTACCTACGTGTCAGTAACAGCAAGGAAGTTTTAACAGAATGAGAATCAAGTCTATAAAAACAAGAAACAGGAAATGAAACTCAACAAAAAGTTAAAAAAAAAAAAAAAAGCGCAAAATAGTCATTACACGTGTTAAACTGTATAAGAACAAGTCGCAGGAATATATTTGCAGGCTGGAAAAATTATTTTTTGTCTGTATAGCAGTTTCATCGAAGCCTCGAGGAGGAATGCGGGTAAACAGCCATCCGGCTGTTGGCACCATAGACTGCATCACTACAATACGACAGGTTTGCTTCGCGGGTGCTCCAACCCTTTGGGATGCACACAGTCCTAGATTCTACCGAACAAGTCTTTCACACAGCTGGATGTTTACTGAAGTAAACAAGGTAAGTTTCCACACTACAGGGAACAAGAACACATTTCCACCCTGGGTATACAGCATGCCGTCTTTCCGGTTCTTCAGCCATGCGGCTACACGCAACCTTCGTGAATAGCGCTTTTCTTTGTAGTCTGTTAGCCCGCATCGGCGAGGGTTTGTTTTGGTCATGAGGTTGGACATCCACGAGTGTTTTGCTGTCACCCTGGATACAGGTGTCCGCCGAAGTCCTTGTGCAAGTCACGTTCTGCAGAATAAGCTCGAGCACAGAAATCATGGCAGAATTTGAAATGTGTAGTCAGCAAAAAAGAGGATACAGTTACAAGTCTGATTATCCTTTGTGATACCACACACACACACACACACACACACACACACACACAAAGTAATACAAGGAAAAGGCACTGACAAAGTATTCAGAGAACCACTTGCAGCCACAAAAGGTGTGCAGTAAAAAAGGTAGAAGCTGCTCTCTATAAATTCAGTACCCGACAAACTCATCACAGCCACCAAGCCACCATGGACGCTGTGCATTATTTCCGCAGTTTGATGTCGCCTTTGAGCTTCTTGGGTTTCCTGCTTTTCGCTCACTTTCAGAAAAATTAAAAACGGGGATTTTTGTCTTCTCTCCTGGTGGACGCTTTTTTTTTTTGTTTGCTTTTGGAAAATAATACACAACGGACAGTGACAAGGAGTTCCAAAAGAAATCACACCTTTTCCAGCTTTAAAAATAGACAGTAATTACATTTCAGTACAGAATTAAAAATAAATGATTTCTGGTTTATTAATGGCCCACCAGAAGCTCTTTGCAAGTCTATATTTAAGCAGAAGCAGCACAAGCTTTCTTGTGTGCTTAACCAACACAGCACACAATTTTGAGATTTGGCCACAATGGGACTGATATTCAACATTACACTGGTATTCAATATTCAATACTGTAAAAACGACAGCGATTTAATAAAAATCGCAGAAATTTTAAGGATTTTAGCATGCAAAAAGGGAATAAATATTAAAATGTTACAAAAAGACCCTTATTTTAATATAAAAAAAAACTAGTTTGGCATCTTTATTTAGTACCCTTATAATAAACCCTTTAAAAACATATTATGAACAATAAAGTATGTCAAAGAAAGGTAAAATCACCATAGCAGTTCCGTGGCAGGCAGGTTATGAGACTGAATACCCTACACAGCGATTCTGCTCAGGTAGTCTTCTGACTCAGCTTCCTGCAGATGTACCACAGTTTGAGGGCTCTTTTCCTCCACTAGGCTGTCCTCCAATGCTTGGTCTTCAGGACTCAGTGGTTCCCCCTTGGTTAGAACGTACAGGAAGTATTGGAATCCTGCACCATAACTGTACGTCTGGACAGACCAGCCATATTCACGGCGAGCCAGCAGCCTCTTGCGAAAGTGGGGCTGAGCAAATGTGATGGAGATGAACCGGCCTCCTTGTTTCAGCACCCGGCTGATCTGTAGAAGGAAGCAAGGGAGGGACATATGAAAGACCCGCATGGTCACTAGTCACTGACCACAACAGTCACACACTCATCACAGACATCTTCAGAGCAGATGCAGGTTGGTGAATATCCAGTTGAAATGCCATGTGAGACAAAAGCAGTGAAGACAGCAAGGGAGAAGTACAACATGGGAAAACGAAGGCTTCATCGCAATGTAATCTGACGTAATGCAATGAAACATACAAGCATGGAGGCCTCTGTGTGTCATATGACCGCCTCTAGCTTGGCTAACACAGCTCAGTGCTGTGGAGACAGGAAGACCATAAATAATTTAGGTAGGCAGAATGAAGCCCAACACCTTCTGCTAAGACCTCCAACATTAGGTTTGATGCCACATTTTAAATATGCTCCCCTCCATTCCTAATGAAAGTGGCATTAGAGAGGAAACAGTTCTCTGCACTCAATGTCTTCAATCCAGTTTATTCAACTCTGACTGACTGCAGCTCCTGAATTATTCTTCCTTATTTAGCGGATGCTACTTGTCAAGGCCACTGACACTGTTGGGTTTGTGCAACCACAAACTAGTTGAGTAGCATTTATACAGAGGGATTTAGAAGTGGAGCAACTGAAATTAAACATCTTGCTCAGGGAAAGTATAGAATGAGGGGTGATTCAAACCATGGATCTTCAGGTAGCAGGGACCTAACCACTATGCTACCTATTGGCTGTAACACTTCCCTGTAGATGCCAGGAATCACTGACAACAACATGGTCTCTCCAAAGAAATGGCCTTCCAGGTAGTACAAACGCCATCCATGTGTGACCCCCCTGGAGAGGAGATGTCTGTTTTCAGCAGGTTAGCCCCTCACTATCCCTTTGGCTGGAGCTGGCAGTCACAAAGGCATGGACGAACTCGGACTCAACCAACAACCAGTAAATAGATGTCTTCCAACTGGACAGCACAACCTCAACCTCAAATTATGTTCCAGGAAGCTGGAGAAAAGTCTCCATCGTGCCCATTATGCCCAACATCAGTGGTACGTGAGGGCCCCTAGCACTCTCGCCATAACCAGCTTCTCAAGGCAGTGGCAGAGTCTGTCATCATGGGGATGTGACACAGCAGGCCCTGCTGGTCAGAAAAGTTGTAGTGTATGGGAAAGAAGGTAAAAGAGTAAAATGAGCACCCAGAGTTGGATAAGAGCTCCTGGTAACAGAACAGAAATGGCTATTGTTTTCTTTGAAATGCAGGATTTTAGTGACAATCCACAAGGTGAAACATCATGATGGTGTTAGAGGCAAGTAAATCATCTTGTTGGAGATTAAAGTTCCTTGGAAAGAATAGATGGAAGAAGCTTATGAAAGGAAAATGGGAAGATATCAAGAACTGGTGGAGTAGTGCTGCTTAAAAGGCCAGTTTGTAAGGAAACCTTTGTACAGGGTTTGTAGTGCATTGGGTACCACTGGCGGTTAGAAGAAGAATGCCATGAAAGTTTGGCACTGAGACTGCAGAGAGGGCATCTAGATGGATCTGGACCAGTAGAGATGAGTCAGGAATTCAAGGTAGCCCTGATCAGGCCACCTTTGCCAGGGTGTCTAACGCCAAAAGCCCAGAAACACCCCATGATCCAAGGTGATGACGTGTGCAGGGTCAAGAAACGTATGTGAGATAAATCATGAGGTGTGCAAGTCAAACTGAAAGTAGAATCTAGTTCAGGGGTATTTCAGGGAATACAGTACTTACGATTAAACTGCAAGATTTGTCCAATGGCTCAGCTTTCGTTTCACAATTACATTTTTGTACAGCGTAAAGGTTATGCTTTTCTCTGCGGTAGCTAGAATCTCAAGCTGTCGGTTAACCTTGTGACTTCCAGGTACTTGAACTCCTCCCAATGAGGCAACAGTGCCACCATATTGAAGTGACAACCTACAGGTTTGGAGATGGTGACCTTCACCTCAACCGGACTGCAAACTGCTACATGAATATCAGAAAAGAGTGGACAGGACACCTTTTTTAGAGTCTGACCGCAAAACTGAATGAGTGCAACACGGATAGTACTAGCACCACAGAATATGCCAGGCCACACGGTCGTAGGCCTTCTCTAGGTCAAGAAAGCTCATTTAAACAAGGTTTGCAAATTCCTGCAAGCAAACTATGGAGCGAGTGTGACCGTCTCCACTTGTAATATCCTTGTCAGAGTGAACGTTTGGACTTTTGCTACACAAACAGCGAAAATCTGCACTGCTCCTTGTGAACTGCTGGCCAATGCTTCCTTTCCAGCATGATGGCAAAGGCTTTAACAGTAAGGCTACAAAGGGTAATATCTTGATAAAAAGAACAGATTGCACGGTTCATATTTTTTAACATTGGCATCGTCTCCGCTGTTGGCCGATCGAGAGGCACTGTCCCTGCCTTTGACTCAAAACTGGAGAGACATGTTAAGCAAACCCCAACTACAGAGGAGCTGGAGGTGGCATTAAACTTAACATGAAGTAGGGCCTCCACCAGGGCTGCCAAGAAACCCTTAGAATGCGCGCGGTCTGCTTTGTGGTCCATCAAGCCTTCGGTTCCAGTTCACCACTAGGTGGTGATCGACTGACAACACAGCACGAGTTCAGATGATGTGGGCCGTTCTTCGCAGTTAGGCCTCATTCCACGGGCTGGGTCCATTGGACACTCAAGACGCACTCAAGTGGTGAAGTTCTCAAACACTGGTGTAGGAGCTAGTACAGAAAGTGCGGCAAAGACTTGATCCCATAATGTTTCACCGCTGCAGTCTGGACCTGGGGGAATTTCAACATGCAACTTGTGGAATCAGTAATCCGTCTGAACCCTGTACTGCAAAAATGAACTTGGTTATGTAAACAGCGCAGCAAAGCAACGCCACGGCCGCAGTCTGGCAGGAATGCTGAAGCAACATTCTCAGATGTTAATGCTAAAATCCAGCAGTGACCTATACAATGCAACTTCAAATCCACAAGTAATCCTACTTCTTTCACGGATCAGATTCTTTAAGTTCCTCTTTGTATATTTATACAGTAGTAACTGAGTTCTATGTGATCACTAATTTGGGTAGTTTGTCTGGTTAGAAACAAGGAGGGTGGTTCATTCAGGAAAATAAAGGGACAGAAATAAGACTGAAAAAGAGCCAGGGATACAGATTCGATAGTCACGTCATGACACGGTCATGGTCACGATATACAAACAAGGGAAATTTGAAGCAGGAGCATCTTACCATTGTACAGTACATCCTTTACATACCAGATACATCAAATCTCCTTATTCAAAAAGCCACAAATCTAGTACCAGAACCTTCAAATGGTTCTTGATCAAAATGTTGTATGAAACAGGTATGAAATGGACCAGTCCTCACATGTAAGTCTGAAGCTGTGACAATAACCTCTTTTATTCACTGCACCCCCTTCAGCCTAGCAACTCCTTAATGAAGTTCTTAATTTTTGAACTTCAGGTAAAAAGTTTGGTTGGTGTGGCTGCTGCCTGATCCAGTTAAGTTTCACTGTTTGGTCAGCTTCAGGCACAGTCTGTCTGAGGGAAGTGAATGGCTGAAAGGCCAAAGAAGAATAATAGCAGCAGTGAAAATGCGGTTTGTGAGGGCGTGGTGAGGATTTACTTGGATTAAAGTCATGACAGAAAGTTGGAATTTTGGGATTATTACTTTGGAGAAACTATTTAACCTTTCGTGATCTAACCTTCCCCAATCCTTCTGCGGCCTAAGTATTCATACTTTACATTTTACTGCATGCCCTTAGTTTCCCTCTGCTCCTCTACAGTCTACAGTTCAAGATGGTGGTTGGTAAAGATTAGGCCGGTCAGCCATATTAGCTCGGAGTTTGTGCCAGACACACAGTTTATCCAAGTTCATCAAGCTGTAGCACCATAAAACCACAAAATCTCCTTTGCCCACACTAACCCTTTTTCCCCTATGACTCCCATGGTCAGGAACCATGGCCTCGTGGAAAGGGTGGGGACATACAGTTTGGGTCTAGCGGGTGGAGACTGCGAGGAGACATGTTGAGTGGTGGTCAGCAGGATGTGAACTGCATCATTGCTGCTTCTCAGCCACCAGCAGAGATCAGAGGGAGGTATAAAATGCACCAACAATCGCATCCTTCAATAAGGCATCAAAGGGCATCGTGCCTGAGCAGCACCATGCACCATCTCAGCATCTGCTAATGGTTGTGTGAATGAGTGTGCACCCGTTGAG
The DNA here is from genome assembly GCA_018136845.1 of Heterotis niloticus. NCBI lineage: Eukaryota > Metazoa > Chordata > Actinopteri > Osteoglossiformes > Osteoglossidae > Heterotis > Heterotis niloticus. Next base: position 18,972,070 of record CM030902.1, read on the forward strand.
TTTGACATTTGTTGTCCACGTGTGCGTGCAGCTCTGGGTATGAGTGTGTGTTTGTCAGCATGCCGTCTACAAAAGTACATTATATTACAACTGCGACTGCATACAAGGTAAAATCTATTCAGTTAATCACCTTTAAATTCAAACTCAATCCATTTCTACTTTAAGCCATAAGCCATAAACTACTCCAAAATCCTGATATGTAGAACATATTTGCTTAAAATGCATTGTAGGCAAACTTAATATATTTTGATATTTTATACAACATATATTTTAGTATATGTTTAACCAGGGAACTGGATGCATAATTTCTCATCTTTTTGACTGCTTCACATCTCCTTTACCCAGAAGTTTTCTGAATAAAGAAAAAAGTTATGGTACGGATGTACCAACAGTAGGGGCCATATTAGGAGACACTTAACTACTTACTGGTCATTCTTGCATGCATACATTTGCGACGCACAGCACAAAAATGAGACAAATGAGAAGAGCAGTTTGCCTGAAGCTGAAGCAGAAGAAATATTTTAAAATCCTCCATTTAAACACTTTTTTGCAAGAACAATCCCTACCAAGCATCACCCATCACAGTGCCTTTCATCTGTGGTTACCATGGTGATTAAACTTTCTGAAATGCTGAAGGAATCCTCATTCCGATTATATTCGACCCTCTCATTATCAGGCTACCGCAAACCAAAAACACAGTGGTTGTCTGCATGTTTTAGATCATTTTTACAGTTCATACGACCAGTTCTCTGCAGCAAAAAGGTCACGTATGCTTTCTTTCATAACAATGTAAGAAGAAGAAGCTCTCAAAGCAAATATACAGCAGAGGCATTAAAACAACATAAACATGTGGGGGGGAATCATCCTGTGGCAGCATTGGCAGACTTCATTAGCAGGGCAGGTTCTGAAAGTACCACTGGGAGCATGAATGAGAACCAGAACCTACTTGAGAGATGATATCCATTAACCAATGAAAAGGTAATAAAGTAATAAATAATACAATACAAAGTATCCCTACAAATCTTAGAGGGAAAAAAGTGATGGTAGGGAGGGTGGAAAACAGCAAAAAACAGGATGGGAAAGACAGACGTCTCTACACTGGGACCAAGGAAAGAACATGCAAACACCTGGTACTTCTGCTCAGTTCAATACTTGAGGAAAATATAAAAAGGCAGAACAAATTGTATGAAATATACAGCTGAAGAGAAGACAAAGCCACACTTGAACCAGTTATAACCTAATCACATTAACCTTCCCAAGTTTTCTTATTCCTGTTGTGGTCTTTACAGGGATCAGGTCCACAACCTTGTCACCACCAAGGACGTGCTTTAACCAACTGAGCTAAACAGTTCTCTTCAACTTTCCAAAAACTGACAAGTCCAGAACATAACCCATATACTGCAGTTTGAAAGTCTTTAATACTCACTTATGCCCTGAGCCACAAGCAACCTTTGACCCAGGTAGTGGTTGGGTCATTCAATAGCATAGCAGACCCTGGCTAGGTTCTGTTGGCTGCATTATTATATACAGCTGCAAAATAAGGTCAGATTACTACGAAAAAGTCTTTTGTGCAGTAATGGGTTTTTAAGACATTCATCATGATGTCAATGTCGCTTACAAAATATTTGTACTTTTTTCAACTGTTAAATGTACAAATTTATCTTCTGCAATATATCCCGCAAGTAATGCATTCTGTATGAACTGCAGTAAAGAAGGTCAGATTCATAGTGTCTTCACCCATGGAGAACACTGAACCAGTCATGGTGCCCATGCAAAGCGGCTGTCTTTACAGTCTTCACGGGGTATTTTGCACCTTGCAGGCCTCAGCTGTGTTGCAGGATCCCTTTGTACAATACCACCTACGAAAGCCAACACAACTCCATCCAAGTACTTTAATTTACTTAAAATGCACTAAGATACCACCATCATCCATTAAATAGATTATTATCTGTGTTTGGTATTATTAAAGCTATACATTTTCTATAATGCATAAAGTTGCACATAATTGCAGAAGCCAGCATTGTCATGAGCTGCCAGAAATACTGTAACATACTGCTCTAGTTTTTCCAATATCTTTACTGCCCACCCACTGCACATAGATGTGATTTTAAGCTCCTGCTTCAAGCTGCTGCTTCTAAGCTACAGAAATTGTGGTCAACATACTTCTAACTTACAAGGCACACAAGAGTCTGGCACCAACTTACATCTCCTTATTAGCTCGACTCTCACAAGATACCAACTTGCTCGTAATTCTTGAGACCCATTTGTCTACCCTGGATCAGAGCACATTTCAATACATGGTATACAACCATGTACATGACAAATAAACTCTTTTGACTTTTTGACTTTGAAAGCTGCAGGTGGTAGATGATTTCGCCAGCATGGCTGTCAACTCTTCCTTTTGCAGTAGGCCACGTCCCTTCTATTGCAGCCTTTAAAAGCAGATTTAAATTCCACTTGTTCAGTTTTTATTTCAGGAGTTGGCCCTGGGAAACATACTCATGAGATGTCCTCTTTCTCATTCTTTTCTAACTTGGTATCCTGATACAAGAGCCCCCCTGTGCTACTCCCCGGACAGGGCTGCCGTAACTGCCACAGCACCCACAGTCTCTGTGCCCCGGAGCGCATGAATGCCTACTGATACCACACAGACCAGCAGCTGTTGGTCTGGATATGGATACGGGTATGAATATGTTTGCTTCAGTCTTTGGCTCTATATTGAGAGACCCACCGGACCTATTCATACAGGTCACCACAACCGAAAGCCCAGGAAGGGAGGTTCGACACCGGTCCCCGGGTGGGATGTTTATCTTTCTCCCCTTCCTACTTTTTGGAGATTTTGTTTTCCTCTCCTCAGCTGTCAGTTGTCTTATTTAGACGGCTAACTCTCCATATGACATAACAGCTACTAATCTATGTTATGTCGTTCCTTTCTGTTGTTCCTCCCTTCAACCTTTGTTTATTGATCCACATCACCTGTTGAAATGATCCTTATTTAACAAATTGAATTGAATGCATAGTTCTCAAGCTCCATTTATGCCATATTGACAATGCAATGCCCTCTTACAGCACTGTTTCATTAAGCACCATGAATGCATCAACTTGGTAAAACTGTGGTAAAAAATGTTCACTTACAAAGTCAAATCTATGACCCTACTACAATTTCATTGGTCAAAAAATAAACACTGCAGCTTCCATTCTGGATATAAATGTTCTTCAATTCTTTATAACTCCAGATTATAATCAATTTATAAGTTATTTATAAATTTAATTCCAGACATTTTGCTACTTAACTTTTTCATTTTTTTTCTTTTACTGGGACACACGAGTTTATTTTAGACATTCCAAACAGCTGCTTGCATTATTCTTCCTATTCCTCCACAAGTTGCCAAACAGAGCTATTGAATTTCACCCTTTTCACTCTGGGGATCAAAAAGCATCTGGCATCTGAGACCTTGCAATGAGGGTGCTCTTCGAGTCTTTCTGTGCCCCCGTAGATGCACTCGCACGCAACAATCTGATAGCTGAAGGGGAAGAAATGCTGGAGCAACGGGCTGGGTATGCACCAGAGGAGCAGAGCGAGAAGCACCCTCCAAAAAACATCTCACAAAAAAACTGAAATCTCACAGTGGTGTCTCATTGTTAAGTCCGGGAACGGACTTTTCTTCCTCATGGTTCATTCAAGTTTCAATATGCTAATGTTCACCAACAGGCATGCACTGCTGCCATCTGTTTTAGTGGTTTTCACTTCAGGGTCTTCAGATGCAATATGGGCCTGCAATGATGTAGATAGATGACAACTGGTGGTTAGCCATTTACAGTTAACACGTCCCACTTAACAGCCGAGTAACGTGTTAGTTCATACTGAGTTTCCAGATTAAAAAAAAAAAAAAACAGGCCAAACCTTCCCACTTCTGCATGACAGAGCACACACCGCAATACTGAACTGGTGTGTTCATGCAGTCTTGCAATAAAGCGGAATCTGCACAAGAAATATGAACTCATGTTACACTGATAGGAACAGAATCCTTAACCACTTACAATACGGAAATAAAAAACAACTCGGGTAAAAATGACGCGGCGTTTGTTGTGCACTCATTTATTTCATTTCCCTCTACTTCCCTGCTCCCCATTTACAGCATGGACACAAACAGTCTTCTGCTCAGAGAGCTATATTAAAAAAACACTCCTATTCCAGCACACACAGACTCCTTGTTTGTACTTACTGGTCCCAAATTACTGCCACATTTAAGTGCTGTGTTCATTACAGATGCCTCGAGGATGGGTGAGAAGTTTTGCGGTCAGTAGTTGGACCGGTACTGAGAAGGGGGTGCCTCTTGTCTTCTGTTCTCTGTCCTTTCAAATAAATAATTTAAGGTGCTTACAGCTTTTCATGTCAATATTAACAATAGACTCATCTGTCAATTATTCACACGTTGAATTAGATTTATTCCAGGGTCTGAACCAATACAAACAGTAAGAGACTGAGTAAAGCATCAGTGCTGGTGCAATGTATGTAGTGAAGATCTCAGGATTGTGGCTTCTGTCCTTGAGCGCTCTTCTTCTCAGAGGATGTCGCATCCAGAGAAGACATCCAGGTAGTGCTTGCTTTGTCCCTGAGTTACAGCCATGCCACACGGCAGGTGCAGGGACACCAGCTTGGGTACCACACAGTGTTATCTGTCTTGGAATAATTAAAAAAGCCCCTGGTTATTATTTTTCATAATTAAAAATTGGAGTGTACAATCTGGTCCATAACAGAAACCAAAGCAGACCAGGTGATTCATTTAAGCATCTCATCTGCCAAAAATCAAATTATTTCCAAAGGGTGGATGTGGTGCTTCTCGGGCTGCAGGATTTGGGAAGTTTGTTCATTTGTTTTGAGGAAATTCACACAGCTTAAGTGTGTTTGGAACACACCATCTGCAGGATCTACGATGAAGCAGTTTTGATAAAGGGTGTTTAGCTTGCGGTTGAGAACGTGGAATAGGTGGACTTCCCGTACGTCCTCTTGTCAACTTGAAGGCTGGGGAGCATGTTTAACCCTTGCAACCTCTCCAGACTGTCCATCCTGCTCTCCTGTTTTCAGAGTTTAAACCTCTCTGTCATTTTTCCTTTTAAATAACCTGATTAAATTTGCACATCCTGATGCAACCGGGTTTCTACAATTGAGGGAAACAAACAAACAAACAAACAAATAAATAAATAAAAGGTTGTTGCTGTTGTAAACTAAAAGATGTTCTGCTGTTCCAGACTAGGGCTAATTTTGTATCCTGACAGTAACCACATACCACATGTACCTATGTGCAGACAACACACAGAATATTGCATTAAAATATTTGTTACTAACTCATAATTCATACAAGGATACAGTTGTGGCAAAAAGATTTGAACTTGAGTGAAACACTGTTGAAAGTCCACTATTTTAAATATGGATTGCACAATGCAAAATATTAGAATAGAAACAGTTTATTGATGCTCTAATTCAGTTATAATGGTGCTATTCTTTAACCTTAAGACAAAACCACTTGAATTTGTTCAAAACATGAAAAGTATTTCTTCTCATTGAGGCATGCTGACTTTTTTTTTTTTTTTTTTAACACTTTCCTGAATCTGTACAGAATGACTTGTTTTCCCCTGAAGCATGCGCTGGCAAGTAGTTTCCATGGGAACCTGTTGCTATGGAAACTTCCTAAGGCTCAGCAGCCAATGCAGTGATAGTGGATGAGTGCGAGAGCGAGACAAAGACACAGAGAAAGAGAGAGAGAAATAAGAGCTTTATGATGACAGTGTTTATTGCGGTCAGGATTAGGACAAAGTCAAAGCGACTTGAGCAACTTCATAGAAATCTCATGCTGACTTTTAAGGTACTGAAAATATAACAAAATGTTGTTCATTTTAATATTTGCTACTAGTAGTATCATAATTATTTTTATTATACAAAAATTATTTTATTATACCATAAATCCCCCTACTGAGGGATTAATTCAGTTTCTTCAACAAATTTGCTTCAGTTTTGCTAAGAGAGACACTGAAATTCAAACCAAAGCACCAAATGCACAAAGTCTTTCCCAATTCTGGTCACTGCGCTCCACTGAATGCACTAAGTATTATGTAACAGGCGTACAATAAACGCCAGCTCAGCCGGTGCACACAGTGAAGAGTGACACAGGCTGCAGGGTTATGTAATCCCACTTGCCTCCCTCTTATGAAATGACTCCCTACCTCTGAAATGTTTCATCTTAGCCATGATGAACCAGAACCAGCCGGAGCCTCTTCTGAGCACTTTGAAATATGTCAAAGTCAAACGCAGGGACTGAAGAAAACCCCCTTTGCTTTATATAAATCACGTGACTGGCCTTTTCCTATTTACCAAATTGGCCAGAAGAACAAAAAAAAGAAGAAAAAAAGAAACTTAAATACGTAGCTCAGAATGTTACTCCAGACAGACCGTGGTGAAACTAAGGCCAGACCTATATTCCATAAATTCCATTCACCTCAACTAAAATTCTTAAAGTAGAGTATGTGATTTAATATCACCAAAATGTATGCAAAGTTGAACGGGTCTTATCCATTCTGCTTGTGAAATGAATTGGGGACAAAAGAAAAAATTAGTTTTCCCATCCTAGCACATCAGAGGAAGAATGTTCTAGTAAAAGTTCTGATGCGGCGCACCCCCATGCTGAGCAAGAAAGAGGGGAAAATTGGAGTACCTGCTCTGAGAAGCAGGAAGAAGGGAGCACTCCCTTTGAAAGGTGAAGAGATGTACAAGCACCGGCTGCACAAGAAAATACGAAAGTAGAGTCCCTGCGCGGGGAGAAACAGACAGAAGCACTCTCTCTGAGAGCGAGGAAGCAAGTGTAAGGTTTGAGGGTTTAAGACAGAAGTGGATCCTTTCAAATGGCAATAAACTGAAAAATTACTGAAATATATATTCCCCAAAAGAATCTGCATACAAATTTCACCTCTTTCATATAAAAATAAAACTCTTAAGAAACAGAAGATGGAGAAAATAATGGCTGATGCTTCTGATATTGCATAAGAACAACACCCATCTTGAGACAGATAAAGCAGAAGTATAGCTACTGTTAAATGGGAATTTAATATCACTGAGACCAATTCAATGCATTTGTTTCATAATGAAAAAATTACTGTTGCACTGGAGACTTTTGAACTGGGGGCCTTGATGCCGTTCAGTATTGGAAAGCTTCAGAGGCAGCCGTGTTTCAGACCTTGGCGGATGTGTCAGATGGGCGGTATAGTTTGTGTTTCCCCTGTCTAACCTCCTGGAACCATTATAGATAGCTGTGACCGAAATTAATAAGATTTGTGCTGCTAAATACAAATTTACGACTTACAAACATTTTTTCGGGAACGCATTACATTCGTAGATCGAGGGATTGCTGTATTTATTCCAGCCGTCAGAGTCCCAACTGAACAAAGTCCCCTGAAATTGTTACAGCAGTACAAAATATTTTTGACAAATTCTATTGTTTCAATTCATTTTTATCGACGGTTTTCCGTTGTAAAACTTGAATGTCTTATACATCATACAATGCAAAACTACACAAAGATCAATGTTAAACCTCACCAAGCTGAAGTCTTTGATCAACATTTTATGCATTTAAGTTGCAAAAATGTATTAAACCTCAATGAATGGGAAGTAATAAACCCCAGAACAATGTCTAATATTATTACAGCAGCGAGAGCTCCAGAAATGACATTGCAAACATCACTGCTTCACCGAGCTGCAACTCCAACAGTACTTGTTTTAAAAGTAATACAAGTGTCAGGTTTAGAAAGATTCCTTGTCATATCTACAGTACCACGAAGAGGAGAGTGGTACTAAAGTGGAAACTTGTCATGTTGTCACCTCCCATTATTTCGCTGCCTGAATTACCTGCCTTCCACCAGACACCTCTGACTAAAAGTAATGTACTATGATGTGTGGCTAACAGGTCATTAAAAAAATGCAGCTCACACAGGAGAAAATAATAAGCAAGCCTGCTGACTTACATTCTTCATGAATGCAAAAAATTGGAAAATAAAAAGAGGAGGAGGAGGAGGAAAAGAGTCTGGACACCTAGCCGCCCCCCTCAGACTGAGGATGGAGGTGTACCGTGAAACACTTTAATGGTGAAATTTGCAATCTGTTCGCACTTCCCTCCAGAGAAGAATGACCTTGTTGTCCTGACCATCGGTGTGATGGGGGAGGGTGGAGCTGCTTTCTCTATCTGCTTGACTGCCCCCATCCACCAGTCCTCCCGCTGGCTGCATCGCATTGTCAGCAAGATTCCCATCTGTGGGGATTGCTGTGGGGTTGGCCACTTTTATCTAAAATTTGGAGACCTCTGCATTTCCCCTGCTGTTTACAGTCTGAATACAAGGACACGTGGGAGGGGTTTGCCCCCTGGTCAGCATTTTAGTGGTGATGTGTGACCATGTGTGCACCAGTCCTGGGGCTGCTTCTTGTCTTGTTTGTTCCTGCACCTACCTAACATGGGTTTCTGGTTTGACCACATGAATGCTGGTATGCTTTGCAAAATGGCTCCTGCTACTTTTGGTCTTATTTTGAGATTTAACCTATTTTTGTTACTGAATTTGAAACAATTACGCATGACAGCATCAAAACTCAATCCAAAATGTCAAGAAAAACACCACAGTGGTAAAAAAATAAAGTTCCAGTAAGAACCAATGAAAACCAACAGACACTAGAGGACTCCAACTTCAGACATGTGCAAACTATGCTTTATCTGGGTCCTTCAGCTTATAGATGAACTGAATACAGCACTGGAAAAAAGCTTTGAGTCCAATTTATTTATCTTTACATCGTGTGAAGTCCTAAACAGTCAAAGCCAGCGTCTTACTGACATGAATGGAATCCAACGGCTAGCATGGAAGAATCATGCTCACTCCAGCAAGCCGACAACCAACTGTTAGCAGAAAAACATAAAAATTCAGATTCATTAACAATAACCAAACGTGCAAATTCCAAAAACCACCAAGAAACCGGACACATTCCAACTACGGACCATAAGCCATGACCGTGAAGCTCCATTATGTTCACGATAGGGCCTGGGGACTTCAAAAAGGGAAGAGAGAAAGCAAAACAGCTTGTTTATGAGGGCAGAAGTTTTGCAGAATCATTGTATTTGAATGAAATATCTTGTGTTTGTGATGTTTATTTATCTGTGAAAGGTGGACTTGATGTTTTTATTGGTTATTTGGTTCTTGTGTTGTTTGGATATGTAGTTGTTGGTGTAATGTGTTTTGTAGGTTGTAGGTAATGAATATTATGGGTGGTGGACAATGAATGAATAAATGTGATGCTTGGTGTTTTGGGTTTGATGTTTAGGATTTCACTGAATGTAATGTTGCAGAGTTTTAAATGAGGTTTTGTGCTGTCTGTGACTATCTATCTATCTATCTATCTATCTAGTACTCATGTCTTTCGTCGGGTGTGCCTTGTTCTAACACGTTGAAGATTGTGGGGTATGTGTGGAGACCACCAGGATTCTGGCAAGATGTTGATATGGGTAGCATGGGTCACAATTGTTTAGTTGTTGCTTTTCTAGCAAAAATACTCCAAAGTAAAAACAGAAAAAATGCTCACTCACCACACAGCACACAGATCTACAAAAGAAACCCTTTCATGTCAGTAAACAATGGCGCAGGTGAAGGCCCATGTATATCATTATAGGCTCACAGTAGGTTAGTCATGCTCACCAAGCACAAAACTGCTGAAATGAGGTTCAGAAATATATGTGATTGTCTCACACACACACACACACACACACAAGTCTACACAAAACAAGTCTACACACTTGATCTGACAGATTCACACAAACCCAACAGTCAAAGCAATACCTTTGCAACCTCACAATGTACCTTTACACCCCAATTTTCGGGTGACTATTAGGAATGCAGAAATCCTTTGCATTATTCCTAGAAAAAATGCTTTTTATGTGAGAAACAAGTTGCACTGTTTGCTATCTGCTGATACCAGGCAGCTTAGTTCAAGCATAAGGAAATTTTGAGATGTGGACTGCTGTGGGTAGGCATGCATGCGTAAGATGCATGTATAATTTTGCACACGTAAGATCTGGGAAGATACGCGCATTGGTTTAATTCTTGTTTAATTCTTAATTCTAAATCCCTGGCCTGCAGTTGTCATGAGGACTGGCATCAGCATGGCTGCACTACCCTCCTCCTTCCTCAGCTCTCTCCTTTTGCATTCTCGAGCGGTGGTAGGGTTGTTCCCTGGTTAGCATGCCAACCCTCTATGAAGACCGGCAAAGTGAGCTTTGGGAAAGCCCAGGCTTCTGACACTCAATTCCACTTTGTTCCCCTGCAGATGCATAGCAATAAAGTTGTGCTCTAAGGAGTCACAACAAAAACAGGTTGCACAAAATGAATCTCCCGAGTCCGCAGAAGTCAGTGAGGTTTACACGCTAATGCATGTAGGTGGTTATTGAAAGCCGGCACATCTGGGCACCAAACTTCTGACACAGGGTCTAAAATTATTAACTAGTGTTTAAGTTCATGAACTGTCCATGGCAACTTGCACTGCTGCATACAAGGCACTTAATACCTTGAGACTCAAACACCTCCTGTGCCCAATTCACCAGCTCACCTGAAACCGAGGCAAACTGCACACAGAATGAGTTGGGACATGAACAGCCTAGGAATGTTTCAGAGATGGGCATCCCTCTACTGATCTGGGAGCAGGAGGACTCAAGCAGTCTCATTTGCACTACATTACCGAGGCCGGACAAGATAAAGTACCCCGGACCACCCTGCCATGGCTGCCGTGCAAATCACTGCAGCGTGCTCAAGGACATGATGACCACTGAACCTGTGCATGACACAGCATTTTAAGGCTTCCACTCAGAGAACAATGCCGCACTATGTAAAGATCTGCCTTTTCAAGCACCACCACCCTGCAGAACCCTGCCAGTTTCTCCAAGGTCCACAGGCAGTGAACATCACTTCCTCTTTGCTGTAGTGAGACTGAGTAAAATGTGCCACACCCCCTGCCCTGTTTAATGTTAGTGGTCGTGTGTTTAAGTTCCCTTTTGTCTAAGTATTCTGTGAATTTTGTATATTTTTTAACTTACCTATATGTCTGCGAGTGTGTAAGTGGCACTGGGTGTGTGCATCTGTTCATCTCTGTGTACAAGTCACTAATGTACATGTCACTGAGTGTGTCTGTGGACATCTGGGGCTGTCACGCTGACAGCTATTCCCCATTCATGTCTACTGTTTTCATCTGTGTGTCTACACCGGGTGCTCAGCCTCATATCTCTCCGTCTGCTTACTCCCAGGTCTCCTCTGCATGGGAGCACTGCAGTGTTTTGTCCCATGCTCCTGTGATTTGGCCCTTTAGAGGACGCCTCTGTTCCTCCCTGCATCCTCCTACCACACAACACAACTGAACATAAAGATGGCCGGCACACCTAAGAATGTGGCGCATGCAATAAAAAAGCTCCATCCACTGCTTTTACCCAGAGCTCCATTCTGAGTGCCAGGTTCGAGGTCTAATGCAAGTCCAACGGCAGTGACAGACCACAGGGATCTATCAGTCCCCAGGCCAACAAGCTGCTCCCTGACCCGAAGAAGAGCCCACCATTCGGCCGACAGGTGGAGAGCTGTGTGGCCACTGGAAGAGACTTTGGCAGATACGGAGCGAAACCTCCTGACAGTACAATGTCAGCAGTGCTCTGACAACTGAGTGCATGCAAGGCCACAGGGTGCTTCACACAACCACAAGTGTGTGGTAGAAGGTACCACCTACCCCATACTAGACAGAAAAGTAAACCTGTTTGCCCTATTTAACCAGCTGACTGCACTACAAGACAAAACCACAGCAGTCTCCATTCCCTTCTGTGTGTTTGTCTTGTTTCTCATTCTTTCCAATTAGCAATAGCCTCCTTTGGGCATTCAGAGTTTCCATAGCAACCCCGCTCAGAGGTCGTTGCTGGATGCCGGTTGTCATGGCAGCAGGGATGGAAGCCCGAGTCCCTAGTCAGTGTTTTGACTGTGTGATGTGGCTTCCCCCATTTACTGTCCAGGCTTACGCATTTGCTGACTGACTGAAGTGCAGGTTTTAGCTCTCTGCTCAGGAAAGACAAAAGGCAAGGTAGGCTGTCTTCATAATGGAACCAAATCTATCAACTAAACTGGAAACACTACATTTTGATGATAATAAGTGGATAAAACGCACTGAAAATCCAGCCAAAGACACGGTACTGCAGTTTACATGTCTGTGGATCTTTTTCTTATTGTGCTGCTCCATGTGGTCCTCAGACCAACACAACCCAGTCTAATGCACTGTGGTCACCACAAACCTGTTTAAAGATGCATCCATTTGAAATGACATAAAAATCTTACTTAGGCCCCTGGGAAAAATGTTATATGCCTAAAAATAAATTAATGTCCATTATTCAAACTGTATATAGAGTGGGGTACAAGGAGTGTGGTGTACAGGATGGGACTGCATACACAGCAGGGCTGCAGAGCTGTCATACGGTACCATCAACCTGGGTCTAATCCTAATAAAATGGGTGTGTTTTGTTTCCGATCTGCAGTGTGTACCTCTCAAGTCCTCACACACATGGTCTCTCTACTATCAGATCCTGCGTGCCATTGTGCTACAGGCTATATTAATTACTATATTGCTATAGCAACCCAAAGACAGTGAGACGGACCGAACAAGTCTTAACCTTAGAGCAAACATAAAGTCGCAGTATTTTTTCCATTAATGCAGACAAACCATCATCGGGCAATAGCACCGTGTCCATTTCAGATGCATTTCAGCTGTGACAGGTCATAATCTATAATACAGATTAAAACAGTTCCGAAAAATTCTGAAAAGTCATGAAAAAATACGCAGATGAGAGAGGCAGATGTCTAGTTTACTGAATAATCTGTTCTTCTCAGATAAGATAAAACTGGCGAATCCCCCAACGCAGAATGATGCCGAACAGAGAAGTGTGGACCTGAAAGGGTGTACGTCTAAAATGTGGGATTACAACTGTTCCCATATGACTGCAATCTGAGGGATCTGCAGACCGATGGGAGGAGAACGGGCACAGATGGAGGGAGCAGGAGAGAGAGAGAGACTATTGAAAAATGATTTGTTTATGAGCTGCTGTTGCAAAATTTAATAAAAATAAAAAAAAAAACTTAAAGAAACAGATAAAAGTAAGGCACTTTGGCAACTCCGCTCATCACTTTGCAGTTTCAGTGGAAGCAGAACTGCGCGGCAACGGTGTGGGACGTGTGTGTAAGAAGCGTGAGGATGTAGGAAGCATGCGCATGGGCTGCAGACATCCATCCTAGTCAAACCTCCTCCTTGGGGGTCTTCCTAGATGAAGGCAGCGTGGTTGCCATCTGTGCGTGGCTACAGGGGCCACGATATACACCACACACGTGGACATGTGCTTGCGCCCTTGGCCAGCAGGTTCCAAAGTATTCTCCACATCTGTCACACTACTGCAGAGCTGTTGTTCTCGCAGATACACACAAGCACACACAAATACAGAAATGTAAACACTCACAAAACAAGCGGAATTAGTATAAACAGACAGGCACATGCACATACAGGTAGCATGACCAGTCAGTTCCATAGTTTATCGGTCCATGTGCCACCCACTGTAGGCCCAGGTGCAAATGCTGTTGTGAAGACAGGGAAATCACTCAACTCTTCTTCACAAAGTGATTCACTTAATGCAGCAAAGCTACATCAACTAGGGCAGCCTGGTACTCACCATTACCCATGGGCAATGGAGGATTGGGCCTGGCACTGCTCCCCACATTGGCCACATGCCGACGGAGACGCACGCTGTGTGTGAACACCCTGCATCTGACCCAGCTTACCTATCAACACCATAGCGCGGCAGAGTCCACAGGTATGGGGCACCTAAAGCCAGATCTGCTAAATGAGATACAAAGGCACAGTAAACTTGCCAGAGTCTGACATAATCCAACTCTTACAGCTGGCACAATGCTCTCACATCCAGAAATTAGGAAGAAGCAAGCAAACAAAAGGGTTAAGATGCACAGGGAAGTGATGAAGTTCTGGTACACTGCTGGACTCAGGACCATGAGTTACACATAACCGTCATAAATTCAGCCTCCAGGTCAAAGGCACAGAGCTAGACAATGAGGTCTTCTCCACTGTCCAACAGCTGGTGAAAAAATATTCACCATTCTCTCACACTTTGGGTTAATATGTCCATGCAACAGCACTTCTGCCCATTACACAGTCATAGAATTTTAATATATGACCTTAGCATAAAGGCAACAAAGATGTAAGAGACAAAAAAATCACACGTGTATTCACTCAACCTTGTATAAGTAAATCCTACCACCACAACTCAATGTCTCCAGATGACGATTCTGAGAAGTCATTCAGCATAACCACAAAGAAAATATGAAAAATTACAACAATTATAACAATAACTCATTTAAGAAAAATGATGTGAACAGAACAGTCCAGCGCGGAGTAGCTAGTTACACGCACAGTGATTTACACATCTGGAATTGCGGATTTTAAACGTTTAAGCATCCGGAGGTGGGGTTCGAAACTCTTTCATTTGACAACTTGCAGTTAAATCGGTCAAATATGCTTGGTTCTTTCAGGGAGAACTGCGGACCGACTTGAGGCTCAAGATGGCGAATGATGACCGACAACACCGATCCGGAGAAGGGCTGGAAAAGGGATTCTCGCTGGCAAAAACACGCTGTCTGATCTCCATCTCCGAGTTGCGGGCAGTTGTGTTGCTCCCAAAGTTTTAAATAAAGGATAGCCGTGAAGACATTTCCCTCCAACTTCTCCCTTTGTACTGCCACAACCACATGCACATGGGGTAAAATCATATAAAATGAATACCCTTACACTAGCAGGAATAAAGAATTAATACTGCAGTTAAATAAAGATCATGCACAAGATACTTGTTTTCAATGCTAAATAGAGCCTCTAACAGCAATTTTTGTCTGAGCCTTGACTCTCAGCCTAGGACCTACGCTATGGATTCTGGACCACCACAACCCTGTATTGGACAAAAGGTTTCTGACAATAAATAAATGAGAGTAAAATATTAAAAGGCAAGCTAGAAACAATCATTTTCGCAACAGGTATAAAATGCATTGGTCTTATTGTCATAAATAAATGTACAGTTTATTTTGGTCTTTTGTTTTAGGCAACCTTTTTCATAGCAAAATCTCACTCGGTAGGTTTAGGTGAGGCACAGGTGCACTCTGCTCTCCATGAGGGTACAGTGCAGAACAAAAAGAAGGGCACAAAGCTCACAGCTCAGCCTCGTGCAGTGCATACATACACAAACGTTGCATCTTATTCATCTGTGGTGGAGGGGCAGCATTCTGTTGTGTCAGCTCTGCCGCGTCAATAATTCTCTGGCAGGAGATTATAAATATGTAAATTTAAAAATGACAAGCTTTAGTCATCGCCCATTGAGATATAGCTGTGAATTACGTTTTTAGTACCATAAAAACTGTTGTTTAGCCAACATTTGCTAAATATTTACCTTCGGTCATCAGAACATATTCGCACCTATTCAGGCGCAGTGCCTTCCTATGATGCAAATGGAAAATAGTTTCATCCTGGTGGCAAAAGTTTTATGGTTCATCAGAAATACCTCGGGCAATGACAAAATGGCGATTCTTTGCATTGATCACACACAATTAATCCAGAACAACACATAAACTGTATGCCCAAAAGTATGTGGACACCTGGGCATCACCCCCATATGTGCTTGTTGAGCATCCCATTCTAAACCCATGGGCATTAATATGGAGTTGTTCCCTCCTTTGCTGCTATAACAACCCCCACTCTTCTGGGAAGGCTTTCCACCAGATTTTGGAGCATGGCTGTGGGAATTTGTAAAAAGTACCAGCAGTGTATGTCAGCATGGCACATGGCCACGACACAGAAGAGCTGTTGGTGAATTTCAGGCCTACCACAGGCCAATATGCTGCTACACAGGTTTAATAATTCAACCCTTCATAACTTATTACTTGCCAGGTGTCTCTACCTGTGCGCTGACAAAAGTAGGTACTACCTAACTGAACAAATTTAACCATTTCAGCTGGAGTCAAGATGTTTGCGGTTCAAAGACATCCGGAAAAGCGGCGCACTTTGCAATATTTTTTTATAACTGAAAGCAACTAATTGTATAACTGAATTCAGATGTACATGTCTGTATTAAAGTGTGTGCAGGTGACACGCGTTTTGGAAACATGGAAGTATAAATGAACTTAGCGGTGACTCTTAATAGACGTAAGGTGACTTTCCGATCCGCGTAGCCCAAAAACTCTAGGGGTTGCTGCGCAATGCAACAACTGTTACTCCAAGGTTTATCCCAACTTTTGGATACGCGTGACGCTGCTGATGTCAATGTTATGGGTTTCTGTGTCATTAATGGAGTCCGTACTGTGCAGAATAGCAGAGGAAAGATACTGGAAAAGGAGCTTCTTCAAATGACTGCCAGCACCACACCGCTCATGTCTATTAAAGTACTGTAAACAAGACTGAGGGCAACGATTAGAGGTGCTAGTGGAGGCTGATGTGCCACAGTGTTGCCTTGGCAACAGCAAGGATGATTCACGGAGCGTGTCAGGCTCCGAAATAAATTTCACACCTCAGAGCACAGCAACGTTCGCAGCAGGCAGTGGACCCAGGAGAGCTGCCCCTCAGCATTCTGGGATGCAGCCCTCTTCTGACTGCTCCTTGTTGTTTCGCCTGACACCTGGGGGGGTGGGGGGGTGGGGGTGTTGGCCTGTTCTAAGTCGCTTTGTGCCAAACCATTGACAAACATATTGACTCACGCCTCCCGTGGCTGAAATGACAGGGTACTTCTCTGTTTTACTTGTACTTCAGCAAGAAACCACAGAAGGAAAAAATATTCCGTTTTTTTTATTTCTTAGGTTATAATTTTAATGAACATGCATTTGATCAATATTATATCATTTATTTCTTCAAGATTTGTCCATCAGCAGGTCAGCTGGTCTAGCTGGTTTTCACGTCACAAATCGGGCAACGCATGGTCCTGTTCGGGTTTCTTGTGCAGATGGGGATGTCACTGAAATTACTACTGGATACTCGGCATACTACTTTTTTATCATTACATGGATTTAACTTAGTGTTATGATGCGGGGTTGCTTCAGTTGGTCAGGTCTAGAGTCAGCAACGTTATGTGCCCAAAAAATGAGCTCAGCTGACTACCTGAATATATCGAATAAGAAAGTTTTTCCATCAATGAATTTTTTCTTCCAAGATGACAATGCCAGGATTCATTGGGTTGGCTCAAATTGTAAAAGAGTGCTTGAGGGAGCATGAGAGAGACATCATTTTCACACATGGATCGGCCACCACAGAATCCTGACCTTAACCCCATTGAGAATCTTTGGGATGTGCTGGAGAAGACTTTACTCAGCGGTCCGACTCTCCCATCATCCATACCAGATGTTGGTGAAAAATTAATGCAACTCTGGACAGAAATAAATGTTTTGACATTGTACAAGCTTATCGAAACAATGCCATGGCGAATGCATGCCGAAATCAAAGCTAATGGCAGTCCAACGAAATATTAGTGTGCGTGACTTTTTTTGGCTGGGCAGTGTATTTCTCATCTCTCATGTTTATGGTTTCTCTGTTCAGTGTCCCAACCCCTCTATATTCTCCATACTCAGCTCACCCCTCCATATTCTCCATCCTAGACATCTGACTCCACAATGTCCTCCCTCAGCCCCTCTAGTTGTTACATCCGCCCTGGCCATCGCACCAACGGCTCACTGGAGCCCTGATCCATTCCATACGACTCTCCCTCTATCCCTCCCAACATACAAGGTTGCACAATTTCTTACATAAATTTCTAACATATGCCTGTCAAGTGGAATCGAAATCATTTTTCCTATCTGTGTGCAGCCACACACCAACACGCAGATGGAGTGCCCAACTTCACACTCACTCTACTGTCAGATGGTCGACAGCTGTCGCTGAGACAAAGACCAGCTTTCGATCAGTAGGCAACATGATGATATTGGTATTTATTGCTTCAGGAGGAGAAAATGGTGACACCCACACATGGAAATTCACACAATAATTAAGCCCTACACAACATGAACATCCCTGGACATGTACAGATGTCAGACACACGTTCCCATGGCCAAATGAAAGGCCAAGTTCATGTTCCTTCAATGATGGACCATCAGCTAGCTGGTAAATATAGATCATCTGTCCAATCCGTACAGTAGGAACTACACATCTGTTTAATAATCAATGAGCCAGAGAAGGGGAACAGGAGAGATGAAAGAGATGTCATCAAGAGCCACCATTCCAGGAGAGAGCAGGATAGGAGATGGCAGGAATGACAAGGAGGATGAAAGATACACAGGAGCAAAGAAATGGCAAGAACAAAGTTTGTTCTACACAACCAAAAACTGGTGGGTAACTAATGTAGCAATAAATAGAGTCCCAATAGCATTAACATGCTTCCTGGGGTTTATTAACTTTTATACAAACACTTGTCACATGACTCTTGTTTTCTGAGTAAGAACATCTTCAGAAAGAATTCACACACACCCTCCTTTTACATTTTCACATTTTGCTGCTACAACTTAACCCTTGGGTTATGTTTGACACAGCTTTCTATTTTTGATATTTCTGTTCAAAATTAGGTGGCCCATTATAATTGTTTATAAAGCAATTATGAAACACATATCACCTAAAGTCATTCTTTGTCATTATCACAAGTTCTACACTTTTTGGAATTTAAGGTTTAGAGACCTCATTTACTGGGAATTATACCATGTATGTGTGTACTCACAAATCTACCAACCAGCCTAACTGTTCTGTGTTCAGATTCCTACTGTGGAGGATGTCATGAAGCCTTAGTGTAATCATTTTAAAGAATGTTCACGATAGACAGAAGTTATAAATGCATAAAATCTGACCAGAACACAATCTGAAGGTTAAAATTTAAACATGTACATGATTTTCCACTTCCTAACAGCATACATTTTCCTAAACAAATTCTAGTTTATTCTCATTATCTCAAACTCATTTACGGTGCGAAAAATACTATTCATTCAACTTTTTACAAAATATAAAAGACAACTTTTTGTCAGCATGGGTATGTTCATATTTGCCTTACATACACATTTTATCATTTATGCCCATTTAAATTACCTGCTTCTCTGGCAAGTTTGACAGCAATATTCAGGACATAAGACAGACTGTCAGTGGAATTTAAAAGCTCAATGTTATTATCATCAGACTATAAAACCATCTGTAAAAGGTTATAGGGTCTGAATTATGACACCTGAAAAACTAGCAAATCCCAGGTGTAAATATTAGCTATGCAACCAGGCACAAGTGGGTGCAAAATTAGCAGATATATTTTGGTAATCTTTGTGTAATTTCTCAAGATAGAAAATACAAAGTCAAATTATGGTTGTTGATTATAAGGGTGGGGACACTATTTCATAGTATTTACGATGGGTTTCGTTCTGATAAACTCAAAATAAGTCGAAAATATCATAAGTCAAAATGAATTGAATACACATAACCTACTGTCACGCCTGTGGCTGCTTTAGCAACAGAATTTAGGCAGTCTCTCCACCCCCCCCCCATCTTTGATTGATTGGCGTAGGAATGAATCGTGGACAGGATTTAGTTGCTACCCAACTTCCTGTCAGCGCTCAGTTTATGCTGCTCCTTGTGAACTCTCCTGCAACCACTGTCTTGCTAAGACCTTGCACTTTGTTTATTTTGAATTATGACAATTGTGTTCTGTTTTTGTTTACTGTCAATCACTAATGTTTAGTGCTATCTCCTAGCTAACAGTGACACTGTCAGGAACACCACTGAGTAAAGAGTTTAATGGAACTTAAACTTATTACCATGGTGTCTTGCAGTTGCTTCCACCAACCCACGCCATAACACCTGCTGAAAATCATAGTCTAGCCTAGCCAAGCCTACTTTAAAAGGCATTACCGGCTTTCCGCTTTTATGCCGCTTTCAGAAGACACAAATGGGCGTTTCGTAGATATGATGGATGCACAAAACACAAAGTAGATACGGGGAGGGGGCGTATCAAAAACCAGACTGGCAACACTGTAGAGTACTGATTGTATATACTAGCGACCGTGTGGCAGACTAGGAATTGCGGATCACTGGGAGTATCGTACCACATATCACTTGCCCGAGGGGGGAGTTCAAAATTCAAAGTACAGTTTCTACTGAATGCGCATCGCTATCACACCATTGTAAAGTCAAAAAATCATAAGTTGGACCATCGTAACCCGGGACCATCTGTATTTAATGCGCTTCATAAATTGTCCAAATACTTTTTACAGCTTAGATGGATTAAAATATGGACTGGATCATCTAACTTGGGAGCGTGTGGGCCCCCCACAGGAGGAGCAAGAGAGGTAAATGTGGTTTTTCCTATGATGCCCGTTTCCACAGTGACCCTAAACAGGGCGAACATTTTTGAAAATGGAAGCCATCTTAGACTCAGGTCTCCTACCAGAGATTTGGGGGTCTGGCACTGTATTTTTGCTGTTCTAGAACTGCACTGTTTTAGACTGAAACCGATGTCATTCCTGGTATCTGATGGAGTCACTCTTCCAGCTTATATATGAGAACCTCCAGAAACCACAGGAATTTTACATTATTTTTATACACATATGTGCGTGTGTGTGTCTACACATATTTAGCTGGGGATTTAAGAACAGATTTAAACAAATGATAGATTTACTTAAAATACAGTTAGAAAGTGTTAATAGCGCTGAATCTTTTTTTCAGTTCAACATATGAATGTATATTCCTTTATTTTCTATACATAGCCACTAAGGGGTGAATTATTAAAAAGGAGTCTTCTTTCATTTTTCTCATACATGACAGCCAAAATCAGATGGCAAGAAAAACACCAAGTGGTTGTGTGAGAGAGATGCAGCATGAGAACGAATGAGAAGATTTGGCTACAGCCAGTTCATTGTTACTACCAAAGTACAGATAAAGAACCAGGGATATGGCAGGACTTCAGAATTAAGTGAAGACAACCATGCCAACAAAATAAAGAAATGTCATCTACTCCCTGTTGTCAGTTTTATCTGCATATGGAACCCCAATGACTAAAGTGAAGCAGACAAATGGACATAATGAACATTATAATATAGACTAGGGGTTAATAACATAAGTATTCTAACATCTGCTTAGTCTTTGATAAAACTGTAAACTATGACCTTGTGTTTTATGTATTGACATAACTGCTGCACTATTAATTTGTTATTTTTTGTACAAAAAATACTGACAACAAAAGATTGAACACAGTTTCACCACTGGCTTGACAGCGGGACTGAGGGGTTCTACAGAAGCATTAGTAAGAAACAGTACCTTTGGGTCCAAAACTTAGTCCCCGAACTGCAGACAGTGCAGTTGCCTCCTCTTAGAATTTAGTCATCATAAATGTTTCATTTAGTTGTTTCATAGTTTATTAGGTTTTAAAATAAGATTTGCATATTTGCTTCACTCCACACTCCAGAACCCAAAGCAAAACCCACAGAATCCGCCTCAAGCTGGTGTGGGACCATGTAGTCAGAGAGCGGCTGGTGTGGGGGTGGTCTGCGGGCCACGTTTGCTCGTCGGTGGGTCCCAAGTGGATGCGGCCGTGTGGATCCTTGGATTTGGGGGAGCAGTAAGTAATCCAACAGCCTGTGATGCCATGCTTTTCAAATGACAACAAATAGCAGTAGACAGGAAAAGCACACAAAAACTTTATAGCCAACTTCATGTACTCTCTGTGTGTGTGTGTGTGTGTGTGTGTGTGTGTGTGTGTGTGTGTGTGTGTGTGTGTGTGTGTGTGTGTGTGTGTGTGCGCGCGCACGCATATGTGTTGGACAACTGACATGGACCATATGATACTTTTCACACAGTAGATCACAGAAAATGCTGAAGTGCAGGCTTGTTTGCCATGTACCTGCCACCCCTTCCTAACAGCTTCCTCTGACCAATACCATTCCTGCAACACCAGGCCAGAACAACTGGGGACCTTGGAGCAACAGTGGGCGCAAGAGATAAAGTGCACAGACTTGTATGAGGTATTGAGCACTTTTCAAAGCTTATACATCCACCTTTCCATCTGAGGATAAGGCAAAGGAACATTTCCACCATATAATGGAAGAGGATTTATACCTTATACCCAGTACTGACGAATTCCTTTTTGGGGGGCTAGCTGGGCAGGGGCCAGCGCTCATTCTCCACACAGAGCACAACCTAACAATTACCAGTGCTATACCAGGAGAAGAATAAATAAAAAGCATCGCTTACACTTTAAGTTGCTGGACTGTATAATTTCAAGATGCTTTGACACCAAGAACATTCTATCCACAAGATCATGGCTAAGATACAAATAACATTTTACCCCTTCATACTGCCATAAAGAAAATAAAAAGAAAACTGTATCCTGTGTACAAACCTTCATTTTTTTTTTTTTTAAACTTTTCAAAGATTGTACTTCCATGTCCACTAGTTAGTAGGAACCATAATGGATCCAAAAAAGTAGGAGTGTGGGACTGATAATAAAGCAAAATGAAAATGGCCAAATGTGGACATATTTTCACATATTGATTTAAGTTAACAAAATGCAATAATAAAAATAAAGTACTGTTACAGCGTTGTTCCTGCAGTGGTCCCTGCCGTAATCCCCATGTTTCATTGACAGACTCTGGAACACCAAGACTTCAAATAGAACAAAAAACCAACAAAAATAGAAGAAATTAAGCTTTTATTGTTTGTGATACAGGGGCTAGAATTAGTAAAATGCAAGTTAGAGATGAACTTTTGGTCCAAATTGTATTTATAAGTACAAAAACCTGAAGCTGGGAAGCTGAAGTTCAAGACTACTGAAAAATGGCAGGCTAGTCATCCCATCCTGGTGACCAGTGGATCTTTCAGCTCTATACTTTGAGCCCTATCAGTTGACTATAGGTACTCACAAGTATTTGGACCGGTCCCATAAGATCTCCAGCCTCCTCAGTACTACAGTACAGTGATGATAACCACAACAAATGCCTAAATAACTCTTAGTAGCTCTGAAGCAGCCCTGAAGAATATCAAGGAAAGATGAAATCTAGTGTCCTGCAGGTAGTTATGATACAAACACTCCCTTCATCTTTCTCCTCAAATCTACAGCTAGCAATGGACTTACAACAGAGAAAAACCACTGCTCAAAAAAAAAAAAAAGCTGAACTTACTTAGATGCAAGTAAATTGGTTCACTGTGGCTAACCTCTTAACCCTATAGTCCTTGAAGTATAACCATTCTCGAACCCATCTCTGGATGGTCAGAAGCCTTTGCCCCTAAAGGCACGCCTGCAGAAATGGTGAAGCAGGGAGGATATCTCTGCATGAGAACTGCATCTACAGTACGTGGATTCAACAATGATACGTGGAAGCAAAGATCTTTTCCAGAAAAGCAAGGATGCAAATGTGTCACCATGCACAAAGGTAGGGGAGAAGAGTCTGTAGCAAAAGCAGGGCAATATTACTCCTGCCTGTAGTTAGTCCTGCCCAAGGTCACTGCAGGCTGTGCTTCTCAACTTCATGAGATGTTCAAATTCAAGACCTGCTGATAATAAGGGCTGGACCCCTGATGTTCTCTCTAAAATGCCTAGGTAATCTGAACTCACGATTCCCTTAATACATTCAAGGCCTCCAATACCAGAGGGAAAGGCAACAAAGCAGCCCCATGACATTATGGATCCACCATATTTAACTGTAGGTAGGCTGTTATGTTCCTTGTAAGGTTAATTTTGTAACCTATAAACAAACCGCTGGTCGGGATTGCAAAAGAGTTCTATTTTGTCTTTATGAGCCCACAGAACCCGGGGTCTTCATTAGTCTTCACCTATAAAGCACTTCAACTTGGTTTAGCATGTGGAGTGTGGTACAGGTTAAAACCATCACACCAGGTGAGCGTTAAGGTCTTTGCCTTACATGGTATTTACCCCAGCGTTTGCACCAACCTTGGAACACTTCTTTGGTCAATCTTCCTCTTCCTGGCACTTCCTGGAAAATTCTTGACATTTCTATGTATAACAAACTTCTCAACATTGCAAAATGTGGAAACACTGCCAAGATCTCTGGAGATGGCTTTGTATCCTTTTGAATTTTTATGTTTGGTGGTAACAGATTTTCTGATGGCCTCTGACAGCTCTCTTTTGTCTTCAAAAAGGAAGCGGGAACAAAGCCATCGTTCATTAGGGCATTAGTTCATTCATGCTATGCAAATACTAGCAGTTTATAAGAGGTGAGTCTAATTTCAGTGAGGTAAGAACCTAATTCTTCTGATCCAACACATTTGAATTGTTAAAAATGGTGCCAATGATTATATTATGGCAACTTTTTCAGTTGATACAATTTCTACATCTGCCATTTTTTAAATTGTTATTGATTTATCCTGCTTTATGTAAAAAAAAAAAAAAAAAACAACATGAGTGCATGTGAGGCCCCTGCTTTTTCAGGAGACATGTACACAATCTACCTAAAATACAAGGGTGCCAGTAATGTTGACCAAGACTGTGCCAAAAATTTGCAGTGAGACACAGACGCTTGTGCACTCCTTAAGTTCAGCTGCCCACAGAAATTTCAATCTGCCACTATTCTATGACATGATGATTAATTGGGCCATCCAGAATAGGTACCTTTCAGTGTGCACTTGCAGAAGGTAAGGATCCTCTTGAACATAGTATTTCTCCTGCATATCACTTTTATCTTGCATAAGGAGCCAGAAAAAACAACTATGCCATGCTGGAAAAAGTTTCCATGGGCACAAGAAGCCATACATCTGTGAACTATTATGTGGTTCATATACTAAAGCGTTAAACGTCCAGATAACGGAAATTGTGGCCCTCTTCTTACAACTTCTCTGGAAGCTCTTTATGAGCAGTGCGAAACAGGAGCAGTGTGCCGAGGGTCACCATTTCAAAAGAAGTGAAACGATCTGACATGTAGTCTTCTACTCTTCTTTTTACTGGATCTGCTTTAGAAGAAAGCTGAAGTAAGAAATCAATTTACACTGTTTTACCTGCAGACCCGGTCACACACCTCTGTTAGTAATCCTGACAATCTATGGGGCAATGACAATGTGTCCCACAGAAGCTGTACATCACAGGAGGCCATGTGGAATTCACATGAGAGCTCAACATGCACAATGAACAAGAGTCAGAATTCCAAGCACGCTGGCTAAAAACTTTACCCCAAAACTACTTGTTGATGCCATCCAATCCGTGCAGCATCTTTGAACAGCAACCTTTGCAATGGATCCTTTTTATTAAGCATGTCAGTTTATGGCTTACCCGATAAAAGGTTCATGAGAAGATCCTTCAATTTCATTGAAAACAAACAGTACACTACATTTAAAATTGTGCTTCTGCCTTTGATTTTGTTGAAGTCCAAAACAAAAATAACAAACACTAGAGAAAGTGTACTTACCAAAAGAAAAATTTAAGTTACTGCTTTCTGTGTTTTGATCCAACAAGAAAAACTAAGCATTTGTCTCTCACCTCCTTCAACACATGATGGATCAAGCCAGCTGTTTCTGCAGAAATATTCCAGGGGTCCTTCTCTTCCACCATCATGGCATCCAGAGTGCCCTTCTCTAGCACCACCTCAAAGGTACTGTCGGGGAAGGCCAGATGGCGAGCATCCATCTTCAGCCACCGCATCTGTGGGCAGTCAGCATGCCTCTTGGCCATGCTCTCAATGCACACAGCCGAGTAGTCAATATTCATAATGGAAAAGAAGCCCCGTTGGTACATGTCAAAGCTCAAGGAGCTGTTCCCACAACCTGCAGGGGAGAGCAGAAGTTTGGGGTAAATGAAAGTCTAGAGTATAAAGGCTCCTTCATGGAGGTTCCCAAGTACACCATGTGTAGAAACCCTCTTGTATGAGCAATCACCAGCCCATTTTATTTGTTTCCAGATCTGTCAGTGCTCAGGTTTGTGTATGACTATAAGGTTACCTGTGTGTGTGCTACTAAGAGTTGACCAAAACAACCTTAGTAAGATAAGACACGGGTGCCAGCCACCTTGTAAGAACAAGACAAATTAGCACACAAGAACAAGAACACGAGTGCTTCTGTGACAACTCCAGGAGGGAGACCTGACCCTCTTATTGCCCCCCCCCCCCCCCAGGCTAAAGAAGAGCAACCTCATGGCTGGGATCTCTATATTTTCCTGCAGTGAGGAAACTCCCAGCAACATACAAGAGCATCTCTCACAACAGGAATATGCAGTTGTCTCCAAACAGCCAAACAATATGTGAACACTGTGGTCAACATCCTCATTGTCTTTTTTGGTTTTTAGCAAGTTTTCTGATCAGCAGAAACTTTAAAATCCCCTCTTGCACCCACACGTATCACTATGACTGGCGATTTAGGTGAATGATAAAGAATGCAAAGAAAGCCCAACTCCACAGGGACCGATTCGCTCAGATCTGTGTGACACAGCAGTCATTGAAGATCAGGAACAACATCGCAAAGAGAGGAAAAGAGTGGTCAGAGCTTTTGTCCTTTTAAATGCAGTCACAGCAATACTGTGCAACAGCAGCATAGAAACAAAGGCAGCAACACAGAAAATTGTCATATCAATCACAATATTTCCCAGAAATGATCCATTGTCAAGTCTGCAGTCCATAAAAAAAAAGTGCACAGAGATCCTATGAGCTGTTAATCCAGGTTTTATTACATATTTGTGTCAGGGATATAGAAATGGAAATTTAAACCACAGTAAAATATAAAAGGTATTAAAACTAAAAAAGGTCTTTGTGAAACAGTGCAATATTGCACAGATTTTCCATTTAGTATAACTTTTAAATACATTTAAATCTGCCTACCTATAATTATTTTTAAATCATAAGTGACAACTAACCAGAAACTCATTCACAATAGTATGATACTAGCCTGTCAAATTGTTTTTGGGTGCAAACTAGAAAAATTTGACGTAGTGAGGTAAGAAAAGGAAAAGGGAATAAAAGATAGTGAGACAAAAAGAAATAGAAACAGATGCAAAGAAAGAGTGGGAGAGGGAGATATAAAATGCAAAAACCAGTGCCAAACTATACCGAAAAATACCCCCATTAGACACCAGTCAACCAAAAACTACATACAGGTAGACGTACGTAATGCACAAACAGTTCACCAGATGGTTGACCAGATATGCTTTCATCAATGCTACAAAATCTACCTCTCGGGGTGAACTGATGCAGCTGGAATCAAAACAGGGAGCCGGAGTGCCAATATCTTCTTCTTCATCAAAAAACTTCCAACGCGACAATAGTAATATTTTTTGATTATGTACTTTGCCGGCATTTTCTCAGCAGAATTTGCTCTTAAATATTTTACTGCTTTTCAGAATATGTTGGAGAAAAAAAAAAAAAAGAAAAAGGGAGAATCCCTGCTGTCCTTGGAATGAGATTATGAATTGTCACAACCTAAAGTGAAATATCAGTAGCCAAAATGAGAACGTAAGGCTCCGAAGTAGTGATAGCTAACCCTGTGGCCATCTTGAAAAACAGTCTGACAGTGTTCATGCCTTTTCATTAACAGAATTTTCCACATCATCCTATAGCCTTTATGTATCACTTTTCTATAAGAGATGCTACCTATGAGTATATATTTACAATGCCAGTTTCTTTTCATTTTGACTTGCGCTGATTCTAACTAAAACATGCGGTTTATTATTCCTACCATTCAATTGTCTTGTAAATGGGAATCTGAAGCAACTGTGGATTAGTAATTCAGACTAAAAGGAGGTGTGGTGACAGTGAGGGTGACCAGGTAAGCCCTGGGCCAGACTGACAGCAGAAAAAGAAAGGTTTGTTCAAATAGAAAAAGTAACAGATAACTATCCTTTGGATGAAGGCTGCACTGTGTGTCGTTTCGGTTGTTGGGGAAATGCATGGCTTTATTGGGAGGATTGGTGCAGGGCTGGGGTGACACACAACAACTTGCTGCTGCATGCTATCAGGATCATCATAGTGCCGCAAAGTCTTCAAGGACATAGCTTTCATTCCATCTCCATAACATCAACTGGGCCTACCCCTTGACATTTACCCACATATAGCTCCAACTGCTACCATGACAACAAATGCCCATTTGGGTGGGGCAAAATACCCCATGGGAACAGAACAAGACCCAAAGGCACCTGTGGCAGTCCCATTTGACAGAACCCATAGAGCAGGTCTGACGGGTATCATCATGATGCCTCTACACTCCCTGTATACAGGGGGGATTTGGTGGATGCAAACAGTCTCCTTCTCATGCAGCATGCAACACAGACAGGGGAATATACTGTAACTGGAGACAGCAAGGTCCAAAAGTTATTGTACACTTCCTCCCACTCTCACACAAGCCAAAGTCATGCAGTTCAAAATACTTCAGTTATTGCTTCAGAGTTTATTAAGCATTCTTTCTATAATGGAAATCAAATATTGGTCAGAAAGATCTTCCCAAGACTGTTGCAGAAGTTTATTTGTTCTATGCCTTGATTTCATGAAACATTAAGACATTAAACTGCGTGCAGTTCCATAAAAACTGGGGGGGGGGGGAGACTGAAGTGTTCTAAAACTTTTGACCGGTAGTGTAGGTACACAATTGTAAAGCTTACCATCTAATGCGGTAAATCACTTTGGGAAACGTTGTCTTGTAAATAGTAATGTGGTGGTTATGACCTGCCTAGTATGAAATAACTAAAGTACACTACCGGTCAGTTTTTTTTTTTTTTCCCCCAGTTTTTATGGAATTGCATGCAGTTTAATGTCTTAATGTTTCATGAAATCAAGGCATAGAACAAATAAACTTCTGCAACAGTCTTGGAAATATCTTTCTGACCAATATTTGATTTCCCTTATAGAAAGAATGCCAGTGTTTGGCTGTTAAATCAGCAAAAGCGGGCTACTTTGATGAATCAAAAAATTTGAATAAACTTTTGTACACCTAATGATTCCTTGACTTTTTTTTTTATTTTTTATTTTCCATTGTTTTTTTGTTCTATGCCTTGATTTCACGAAACATTAAGATGTTAAACTGCATGCATTTCCACAAAAACTGAAAAAAATTAGGTGCTCTAAAACTTTTGACGGTAGTGTACATCTTCTTTCAAAAACTGATAAGGAAGGGAGACACATCAAGTCATTTCATGACAACCGGCTTGTCTTTCTTGAATGACAAAGGTCATTAAAATGGTTAATATTTACATTAATAAAACAGATTAACAAGGAAGTAACTTTTGTCCTATAGGTGCATTATGTACACATCAATTCACATGTCTGCTTGCCTATTTTGCTGCATAAAAATATTTGAAGAGCACCATCAGTGATCATACATGCTTTATCCATTGTTACTTCATCCTGTTACCACTGTAACAGTTAAAAACTGGCAGAGAGGCTAAAAAATGGATACTGGTTTCCATGGTGAGAGAGGTAGCACCATGTATAAAATTCACAGCGGAGAGTCAATTTCAGGCAATTTGAATACTTACCTCCAAAACTTGAGACAATAAATGACATAGTTCAGTCAGAAAAGGCAGAAGCTGATGAAAAATTGTTGTTGCTATTATTATTATTACTACTACTTCTTATTACTCTAAATACCACCCTACTACTACCAATAGCAGCACTAATATAAAGGGTTCCAATACAATGGAAACTAAATGAGTTTTTAAATCACATATACAAAATTCATTTTCAGTTTATTTTATTCTATTTGCAGAAAAAAAAAATCTAAGGGCATTATTTTATTTATAATAGCTATATCCAAGACTTTTACAGAACCTGAGGTAATAAATCAGGGTATTTGTCAATTATTACTCTTAATTTTGACTGTACACATAAGGCAAGTTGCAAGTTACGTACCAGGCTTTTCAGTTGCAATTCAGCAATTTTCAAATGTTTCAGATCCTTATGTGATGAGGTTGTTTTAAAGATTAAGAGAGTTGGAAAAAGTTATAAAAAAAAAAAAAATTAGCAAAGCTCTGAACCTTCCTCAGCCTCACAAAGTCAATTATATCAAAATGAGAAATACAGCACAACCCTGACGCTACCGAGATGAGGCTATCCTACCAAACTGAGCAACCAGATGAGAGCATTTGTCAGAGATGTGACCAAGAAGCCAGGTATGGAAAGAAAAAAAAGAAAAAAGTTCCACAGTTCTTCAGATGAAATGGGAGAAACTGTCTAGACATCAACAATCTATTCTGCACAGATTTGTCCTCTTCGCTAAAAGGAAGCCACTTCTGAGAAAAGTTAACATTGAGTCATGCCTGGGATCTGCTAGAATCCATGTGAAACCTTTAAAAAAAAAAAAAAATTAAAAAAAAAAGGTTGAAAATTTTGTGTGCTAATGAGACTGAAATTGGACTCAAAAAGCAAAGCATACATCCAACAACCAGATAATACCATTCCTCCCCTTAAGCAGGGTGGTGGCAGCATCATGCTGTATGGTTGCTTTTCAGCAGGAAGAACTGTAAAGTTTGTTGGCATCAAGGGCAACATGGATGGAACCAAATACAGGCCAATCCTGAATAGAAGCCGTTTCAGTCAGACATTTGCATTTAGGGTTAAGATTCTTTTTCAGCAGGACAATCACTCAAAACACAAGTACTAAGTAGCTTGAAATAAAGGAGTATTCTAGAATGGTGCAGCTAGAATCCACACTTCACCATT
This sequence comes from Heterotis niloticus, assembly GCA_018136845.1. Taxonomy (NCBI): domain Eukaryota; kingdom Metazoa; phylum Chordata; class Actinopteri; order Osteoglossiformes; family Osteoglossidae; genus Heterotis; species Heterotis niloticus. Next base: position 19,002,817 of record CM030902.1, read on the forward strand.
GAATCCAAGTGAAAATCTGTGGTATGACCTGAAAGTTGATGTCCACTGACATTCCCCATCTAAGCTGGGTTGGAGAATGGGCAAAAATTTCAAAACCTAAGTACAACCCCACCAGAGGATTATCACTTTGCCATGGCTTACATGCTTTCATGAATCTCAAAACTATGTAATCTCAAGCTTCATGTCTCCCTTAGTGAACAGATCCAGAGGGAGTGTATAGACAAAGAATGGTTCACAATGGTTCCCACGAATACACAAAAAAGGGCAGAATGTATCTGGCCTGGATCAGGGTTACCAAGACCCAACTCAGCTCTGGGTGGTGTTTGTTGGGCAGCCCTTGATGTCTGGGTGACCCACATAGCTTGGTCAGGCTCAGCACGAAATGGAAATGTGGAGCCATCTTGTGGACTCACTACCTGTAAGGTGAACAGCGGGGGGGTCCAGTGCAATGCCAACCAATGGGCAGGCATTAGTGGCATGCACCTAAACAGCATGGAACCTAGCAGTGGAAACTGGCTCTGGGAACGTGGAATATCACCTCTCTAGTGGGGAGGGAATCTAAGCTGGTGTGGGAGGTGGAAAAATACCAGTTAGATATAGTCAGTCTATGCATATTTTAGGATCTGGAAGAAGACTCCTCGATCAGGGGTGGCCCCTCTCCTGTTCTGCAGTTCCTCTTCATGAAAGGCAAGTGCAGGGATACTCACAAGTCCCTGGCCAAGGGCCACGTTGCTGGGGGTTTTCCCCGGTGAACCTCAATGCTGATGTGCCTATGCAACAAATAGCAGTTCTGAGTATTCAGCCTTCTTGGGGAAGGTGGATGAGGTACTCGAGAGGGTGCCATCCACTGACTTTGTAGTCCTGCTGGGGGACTTTAATACTCATGCTGACAACAACGGGAACCCCTGGAGGGGCATGATTTAGAGAAATGGTCTGCCACAGGTGAACTTTAATGGTGAATTGTTACTGGACTTCTGTGCTAGTCAAGGATTGTCCATAACAAATACCATGTTTGAACACAAACATGTATGGTGCCACAGAATCATGGGCTTAAAGTCAATAAAAAAATAAAAAATAAAAAAAATTCTCCCTTATGCTGAATGAGGCTGGAGACACTGAGTCAGAATGGACTTTGTTTTAGACTTCAGTCATGAATACAACTGCCAAAAGCTGTGACCTGATGGTAGCTGGTACCTCTCAGGGAGGCAACCCTAGAACCCACTGGTGGACATCAGCAAAAACTGAGGCTGTGAAGCTGTACAAGGAGGAATTATTAATGTATTACATTGTCGTCATTATTTTGTAAGGCAAACTACAATGTCAGGACTGTAACAATTCATTCATTTTTTTGACAGTACAGAGCAGCTGTTTGATGCCGGCTCCTGACTCAGCCTTTAATCCCGACCCCCTTTGGGAATTTTATTTTAGTTAATGTTACTACTTTTCTTGTCTGTGACAATGGTTATCAGTGCCATTTTTTTTCCCCAAACTTTCCTCCTTTTAATAACTTTCCTGTGCTGAAACTACGTCACTACTAAATCATACAAAGTTGATTCAACACTCCATGGGTGACCTTGAAGTTGATCTAAAGTCTAACTACAGTACGTTAAAGTCTCTCTCACACACACCAAACGTCTGTGTAATACAATTCTGATCTAACAAAAACAATACCCAGGCTTGGCCATCCTCGGGTGCTTAGTCTCTCCATCAGCTTCGTAATCCCTCTTGTGTAACAGTGAAAATAAGTTTTTTGCTCACACTGCAGTTTCCACTGGGATTGGACCACACATTGACTGACAGGGTAATGTGCAGTGGAAAGTTTCCCCTTCCACCTTCACTGTCCCTACATGGTCAAGGCTGGCTGGACACTTTGGTACAGTCAATATGAGCCACTGAAACTATTCACTTTTCTGTTCCTATGGGAACAACTGTCAATTGTGCTGAGTGATGAGTGTGTCAAGTTACTTGGCGTGGAATGAATTCAGAAAACAGGCTACGTAGAGCTGAAAGCCTTTTCATTTGGCCACAGTCATGGCCGTGTTTGATAGTGTTGACCACTTGGTGTTCCGGTTACTGCTCCAACATGACTGCGCCCCCCATACACAAAGCGAGCTCCATAAACACATGGTTTGCCCAGGTTGGTCAAAGTCAAAAGAGTTTATTTGTCAAGTACATGGTTGTGTATCATGTGTTGAAATGTGCTCTGATCTGATCCAGGAAGACTGTGCAAAAAATCTATAATGGAAAATAAAACAAACATCCAAACACCAAGAAGAATAGAAACAAACAGCAAACAGATAAATAAGTAAATAAGTAAGTAAATAAATAAATAAATAAATAAATAAATAAACAAACAGGTAAAACGGTAAAGAAACCCTAAGGTGCCGTGGAAGAGCTTGAGTGGTTGCACAGAGCCCTGACCTCAACCACATCAAACACATTTAAGACGTATCGGAATGCCAACCACAAGCCAGAGCTTCTCACCTGACATCGGTGTCCGACCTCACTGATGCTCCTGTGGCTGAATGGGCACAAATTCCCAAAATCTGGTGGAAAGCCTTCTCAGAAGAGCAGGGGCTGTTATAGCAGCAAGGGGGAACAACTTCATGTTAATGCCCATGGGTTTGGGATGGGAGGTTCAACAAGCACATATGGGTGTGATGCTCAGGTGTCCACACATTGAGTGCTGCAGTTTAATAATAAAAAAATAATGAATCTGGCACAGATATAATAATGTCAGCCTGACTAAATGCCAGTTATACGTGTGATCGCTGGCACAAGCTGGTCATATCTCAGGGCAATACACTATTGGACAGTGTCACAGTCAATGGGTTTCCTGCAGCTCCGGTCAATGTAAAAGCCAAATGAGTGTTTCATGCCCTTAGTCCCAGCTTCATGACCTCTATTCCTCTGGCTGTCAGCATGGTACATGGTGTGAAGGCAGAGCAAGTTCTCCTGTTTCCACTGACGCAGCCCAAACATCTGATCTCCTGCCAACCTCTGGATGTGTGAGTGAGATTGTGTGTTTGTGTCTGATTCGCCCAAGGATCCCTATGCAACAGGGCAATCCCCTATAAATTTATGCTTGTCAAACAGAACCACGGCACTGTAGGAGGGACCCAGCAACTGAAAGACTAGCAGGTCACGGTCATCACCAGCCCCAAAGAAAGCATGCAATGGCAGAGGGTCCAAAAGTGGACTCCCGAGACCCTAATTTCAACCAATTTATGGTGCACCTTTGGGGAAAAGGGTGCAGAAGATGAACATCTGCTGATAGCAAGATCACATAATATCACCCCACTCCTCTTTCGGGAGGAAACCTTCCATCGGTCAAAAAAGTGACACGCTCACTAGATCCCTTATTCCAAGTTTCCCGACCAACTTCCTTCCAAAATGCAACAACATAGAAACAAACTGTTTTCTATTTAAAAAGTCCCCCTCTTCCCCTTCCTAACTGAAGTCATTTTTATCCCAAAAAATGCTTTGTTTGGGTGACTTTTCATAATATGAAAATAGTAGTAAAAATATTTTTTAAAATCTTTCTGAGCCTCAAAATCAATACCAACTTATGGCAAAATATTATAATAATGTTAAGTCTAAACGTTATTTCAACACAACAGTTTCCCTTCTTTACTCTCTAATACTGAAAGGTCTGTCAATATTTTATAGCTATTATTCACCACACAATTAAATGCTCACAAGCAAAATACAAACACATATAATACTCAATATCTACAGCTACATTCTGTGATGGACTGGCATCTCATCCAGAGTGTTCCTCTCCTAGCCTGGCACCCAGTGATGCCAGGTTGGGCTCTAGACCACAGTAACCTTGACAAGTCATTAGCAAAATTGATTTCTCATGTAATATTTCAATATTTCATGTAAAATGCAGAACAGTAAAGCGAAAAGAAATCAATAAATATGAACGGGGAGCCGTAAGCACAGAGATGAACAGGTGAAACTGGCAAAATGGGGCAAAAGAGCCTGAGGACTTAACACATCACTAAAGAGCAAAGACTGCATGGTGGCTCTGGGCCCATGCTACTCAGCTACCAGCAGACATGCAAAATCCAAGAATGGTCTGCAAAGAAGTGAAGTGGGGCTGTTAGATGAAACCTTTTCCACCTTTGAATTTTCATAAATCAAATGTATCTTGCAGATGGCTGTACTTCCTGTCAGTGTCACGGCACTCCTTGCCACTCCTGCCCAAGTCAAGAGAATCATATTCTTCATCACCTTCCCTGCTGGCACTGCATCCCAGCCTTGCATCCGTTCCAGCACATCCGGGATCCAAGAGGAAAAAGTCAAGTAACCTAGTCAGCCCGGCGCTGTGCTTGCCCAGCCATCGAGGTTTGGGTGTCCGTTGAGAAACACTCCGTCTTTTCTGCTCATCCATTTACCCAGTAGGTATGCTCCACAGCAACTCTGCATGGGTGAACAGAGGGACCTGCTTCCATGTGTGTAGTGGGGAAGTGGAGCACAGTGGGAGCATAGTGCTGCATGGCTCATCCCGCCAGTGGTCCACTAGGCACCCTCAGCACCGCATGTGCTGCTGTGAGCCATATCAAACCAATTTCACCCTCCGAAGGCAACACGGATTCATTTGTATTCTGTGTGATGTCTCCACCATTAGGTGCACGGCAGTTTATCTATTGTCCGCAGGGAGGCCTTGCTGTGTTCTTCTCCACTTTTTAAGCAGAGCTGTCTTCTCAACAGAGTCCATAACAGTGGATTTTGTCTCAATGTTATATTGTCATTTTCCTCTCTTGGACCATCCATCCTCTCACCCACATTTTAAACACCATGGTTTATCCCACAAAAGCTGCATTGTGAAGTAATCGCTTTTCTGCCAAACGGACAGAGGCAGCGAAAGGTCAGGATTCTGAATCGCCGTAAATACTGAGCCTGCCGAACAACTCATTTTAAAGGCCATTTCAGACCACACCGGAATGTAAAATGATTCATCTTCATGAATGTGTAGTCAGAGGCCACGTAACCAATGACCTCCAACCATTAAAACTCATGACATCCAACAGCATGGTCACCTAGGGGGCCTAGGGGGCCACTACCTTTCCATCTACGAAAATGACCAGTTCATTGGTGTAAAAAGCAAACACTGCCTCAAGCCAAGGTCTTCTTTGGTCAAAGTGGCAAACCTCTAGCTTGAGTAACACAGCAACATGTTAATATTAAAAATAATATAGCAACAGTCATCATGCCTCATGGGGCCTGGGGGTCCTGGCCTACTTGTCTGATGTGGGGTTCAAGTCCAGCTGAGGGATGTGTGTGGAGTTTGCGCATTTTTCCACGGGTTTGCACCGGTTTGGGGGGGGGGGTGCTAGAAAAAGGCAATGGCAAACCCTCCATGCCTTGAAAACCATACCAAAGGTCACCCAAGAGTCAATGATAACTCAGTGGCACATTCCAGTTCCAAAAAATTATACTGCACAATAAACAAGGCACAACAGAACATTGGGTAGTGCTGCTGTCTCATGGCTCCAGGGCTGTAGGCTTGGACATGGGTTTGAACCTGGGAAAGTCAGTGAAAATTTGCATGTTCTTCCTCTGCGCTTTGCTTTTTTCCAGGCGCTTATGTTTCCTCCCACAGTACAAGCATATGTTTCAGCTGATCTGGTGACACTGAATTCACAGCAGTGTGCTGCATATATTATTATATTGTGTATATTATAAAGCTCCGGTGCAGATGGGTGAGTGGTTGCCAGGAACTGAGTGCCTCAATTCAAGTTCAATGCGTTGAGTCACACTCTCATGAAGAGCGCTTTTACAAATACAAATCGGATGTGTATTAATCTTTACATAGCAAACACCTTTGTCCAAGGCAACGTATGATGTCATAAGAGCAGCCACACAATGATTTACTCACTTACAAAGCAAGGTATTGTTACCCTGCTTCAGGGTATTACAGCACAAGTGAGATTTGAATCAGGGGCCTTCAGACCACAAGGCAACTGCACTACATGCTGCCGTGCACGCTTCTGTGAGGGAGGATGCAGAACTGTGCGTCTTAAGGCTGCACGGCAAAACAATGTCGTAATTCCGCACAAGCTGCAGCACACTGCCATATGTGTTTGCTTTACTTTATTTATTCTCAAAAAGACTGAAACAAAGAAATGACAGATGGCACCGTGAGATGTGGCTTTAGTTAAATAACATGCGTCTGTTGTCAAGAAAAAGTTGAACTTTTAAGAGCAACACCACCATCACACACAACCCTCCGGGCTCTCAGCCACGCAGGTGTGACCGGATCAAGGGCGACCCAAAGTGTTGGCAACGTCACCGACTCATCTGCTTGTGCACAGCGATAGGACAAATCCAGTATCCCACTCTGCAAAGCTGGGAAATCCAACGGCAGCATCCGCATTGCGCCCTTGCACCCTTTGCTGACCTGGGAACGTTCCAAGAGCTCGACCTGCGGGTACGGCCGCCTTCACCGAGAAAGCAAAAAAAAAAAAAAAAAAAAAAAAAGCCTTAGGGAGAGGATTAAGGTTTTTAAAACAAAGAGCAAAAATTCCCAGAATCACAGCAGATGCGCCACACGATTTGCAGCAAGACACGGGCAGAACCGTAATCGGACGCCAGAGGGTTACATCAGAGGACGAAGATCGGCTCTATTCGTGGGGGAGATGGGAGAGACCGGCCCTCCGCAATGCCTGTCTCCCAGCTGTCATGTCCTGAAAAAGGAGATAAGATGAACTGCCATCACCCCACAGGCACACAAGCAGGAGAAATGCTGTGGTCTGAATCTTCTGAATGCTACAACGGACCCGAGGGAGTGCCGGATATCAGGGTGGCCTAAGTGCCACAATTGAAATTGAGAACAGCCTTCAAGAAGCCCACACTGGTATAAGTAGGATGGGCCATTGGAGCGTGGTCGGTCCGGTCTGTTCAGAGGGAATCCATGGGGGGGGGGGGGAGCATCCTGGTAGCGATTACGTTTTGTGTCTTTCATCTCTGTCAGCTCTTAAATGCTACCCATATTTATTACTACCATTATGTTTATTATTATTATTACTATTATTATTATTATTATTATTATTATTATTATTAGAAATAGCAGTAATTTAAAAAACTAATTTATAAAAAGCTACTTACATTTATAGCCAACCCAACATGCAATTCTAAGTTAATAAATTCAAGGTAAGTATGGTGCTTTATCAAAAGTATAACAGAAGGAACAAAATTCAAACTGGAGACCATTACATCACTGCCCTACAACCTATGCTAGGATGAGGGGTCACCTGAAGGGCATCTCCTCCAAACCGGAACAGAAGAGCTGCAACTAGAGGCGCCACACAGGTGACAGTCACACAGCTGAGGTGATAGCTTGGTTGACCCTGGAAACAGCTTTCTGCAGAGGGCATGCAAATACTGGTCAGCTTCCAGGATTTATACTTTATGTGGGCTTTCTGAGCAGCAGGTCTGAGAACCATGGCTTTTTTAACACACCAATACATCTCCTATCTCAAGTGATTCTCTCAAACTCCAACCAAGACATAAATGTGCTGTCTACTTGTACACTGAAACTCAAAGTGATTTACAATGTTAAGCTCCTTACAAGAATTTACCCATATGTAGAGCTGTGAAAATGAATTTTCCCCCCTTCCCAATATTTCTCTTCATTGACACTAAATGTCATCAAATCTTTTTTGCTCAGTTTTAGTTCTATATGAATGGAAAAACTTTAACGCTAGGTAAATTTTACAGCCACAAATCAGACCCAGTAGCTTTCTCGAGGATGCAGTGGGATTCAAGCCTGGGTCCTTTGAATTTGAGGCGGTGGCTCTAACCATCACACCTTCTGCTACCCATCAAAATGGATTATCTATAAAATAATCTTTCAGTTAGTAAGCAGTGTTGTGTACATGGAAGAAGAGTTAGTCTTCCTGTGCCTATGCGTTGGACTATAGATAATGTCTTGCGGCAACTTCATCAGCCAGCAAAATGGTTTTATGAGGAGCTACTGCAGGGTGGTCCTACAACCTTCAACATCCCATTTCTACTAAGTGAGTCCATGACCTGGCTGACCTGTCAGTTGGTTGTGCCGTATTTCATCAAGCAAAGGGTAGGGTAGATAATCCTCTAGCAACAGTCTGACAAAATCCTGCTGTGCTTTAGGAGCTGTACAAATTATACAAGATTTCATCTCCGTTCACAAGGGCAGCTCCACACAACTGAAGAAAATGCTTCAGCTCTCAAAAAAAATATATATATATTATTCATCTAAGGTCACGGCATGCTATATTGCGGCAATGAAGAATATGGGTAAAAATAATGAGTTAGTCAAATAAATTATAAATTATATGAAATTTTAATTGTATGAAATTAAAGTACAAAACAGAACTATCTGAACACCAATTTAGAGGAGCTACTTTGTCTTGGAGAAAATGCATTTTTTGATATTTTCTATGCAAAGTAAAACACCAGTATGTACTTTACATGTAAATACTATAGAGTGAGTTGCCAGTTTCGGTATTTAGGTGCACCTCACAACTACACAAAAATTATACACTCCGAAGTCATACATCATAGGACTATAATGTGTGGTTTAAATCAGGCACTTTGGCATTCATTTCTTGCTTCAGTTAGTGATTAACTGAGCGGTGGAGTGGGCAAAAACAAGTGACCTTGGTTGGTTTTGTAGAATAAAACTGCTTGTGGATCAAGTTGTCCAAGGAGAACAGTGAGATCACAACCAGGCAAATCAAATCCAAATTCAAGACTGGTGTGGATAACGTCATGTCAGAAGGCACTGCTTATCGGACTTCATCTTAAACGGGCAAAGACCATCACGGGTGTCAAGGTTGTCACCAATGAACAAAGCATATCTCTAGTGGGCACACGAGCAACAAAACTGGACCACTGTGGGTGGAAAAAAGCTGCCTGGACCTGGAATCCAGATTCCTTTTGCTTCATGCTGATGATAGAACCAGAATTTAACGGAAGCAACATGAGTCCACAGGGCCATTCTGTTCAGTGTCAACAGTACGGGCTGGTGGTGGCAGCATTATGGCATGGGGAAATGTTTCCTGCCATACATTAGGAAAGGGATGCTTGCGGTATTCCTATACATCATCTTGTGGAATCCATGCCCAGACAAATTCATGTTATTCTCAAGGCCAAAGGAGGTGTAACATGCTACTACACAGGTGTACCCAATAAACTGGTAACTCAGTGTAAACCTAATAAAACTGATGTTAGTCAGGCTACAGTGTCATCAGATTGAGACTTAACTGGATTATTTTGTGTTATTTTTCATAGTTACTGCTAATGGTAGAGCTAACAAGGTGGCACAGCAGGTAACACTGGTGACAGCTCCCGGGCTATTTTGAAAAGTCAAAAGCATTCATTAAAAACTGATGAGGAACACATTACATCCCAAACCCTCTCTGTCTTAAAGCAGCCTTTTGACACAAGAGAAAAGACTCCTGAGCATCAAACGTTTTGTTAGCAAGATTCCCAGATTGTTTGTGTGTGGGCAAGTGAATTTTCCTATTTCAGGTTCTGCTGCGTGGTCTGATGAGCGCATCTCGCCATGAGCAAGACCTGCTGGCTTCCCACCACTACCCCGCCACTCCTCCACAGTAATTCGGCCCACTTCCCATACCCCGGGGATCAATGTACCGGCCCCTCACAAAACATCCTCCACTATGTTGGAAAACGGACTTTTACATCGAGGCAAAAGAAGCACAAATTGTAATGGTAAAAGCGACTTGGGAATGACAAGCAAAACACATTAGGAAAAGACTTTCTGTCCCAATTGTGTGAAGCTGAGAAGCCAATTCATTCTACTCAACTGGATGATTCGCGTTTTCACCATTTTTCACCCTTAAAAGCAACTCGGTATTTCCTCGAGGGTCTCCAAATACAGATCACATGCCTGGTTTGCAAAGCGTACGACGGCAGTTCCTCACAATCAAACGCACACGCTTTGTCCTTTCATTGGCTCCATCTCAGCATGAGATGAGGTTCTTCTGCACCAGCTAGTAAAGTAGAGCAGATCATTACGGAGCAGATGGGAAAGCCTTGCTGTTTTACGCCAGTGACTCCTGTCCTCCGCAGACACCCCTGCGACAGCCAAGGTTACAGGAGATTCTACTTATTGGCTCACACAGGAACAGAAACACCCCTCCTCGTGGACAGTTTTGAAGGGGACCCCATCATAAAGAATACCACAAACATCTCCAATACAAACATCATGTTTGAGCTGTCTCTCTCCATCTCTCTCTCTCACATACACAAAGCATTGTTGCCCATCCACTCACATCTGGAACTGCGCACACAAACACAAAATTATGATTAGTATGAACCCCCCCCCATATGGGACTGAAAATATTTGCACCAGCATGAACCCAGTGTGATGGGATCAGTCCCCTAAACACAACAGCCAGCAACATAGAATTCCGTCAGATTCAATTAACAGGAAGGAACCCACGTGGAATCCAAGGTGAGTTTAATGGGGGTTATGGAGGATGACATCATCCCTCAGCAAGGACTGCGCAGTGCAGAAACTGAACGATGCTGTGGGGAATACGGCTCAGTGGTGTCCGTGGAAACCCACGCACCAGCGGCAGCCTCTACAACACCGAGCTTCTCCCACAGTTAATGGAACCCTACAGCACCCCCACGGTAGTGACCGCAGGATGCACAGCCACTGGGCAGCAACTTTTGAAGAGTTTCTGCTGAGAAGCAACATGCAGAGGTATAAAGTGAGCCAAGCCCATACTCTCTATATTGAGGGTCAGCAATTGTGACTCCACACTGATGTATCACTATGGCAACAAGCATGCTCTTCTTACTTGCTAGTCTGTTCCACACTCCAGGCATCACGTCTCTCTCTCGCTCACTCTCATTCATTCTCCCATTCACTGAACCCCCACCCCTCCTGACCCCCCCCACCCCTTCACTGCAGCACATTTGCAGCAGTGTTGTGTGTTCTGTGTTCAAATTGTCCTCCTGCCTTCTCCTGCAAAACATCGGCTGGAGTCCACCTGCCGTGCCACCTTGTGCATCACAGCCTTTCTGCAAGTGCTGGACGACGACCGGTCCCACTTAACCTTGCCCAGTGTCGAAATGCATAAATAAAAATAAAAAATAAAAAATAAAAAAAATATGAGAAACACTGAGCAATCTGAACAGCTTAATTTGACGCCCATAGAAATAAAAAGATGAAAATCCACGTTTCTAGCACATCTGGAAACCTGTGGGAATTTTAGTGCGTGTTTTTCCTCCATGTAACACACACACCCACCTCATGTAAGTTTCATCACAGATCGCCTGCTCTGCTCAGTGTTTATCAGAGCCGAGCCTATCCATCACCCCAGCCCCGTTTCCTAGGAAACACAGTGAGAATTCAGAGTTCCGAGCCCCGTTGCCGGGGAAACGCAGTTAGTATTCTGCGCACGGCACTCCTGCTCTCCCGCTTAGTGAAGTTTCCATTGGTTGGCCAAGCTGAAGCTGACCCGAATGTACCGAAGTTCAGGAGGGGCGGGAGACTGCGGATCGAGCTGAAACACCCCCAACACGCACGCACGCACGCGGTGCACATTCTGTTTTCATTGAACATTCCGACAGCAGCTAAGACGCTCATTCATAAGGCCAAAACCCACTAACAAGGACAAGGGGAAGAAGAGTAGGAGGGAGGGGAACCCAACAGGTTGCTGCAGAGCCAACATCTCTGGCTTCCAGCAGCCAATGAAGTGAAACACTGCAGCAAGCTAAGGGGTGGTGGGTGGAGGGGGGCCTTAAGGGAACAGCCAGCCCCTCTCTCTCCTGCACCACCACAGTGGTCTTCCCTCATCGTCCTCCCATCTTTCTTTCATTCATTTACCCATTCATTCATACCATCTACTCATTCATGCTTTTCCTTCACAAGCATCACAACGCACGAGTCCACATCCCCACACGACACGGTATGAACAAAACCCGCAGGTGCGGGATGGGTGTGCGATCTCACCACGATGGAACATGGTGATCGTGCACCAATGGCTCATCACTGAACCTTTGTGAAGGTTCATGGCCGTCTGCCGCCTGCCCATCCCTCACCTTCTCCCCACTAACACACAAAAATGCTTTGCGTTTCTGCCTTACTTTTCAGCCATTGGACACAAGCTGAGGTCTGATCAACCCCCAGCTGGGTCACCTGGAAGAAGGTGTATGATGCTGAAAGACCAGAGACACCTGATGATTCCAGGAACATCACTCACGATGTGTCCAGAAGCATCAGCAGATGCATTTGCACACTATTACAGCTTTTCTAAAATATGCTGGTGTTATCACCACGAGTCAAAACACCATACTGTGGAATTTTAATTCATTTTAGGTGAAATACTTTTTGACAATTATTTTTTCCCCTTAAGACTTAAGTTACAGTGGTTTGGCCCCCCTCGCAAACAGGAATTTGCCCAAGTAGGTGATTTCACTGGACGAATTAAGCCCATTATATGAGGAATCACTCTGGCTGCCGGCTGCAGTCCAAGATCTCACTGGTATGAAAATAGCCCTTAGCCCTCTTCCTCAAAGCTCCCATGCCAACATCAAACAGCTTTCCCTCAGGTTCTTTCCATCAGGTCAGCAACTGTCAAAGTTAATTCCGGTTTTCCATCTGACGTGACGGAAAAAGGGATCTGCGCAGTCCTGCTCCCTCTCCAACGCCGGTCAAGATAACAAAGTGAAAAAAGATAAGAACACAAGACACCACAACAAATCACAGCACGAAGCAATGACAGAACCACCGATTCCACAACCCCTGCTCAATCACAGTCCCTCTCTCCACCGACATTTACTGTACATTTCATTTATTCCTTCTGCTGCTGCTTTTCTCCAAAGCGGCATACAGCTCAGAGTTAACAAAAGTGCGTTTATCGCATCACGCCGACTTCATTCCTCAGCAAGTGGCCATGCACAAAGTTACCCAGCGTGCACTTCATTGGCACTCTTAAACGTAGACAAGTGCTCTGACTTGGAGGGACATTCGATGAAAACCATGTGTCCTGACTTGTACCCAATGTCCCCTGGCATTAAGCTCTGCCAGCTCCTAAGGCCATTATGCCAAGCACACAGATGACATGTCCAGTGAGGGAATCTCCTCACTCCATCACCAGGTCTGATAGGGACCTCCATGAGGGGTGTGACTCCAGCCTGTCTCGAGGGGGACCGACATAAACAACCCAGATGGAAAATATGTAACATTAGGCAGCAGAACCATAGGGCGTTTTTCCACATGCTTTCCTAGTCCATATGAGCTTTGTTTATTACTTGGGTAAAACACAACACATGACCACCTCCATCATTCTGGCAGAAGCATTCATTCACGGTGTCTCAAATCTTTGTTCCCAGAATAAATAAATAAAAAAACAAGGCAAGCGTGCAGTTGTCTTTGTATGGGGAGGAATTGTCGGACAGTTCATGAACAAAGGCTCTTCTACCTGGACAGTAACCCACCATTCACTATGTCAACTACAGGGTTCCCAGTGTGGGGAAACGCATTTGGCCCCGATGCCTGAAAGCACCGAGGGTGAGACAGCACCACCATCCCTTTACCACCCTAGGACCTCCAATGAATGATTGTAAGACCGCACCTACCAGCCTCTCCAGACCTCCCCATGGGAGCCCACCTTGTACTTTTTAACATCTCAACAGCACAACATGGCTTTACTGTCTGTGGACAGGGAAGAAACAGAGGGACATCCACAGCATTGAGCAGATCTGCCCAGCACATAGAGTGCGGTGTACAAGAGGGGAGAGTTCTTCAGACAGAAACAGCCTCGATGATGGCCTCGGTTTCACTGGTCCGTATGTGGCATAAACAGCTGCAGTTTCCCCTCCATCACTGACGGTTCTACCTTTGTCAATATGTGTCCCTCCTTGCAGGTATGACTGAAGAACTGTGAGGGGGGTCCTCCTCGCACGCACAGATTTGTACAGTTTCCACATAACCACGCAAGGGTACACAGTGAAATACAAGAACAGGGTTTTTATTGAAGAAAAAAAAATTATATGTGCAGAGTCATTAAGTTCATCGGAACTACATCGGTGCCCCCCAGCAAAATGGAGAAATTCCCTGACACAAATTTCAAATTCCCCCAAAAAGAGTCCGGCGCTCTCGCATTGACGTCAATATGGAGCAACACTGCCCTCTATGGCAAAAATGGGGAAACTGCAGCCACTGCACCGGAGCGCTTCAAGCGGGGACGGCGCAAACCTCAGTGACCGTGAAACCTGCAAGTGAAACCATTTTTTAAAGGCAATGCAGCAGCCTTTCCCAAACTTAAAGACATGACATTTAACAAGTTCACCGCAAACAGGTTTAAGATTTAGTGCACTGCTGCAAAACTGACCCCAGCTGTTCACCTAAACACCTGTCACTCACAGACACGGGAAACTTGTGCTGTCAAACTCATTCACCCGCGTAGGAACCATTGGGCACCCAAAATAAGTAATTTATTCAGTAATAAAACAAGGCTTTTCGACGCATTCCAAATGATGGTTTGTCCTAACAACTGCTGCAGAAATGAACCAGTAGGATTTTGAGCAAAATCGTCACGAATAGCTCCAATATTACCCAACTTACAATAAAATTTGACAATAATTCATCCCTCTGTAGAGGACAATAATTTACAGGAGGGATTCAGGCCAAACACCTTAATCCTGGGTTCTACTGGGGTTTCTAACCTGACCACAAAATGATCGCCAGAACCACTACCGAGTGAGCAAAGTAGATGTGAACATACTTTTGAAAATAACAAACAGATAACACTTTTTTTCGCAGCTGTTATTAAACTGTGAATATTAAAATATTTCCAACGAATGTCACTACAACGCAAAGGCTGTCGCGTCGCCACTCGGGGAAACAGCGACGCCCAGCGGCAGGTCCCCAGTTTTACGGCCACAGCGACCTCTGGTGGCCAGTGCTGAGCTCGACCTGAAATTGACTGTTAACGCGATGACTTGGAAGAGAAAATAAATCGAATAAAAGCGAATTAAAATTGCGCCAAATGTTGGGGCCATGACACGCGAACGGAAAGCCAGCTGCACCTACCGAGGACTAGAATGGTGTCTTCTTTGTGGACGTGTTGCTCCAGTAAATGCTGGAATTGAGAGAGGTCCCCGAACCACTCGAACGACTCCTCTTTCGCGTACCTTTCGTCCCAGTACTTCGCATCCTTGTACCTCGAGTTGCAGGCGGGCACGTGTTCCATGCTGCGCCGTCGCTCTTTTCTTCTGGCAAACTTTTAACTCTTAAACGCACCAGACTTATCGGCAATCCTGAATTCTTTTGTTCCAACTCATGCGCAAGTTACGGAGAATCCGTGCGCGACTCCTTACTTTCCATCCCTAAAACTACGTGGATCCAAACCGACTGCGTGTCCAAAACTGCTGGGCGACTTAAACTAAGCGGCGCTCCCATGCGACGGCGAAGCGAACGCGTGGAAGCGCGCGTGGGTCTTTTAAGTGCGCGACTTTCGGGGTTTTACGGTATTTGCGCTCCGATTTTCTTCCCTCGGGAAACACGGAACCGTTGCGCCTCGCACTGTTCTCAAATTTATTTGTCAGTAAACACTTTTAGGAGAAATATATTTGTAATATATCACGATTTACCCGGTGCTTATTTAAAATATAATATTATTTATAATATTAAGCTAGTTGTAAGAATGAATGTTAACATTAAGTGCACTTTCATCTCCGTCAAGTTACGAATTTTCTGATACCGACGGTTCATTTTTATTAATGTAAATTGTATTTTCGTCACTTATCGATGTATTTCGTATTTCCTTTTAAAGAGGGGAACGGGAGCGAAAGGAGGCTGCGTTTATGCGTCTGACTTGTTCCTTCTGTCTGTTCTGTCTCCTCGAAAAGTGGGATCCGGTCCAGAATGAGGATCAGTACTTCCCTTTAAAAGTTTACCCATCGTTTGGGTCTTCCAAGTTCAAACATACTGTATGAATAA
The DNA here is from genome assembly GCA_018136845.1 of Heterotis niloticus. NCBI lineage: Eukaryota > Metazoa > Chordata > Actinopteri > Osteoglossiformes > Osteoglossidae > Heterotis > Heterotis niloticus. Next base: position 19,018,787 of record CM030902.1, read on the forward strand.
ATATTATAAGTGTAAAACAAAAGATCCTTAGTTGAAAATACTGCGAAATTCCATGCACTGACCCAATGTTCCATTAAGATTGCATCCATCCATTATTTGCTTGTGCTTGCCAGGGTCACAGCAGTCCAGAACTTTTCCCAGAATCGAATCAATGCACTGGGCTGTGAAACAACACCCAAATGGGTCACCAGCCTGTCACAGAGTTGCCTCCCCCCACACCACACACAAACACACACAATGAGTTATTTAGAGTGACCAATGAACCTAAACTCACATCTTTGGACTGTGAAAGAGAAGCCACACAGAGGGGTGAACGTGCAAAGTCCATACAAAATGGGTTGGATTCGACCCCACACCCAAACAATGCAGGCACTGTGAGGCAGCAGTGCTGCTTGCTGCACCACCTGCTGTTAAGATTACACTGAGCACAAAATTTTATATAAATTTTGTATAAAACAAAGAAATTTGCAGAATTTCAATGCACTGGGGGTCACACCGGGCACTGATGTGTTGCCAGCGCCTCTGATTTCTGGCTTTAGACTTTTGTCTTTGTTTCTCCTGCATTTTTTTCAGTTTTACCGCACTCGGTTGCTAACCCAATGCCCAAGCCTTTTCTCTGTAAAGCTCGAGCCTGGCTGGGGTTTTTTCCACTGAGGTGGGGGCCTATTTAAATCCTCCACCTGCATTTGCAATTGCACTCATAAATAATAATCTTTAAAATAAAGCTCTTCACTACATTTCACAACAGCTATCAGCCATTACAAATTTAACCTCCTGATGGCCCATTTTGTGCAAACAGCCAGGGATACACAATAGAATTCCCAGAGAGATGCCATAAAGTTTAGAAAAAGCACAACTTGTTTTGATGTTTAGGCACATGTCCTGGGGGTAGGTATGGGGGGTAAAAGGGGATACAAATAAGAGGTAAAACAGCATCTTTACTTCAAAGCCAGCGTTCACCCTGTTAAAGTCGCACACTTCAAAGGGGGCAGCCCTAATATCCAAAACCACCACAGTGGACCCTAACATGCAAACAGGAAAAAACACAACCACATATTACACTGCCTGGCCAAAAAAAAAAATCATAACACTCTAATATTTCATTGGTCTGCCTTTAGCTTTGGTTTGTTTCAATAAGCTTTTGCAATGTCATATTTATTTCCGTCCAGAATTGCATTCATTTTTCGCCAAGATCTCGTATCGATGTATGGGAGAGTCAGACCGCTGCATAAAGTCTTCTCCGGTTCATCCCAAAGATTCTCAGTGGGGTTAAGGTCTAGACTCTGCGGTGGCCGATCCATGTGTGAAACTGATGCCTCTCTCATGCTCCTTGAAGGACTCTTTCACAATTTGAGCCCCATGAATCCTGGAATTGTCATCTTGGAATATGAAGAAAAAATCCATTGATAGAAAAACCTGCTCATTCGGTATATTCAGGTAGTCAGATGACCTCATTTTTTGGACACATAACGCTGCTGAACCAAGACCTGACCAACTGAAGCAACCCTACATCATAAAACCAAGTTAAATCCAGGTGGTGACTTGTTTTTGGCTGGGCAGTGTAGATGGACAAACAGATAGATAGATAGATAGATAGATAGATAGATAGATGGATAGATAGAGTGCATATCGCGTAAAATTGGTAAAGCTTTGCTACTTTTAAAGCCGTCCTTCCCCGTCGACCACGTGGGCCGAGCGCGCCGCCGCCGCCGATCCCCTCTTTTCGCTGCGCTGTCATGGCGTGGCCGTGCATCAGCAGGGTGTGCTGCCTGGCGCGGTTCTGGAGCCAGCTGGACAGGTCCGATCTGTCGGTGCCGCTCACCATTCAGAACTACTCGGCCATCGGCGAGCCGGAGGGGCGACACGAGCCGGCGGACAGAACCCCCAGAAGCGCTGCCCGGCAGAAGGAAGCGGGCTTCGAAGCTCTAGAGGAGTGCCGCCCCGCCGGGGACACTTTCCACAGTGTCACCCGGTACAAAGAGGACTTCCAGCCCTGGCCTGTCCCCAGGAAGGAGACGTTCCCCTGGATCGGCGAGGGCAGCAGGCAGGAGCGCCTCCCGGATGGCCCACGGTGTCCCCGAGATGCGACCCAGGAGCCGGGCGGCGCGGGAGCGCGCAGGTACATTGGACGGATGGTGGGAGGGAGAGCTGCTCCTTCGGCATCACTGGGACTCCCTTACAGCCCGGCAGTTATATCCTGCCTGCCGGGTCTTGGTGGCATGTACCGCTTAATCCTACAACTTATTATTATTATTATTATTATTATTATTATTATTATTATTAGTCACTAAGTGTTATTGGGAAAACCACTAGAAAAGAAAACTGAGCAGGGGTCACAAGAAGATTTCAGATTTGAGGGTTTTCTCCCTAAAAAAGTTTCAGGACCACTGTATTAACAAAAAATATACAAACAAAAAAGTACATAAGGCATAAAAAAGTCAGCCTAAGATCTTGACAAAAAAAGAGCACAAGAAAACATCTCAGTGCCTCAGCAGGTCTCTTGTCCAAGGGCATAAGAATTCCTTTCTCTGTTGACGTGCACATGAATGTTTGTAAGAGCTCCTGGATGTGAGGTTCTTATTTTCTTCTTTACAGACCGGAAAGCAAAAAAGTAGAAAAAGTACTACTGCGCTGATCCAAATGTACTGGGACACATACAGAGCTTGGATTATCTGAGTATAACTGACAGATTCCTTTTTGAAATGGTCAGAAGAGAGATCTTTAAAGTATAACTCAATTTCTTAGTTCTATTTTCTTCACACTTTGGACACCTAAAGCTGTCCTCTCAATTTCTGCAAGCATTCTATCACTCCATCATATTCCAGCTTCTAGCTAGCAGTCTATTTCTTTGTTATGTAAAATGTTTATGCAGTATTGTGTCTCGATCAATGAGCTAAAACCTTCTGGGAAAACTGGGCGTTACAGATTACTTCAGGGTGGGGTAAGACAAAATTAAGTCATAGCGGCCACTCAGATGGTTATCTTGCTAAGAGAGGACGTAGAAGTTCTCTCTGGATTACAGATATCATACTGGGCGAACTTTGAAACATCACACATCCTGAGCTGATTTCATATCTAAGCCTGAGCAAGCAGCTCAAGCTGTGAGGCACCAGCACTACCCGCTGTGCCACCCTTCCATTAGTCATTGAAATGAAAATCCCAGTTTTTTGTTTCTATCAAAAAAAGCTATGTAACATATTGCATAGATGGGAATCAGCCTATAATGTGTATAAAATCATTTCTATGATCTTGAAGAGCACAACCAGCACCGCGAGTACAAGTTGTCCTAATATTTTACTGTGCACACCTGCTGTGTCTCAACTATCTTTAGCCTGGACTATATTGGCTGTTTTGGAGCTCTTTAATGCATCTTAATTTTAGCATTTTTGACTCTGCCTTTCTATTCTTCTTTTGCTGCTGTCACCTTAATACATATTCAGTTTGGCTCTGTATTTTAGCTGCTGGCTGGGAAAGAGGCCCTAAAAATGTCCAAATGTTCACATCTGATGTTGTGCCACCACCACATGATCATTAACTGACCAGTCAACATTTAACTTCAGGTGTCCCAGTGGATGAGGAGCTCTTTTTCTCAACCCTAAATTCATACATCTGACTGAGTGATGAATGTTGGCTGCAGCCATTTGTGTGTCTGTCTGTGTGTGTGTGTGTGTGTGTGTGTGTGTGTGTGCGTGCGTGTGTGTGTGTGTGTATCAGCACTTTGTTTGATCAGTCAAAATGCAACATCCCACTAAGCAAAGTCCTGACTCTAGCATTTTTTGCACACCTGCACGCCATACCTGTGTGGGTCATTATCTGTATATACAATAAGGTGGCTGTGTGCTCAGTCTGTTAAAACCCCAGTTCCTGATTATATTAGAAATCTGGAATTTTGTCAAGACTTGGCAGATGGCTGCAGATTTTAGTGTGGGCTGTTGCGATGTTGTAGTGGGGAAATGAGAAATACTGCAATAAGAAGCACCACAGTCGTACACTGCACCGAAGGGAATAAAGAGGGAAAATCGGAAAATCAGCACAACAGCTACGTTTTCCATCATCTTTCCTTGCTAAAAGGAGTGCAAAATAATACTTGTGGGGTGTAAAAAGCTATTCCCTAGAGGAACCTCGGTTAACATCACTTGTTTAACCCTCCCCACTCTTAATTCCAGTGAATTTTCCCTAAAAGCCTTTCATCTTGGAAGGCCGTCATCACTCCCCTACATTCATGCCAAATCATTACTCATTGTCCTTCTACCAGTGAGCCTGTCTGCCCAAACAAATTGCTCAGCCTGCTCCCCAACCACTTCACTGTCACCATAACTGACTGCAGAAAAATGCAGCTTAAGAGAAACTTTTCTCAAAAAAACCTTTGGTGACAAAAGGCAGCATTCGCTGTGCTGTAAAGCCAAGAATTGGCTGATTTAGCTTCACGACAGCTATGGTGCAATATGCTATAAATATGGACGGTGTCTACTTATTTCATTTTAAAACACATCCTAACACTTTTAATCGTGCAACATTTTATTTTTTACTTCTTAATGGGACAATTATGTGACAGTTACTGTGACGTGAAAATGAATTTGAGCAAGAATGTCATTTTGTTCTTGTTGAGTGTCCTTCTGTTGGCACTGGTTTCCTCCCAGAGCCCAAAGACACAAATTTTCGGTCAACTGTTGACTGCAAAAGCTGCCCTTGGTGTGTTTGTGGCCCACATTGCACCCTTATTTGGAAAAGTGTTTTCTGAGAGTAGATGGATGGATGGATGTTTGCTGTCTAAATGAACCAATGCTCACACACATCAACATAGGGATTAAGGAACCAGACCTGTGGCCTAAAGATTCCAGCTATTTTACCTGTGAGAAAATGTTCTAAACCTGATTTGCCTCAGCTTTTTCAACAGTAATATTTAAATCTGTGCCCTGTGTAAGTGTATAAAATATCTTCTAAACAATTAAAATAACACAAGGTTATGGGAAAGATGTCTTTATTTGCGTATTTAAAGTATACAACAGTGGAGCTATTCCTGGGTTTGACCCAGTCGCAAGTCTGTCTTCTGCTACCTGGCTGCATGCTTTCTATGCCCCTCCATCTCACAGGCAGAAGTATCGGCCCTGGATGGGAACAAGACCCCCAAAATTAACACAGAAACGGCCTGTACACACGAACCCCTCTGTGACTGAACTGCCACGTGAAACCAGTTACCAGGCTGCTTTCAGCGGAGACACCTTCAAGCATATGGAGATGCTACAGGTGGACCCAATGGGAGGAGAACAACACTACCTACCTGAGAGGCAACAGCTCAAAATTGCGACTAGAGGAGAGGTGAGTCCCCTTCCCTGGGTTCTGCCATCAAGGCCTGTCCCAGCATGGTTTTTGTCATCTTCAGCAGTTGTGCATTAAGACTGATAAAATGGTTTTGAGGGACAACACCAGGCTTTCTTGATTCTTGGGGTTAGATGCTGTCTACACATGGCTGCTATTTGATTCTTCACAACAAAGTTGTTCCCTGATACCTCTCGTTCTGCGTCAGTTGGAGGGCAGACTAAACTATGTGTTATGGGCATTTCAAGAGCAAACGTGGTAGCTGCAGTCCTGTTCCACAGCTGAGTTGGTCACCATGAGAGACTAGGGAGTAGAAGTCAGAGGTCACCATGGGTACCACATGATGAGCACCACCAAGAGTCTTCACAGGGGTAGATTTTAATGTAAAAAATTAAAGTTGTCTATTACTGCAAAGTGGAAATGGAGTTACTCCAAACAGTGGCAGAAGGTTTAGCTTTCTGCTAGTAAAACAAGTATTCCCACAATACTTCCAAAAATCCTTATGGACTTACTAACCTTGCAACAAGCACAGTTCAAGAAACTTGGAATGATTTTGAAGCGCTCTATCTCAAAATGACTGAAACAAAAGGTGGAGAAAGACCTCCTAAAAAGTTCAAGGCTTTTTAAATCAGAGGATGCCATAGGGCCAAATGCTATTTAAAACTACGTCCATCCAGGGTCTATCCATTCCTGACCAGAGTCATGGTGGGACAGCACCTATCCCAAAATCATAGTGTCAGATTACGAAACTGCCCCTGGATTATAATCCCCATGGATTATAGCAACAGAATGATCACAGAACATAACTCTGTATGGACAGGGTTGTGTTCTTTAAAATTAAGGACTCGCAAATTTTAAACGGTTTCAGTGTTGGATGGGTTGGAAGATGTGCAGCAATAAAGGATACACTGGCGTCTACTGAGAATAGTATGTATATAGGCCATTGTAGCCCAGAAGGCCCTATTAAAGAGAAGCATGAGAGCGCTTTGTTGTTAGAACAGACAATCTTATTTCATGACTGTATCCCGTGAACTAATACAGATGGTACCCATCTTACGTTGGGGTTATGTTTCGATAAATCATCGTAAATTGAAAATATCGTCAAAAATGCATTTATTACACCTAACCTATCGAAAATCATAGCCTAGCCTAGCCATGCCAGCCTGCCTTAAATGTCATTACAGCCATTATAGGCTTGCTGCCTTCATGCTGGGGAATTATCTTGAGGTTCTCCTTCTTCTCACCAGTAGCAGAAGACACAGATGGGCGTTTTGTACATGTGATGGATGCACAAAACACAACTTAGTCACGGAGGGGGGATATCCAAGAAAAAAATGCTGGCAACACAGAACACTGTGGAATATCAGTTCTATACACTAGCAACCGCATGGCAGACTAGAAGATGGGGATCGCTGCTGCTGCTGGTATGCGTTATGAGAGAGTATCATACCGTATACCACTTGCCCGGGAAAAATTCCAAATTTAGTACGTTTTCTACTGAATGCACATCACTATCGCACCATCGTAAAGTCAAAAAATCATAAGTCGGACCACCGTAACTCAGGGAGCGTCTGTAGTTCACTAACCCTTCATACTTTGATGTAGTCGGCTGAAAAACAAAATCGGTACATGGGACAATTTCCCGGCAGCCCACAAAAACACTGCTATTATTTTGCATGCAGAAAAAATGTAAAAGGTATGATGGCGGTGTTGGTTTTTGTTTTGCAGAAGCAGCTGATTAAAACCAAACTGTCGCCCAATCCTTCTGCCATCTTTCAAAGTGGCTCCAGAACCAACACATGATGCAGCCTTCGGGGCAAAAAGAAGCAAGCTGGCCTGTTTAGTCCGTAAAACACAAGAGGACATTTTGGATGACTCCATTATAGCTGAAGCAACAGTGCTGGTGCATTTAAAATGTTGTGTGCACCTCTGGAAAAAAGGGTTTTTAATGTTAAAATGGAGGGAACTAATATGCATGTTAATAAATTAAAGCTATTTTTCCAGTTTATAATAATATATTAACTTAGTGGCTGTCCTCTAAGTTTTGTACGTGTACACGTATGTGGAAATGCACAAAAGATTACTTACAAGACTTTTTGGTGTATATTCTAACGTAAATTGAGTTATTTTTAAGAGTAAACGCAAAGCAGTTTGACAACAGCAACTGAAACTTTCAGCCTCCTAGTTTTATTCAAGGCAGAACAAAATGGGATGCATTTTTAAAATAAAATGTAGTATGTGAATAGTTTTTGGGCTTAAAAGGTATGTCTCTAAATACATAATAAAAAAGTAATGTTCCTGTGTGTAGGCGTGTTACATATTTAAAAGAAAAGAGCTCCCTTGTTTAGGTTACCAATAGTAGCGGGTAATATGTTTTCATTTTCACTCCTCTGTGCTGATTTCTACCTGGTTTTAGCCCAGGTGCTACAGAATTGCTGTACATTCTCTTTATACCCTATTGTAGTTATACATTTTTGTGCAAGTAGGATTTCCAGATCATTCTGTCCTCATGCAATATTTGTCTAAAAAACACATTCGTGGGTCATCCTACCCTCCGACCTCAATACTCTTAAAAGCTGCTTTATTAATGGGTCAGACACTAATCTCAATAAATCTGCATGGAAAATGCAGAATTTTCCATTTCTAAATGAAAGCAAGAGAGGGGAAAGACTGTCCTGGTAACCTCATCTCAGCCCATAAATGGAAAGTGAGGTTTATCCTGCTGCTAGCCTGAATTTGTTGGTCATGGGGTGATCAATGCTGAAAAGCCTGTGCTCTTGTCCTCAGCCGACCTCTTGCCGAAATACTGGGGAAGCTACCTTTGCACACCTGTCAGCTTCACTTGCTGCAAAATGATTCAAATTGGATTAAATGTTCCATGACTTCTGTGCAGACAAGCGACAAGGCTGTAATCGTCAATAAAAGTAATGTTTCACGGCCACGGTGACTAAACCTAGCAAAAGTTCAGAATTTGCCCGATCATTAACGCACAGATTCGTAAAATGCCAAGATGTGATACAAATTTATCAGCACTACCAGAAAGCTACCAGAATCTTTGATTTTGGAGAGAACCATTAACTAAAAAAAGACAAGGAACAGTAAATCCAATATAAAATCAGGCTTTAAATAACTGAAAATTGGCTTTGGGGGTCAGAAAGTTTTATTACTTGTACATTTTTAATACTAAGATTATGTACAACAGCTTCAAAAAGAACAAGAATACACGCCTTATCCACCAACTTTGTTAAAATATGTTGCATCTGCAAAAACCAAGTGTTTTTAATACAACTGTATAAATTTTATTTTGTTCTTTAAAAAAAAAAACAAAAAAAAAAACATTACATCATAATGTGGCTACTGAGTGATGAATGACCACACTGAACAGTTTGTAGTTTGGTCCATGGTGACCGAAGATCCAAGGGGGGCTGAAGTTCAGTCTGAGGACCTTCCATCTCACAGGGCACGAACAGTAATTCATTAAGATTAATATACATACAATATGCATTGGTCACGTCTTCTCTGGCACACAAAACGCAAGCCCCTAGGGACCGTGTATAATAAATACAGCAAACAAGTTTGTGAAATAAGACTCTGGAAAGGTTCTGCAGCCATCTGAGACCAAACTGTAGTGATTCTGCATGGGAACTAGCAACACAACTAATTTTATTGTTAATAAGTTCAACTCTTCGCAGTTGTGTATTGTGTTCTTTGTAATAAAAAAAGTCAGATTATCAACATGTCTTTCTAAACAGAACATTTCAAGGATACTGTGTGAGAATGTGCACAGATAAAACTTTGTGACATTTGTTTTTCTAACAAACAGCAAAACCTTTGGACCCATCGAAAACAACATTCTGAACACTTGCACAATGTTATAATTTCACATTATATAGTGAGATTACAGGCAACACACTGAAAACTATAGGTAAAATTATAATCTTCTCTAAGTGGAAATGACCACTGTACCTGAATACTTGTGTTTCCCAATGTTACAGTCATAAAACACTGATAAAATGCTTTGTGGAAGACTGTGACCAAAGTATATAAAATAAAAGGTAATCTCTTTTAGCCAGATTAATAGAAAAAGTGAGTAAAAGAGATAAAAGATTTTGACAACATTTATATTTCCTTGATTTCAAAGATAATTTCATGCCTTTGCAGCAGCGGGGACCTGGTCATCCCTATAATTCCTGATATATCCTCATTATCCACCATCTAAGACTATAAACCCACACCTACCAAAGGCTCAAGTATTGCAGAACACACACCTTACAGTTATACTTGGAAACGTTCAGAAAAGGTAACAAGGACCTTCTGGACCACTATAAACATTAGATCCTAATTTACTCCACCCTGCTGACAACTGCAGTCATTTTTTCCCCACAGTAGGACATTCCAGTGGATATTAATTGAAAAGACTGATCATAAGAAAGCAATAACCAAACTGAATAATCTTCTGGAGTGTGGCCTAAGTGTGGAACTGACCTATTGGGCCCAAATTATTCTGCTTTGCATAAAGGGCAACTCACAGCTGGTAAAGACTTGACAGTGTCTACAAGGTCTTTAAACTCCTACACATGTACCTACTGAACTGAAGTCATCAGGACGGAGTTGAATGACTTCAAAGAGCTTGCGTGAGAGGATCGGGATAAGCTCTGGAGAACTGACTAGTGGGGGTTATGTAGAACAGCAAGCTTCTCCTCTAGCTGCAGTAAGAAATTAGCCAAAGCAGAACACAGTTTGCAGAACCAAGCGTTCTGGACTGACGGGGGTCTACAATTTCAGAGGAGATCTTTATTCTGCTGCATGGGCACGTTATGGCAATGCTTCCTGTAGCAACATGGTTTTAATAATGTGAGGGCAGGAATCCTGAGCTGCAGGATAATAGATTTATATGGCCATGTAAGGTCTACTTGGGAAAAGTCATCTTTTTAGGCCCCTTGGGTTGTGTCCATCTGCAGCAGCTTAGTACCACACTGCCCAGGGAGCTCCTCTTCACCGTCTGAACACACTCAGTCTGTGTGGGCCATGTCTTTCACCAGGATTCCCATATATTGGTTGGTGAGGAAATCACAGGTGGGGATACTAGCTACCGCCTGATGAATGTCTCCAACCGTAATCTCCCTTGGAGCCCTTTGGGAAGTGAGAGAGAGGGGGAAAAAATAGGTTTCTTTTTCAGGTTAATCTTATCATGCAGTGCACTGCAGTTCTGTACTGATCCAGTAAAGTTAGGCTTCAACACCATTTCCTCCTTTTCAAGTGACATATAACATACTGACCTGCTGTGAGATGACTTCAGATATGCTCTGCCAAGAGCCTCCCTCAGGATATCACTGGCGAATTGCTCCGTGGCCTGATTCACACCAGGAACACAACAAAACACAGTCACTGGGCCATGAACCACTGAATATCATAAGGAGACCCAAATGTCCTTAAGGGTCATAGAAACAAACAGGCTTTTCAGAATTTTCACTCAGGACTTCTTTGTTAAAGACCTGTCCACATGCACACACACTGAGAGTAGTAGTAATTCAGCACTAACAGCAGCAACCCCTGTGTGTTTATCCCAGTGCAGTGCACCATGACCTGACTCCACATGGGGAGAGCTAGTCAATAACATTCACCAGCCACCCCACATGTTTATTTTCCAGTGTTCAGAACCACTGCAATAATGGGCATTGTTTTTATATGTCAGATGCTAACTTGTAGCTAAGCTAAAAGCCAGCTCTAGCAATACACACCTTTAAGATCATCTGTTCCACTGCTGGGCTATAGACATTCTTCTCCAGCTCCACATGCTGCAAGGAAACTCCAATCTGGAAAACACGCATATTACTACTACAGATGCAAAGCTAGTCAAGGTCAAGCTGAAAGACAGATAGGCATACCTAAGAAGACCCAAGAACTAAAGAGAAACAGACCCAGTGGGACAGAGAAACACAGAAACTGTTTCAGGGAGTAGTTACTGCTCCCACAGTGTTTCCAACCCTTACCTGTTCAGCAGTGTCCCTGACAAACTGGGCAGCAGGTGAGGGGGCCAGGAAAAAGCGCAACTCCTCACTGGTCTCCTGCTCCTCCTGCTTTACGCTGGCCCTGGCAGGCAGCTCCTGCACACCAACTATGTCCAGTAGCTCGTCCTCTGCCTCAGGCTCAGTCTTCAGCAGAGCCTGCAGCTCCTCCAGCCGCTGGCACAGCTCTTCTGCACCTTGTACGGTGGAGGGGCATTCTGGGACAGGAAAGCAACAGAGTTCACAGTTGGGCATTGTGTGAGCAGTCTGTTAATATTTCACTACATTTCAAAAGACCAATTCCAGTTGACAGGCATAAATCGAGTACATCATCATTTAATGGATAACAAATTGCAGCGATTGTAATAATTTTTTATAGTGCAGGCAAACTTAGCAAAAAAAAAAAAAAAAAGACATGAATTTACAATCTTTCCTCTTATACAGAAGAAAGTACTATCGGAATCTCTTTGTTGCCTCTTCAAGAACAGTCAATTAACCAAAAACCCAAGTCACAAAATGCCTTGTACTATTTAACAGAAACGATAAGACAAAACTTATGTCGAGTTAAATCACTTCAGGTTCTGAAAATTGGGGTTTTCAAATCAACAAAAAAACACTTTATACTTATGCTGATAAATGCGTATATAAAACTGGCTGATCTCACTGTGTGTTGTTCATGCAGATGGCGCAGCTGCCTCTTGTGCTCAGAGCAAAGCCCATAAACAGTAACGGTTCTCCCTGTAATGTGTTCGACACACTGCTCATTCACACAGGAGCATGCCATGGCCACGACTGGAGAACAAAGCCCTTTCAATAAAGAGCACCATTATGCCATGTTGAGAACAGAACAGCACACCCGGGCACTGGCGCACCACCAGAATGAACTGACAACAAACCTCCCATGCAAATTATAATCATGACAGAGAGGTTCTAGTGAAGCTAAATCAACTGCTGAGTTGTTGAACTGCAAAAAGAAGCAAGCACGAGAGACACCCACTCACCTGGCTCATTGTCGATCTGGGTGAGGATATCCTCGATGGTGTCCTCCTCACTACCCTGGGGTTCTGGATCTGGGGGGGTGTACCCACGATGCCTACACCATTGCACCACCTCCCTGGTCTTGGGGGGCATCAAAGCCTGCAGGCTGGGCGTTGTGTCCAATACATACTGGACCAGCCTCTTCACAGCCTGTGCCCGCTGGAGCTGCAAGAGTAACCCAACACACACTAAGTACTCTTTGTGGGGTAAACACACACACACACACACACACACACACACACACACACACACACACACACACACACACACACACACACACACACACTGGGATCTGGGGAGAGAATTTTGTGAGAAGAACCACACTGCAGTGGAGAGACAGAGGCAGACTGAAAACTCTGTGGAGGGACCTGTGTCCTAGGACATTCATCACCTCAAGAAGAGGCATCTGTAAAGAAAATACTGTTACCAAAGAAGTTGTCCTTGCTGTGGCAAGGCACTGAAACAGGATGTGTGCTCACAAAACAACTAACAGAAAGACAAAAGCACAAATCCACAGACACAGCCATAGATAAATACCTCAGCAGCGCGCCTCTTCCCGATGTTCCAGGAGTAGTACTGTTCCAGCGAGGAGGCGCAGAATGGATGTGTGTCTTCAGCTGAAGGAAGTGGACAGGCAATGTGTGACCACTCCGCTGCAGTAAAGCTCTTTCATAAACTAAAAAGTCTTATCGTCCTAGCATCACCGGGAGGAGTATGTAGAGGAACTTACTTTTCTCTGGGATGATGAGTGGATACTTTTTTACAGCTGCAGTAAGCAGTTGCTGCAGGTTCTCGATATGCTCCGTACTGGGGAGGAAAAACAAACAAAACCATATACATACACAAACCAAACAAGCATGTGAATGCTTCACAGAACTGTGGAAGTGACAGCTGAGCTAGAACTACATCTATGCCATCACAGATCAGTAGTAGAGTAACTTTTGAGAGGGTTCAGTACTCAATGAGGTTATGCTGCGTCTCCACTTCCTGCTCCACTTTTACAGACGCTGGTGCAGCTACTGGAGATGGAGCAGGTGCGGAGCTGGGGCTGGGGGCAGGGGCAGCTCCTGCTGCCTCTGGCTGCATAGTTCCACTGCTGCTGCTGTTGCTGCTTACTCCCACAATGCTGGGCTCAGTCTTCACTGAAGAGAGAAGAGCAAAACCATCAGAACTCCAAACCGTCAGCTTTCATATGGGCATCACATTTAGCAGTAGTAGCAGCAGTTACTGTCATCATCTGGTACAGCATCATTCAGGTCTGGACAAATGGTTCATCCATTCTTTTCCCCAAACATTCAAAATAGCTGTGTTTTTTTTTTTGCCTCTCAGCTCCTGGCTGTTGGGCTTGAATGCAGGTTCCAATCTGTGTTCAGCTTAAGTCTCCTCCAGTAGTCCAAACACTTATTTCCGGTGAACTGGTGCCCATAATGTTAGTAAATGTGAGTGACTGCTGTGTGAGCCCTGGTACTTTGCCTCATGTATTAGGCAACTGATTACTGATAATGCAAGGATGGTTTCTGTTCTTTTATTGTTCCGATTTTGTAAAAGTTGATACTTTTCTTTTATTCCAATGTTCTTTTATTGTCTTTTTTATACGGTTATATTTATTATAATTTGCTTTAAAGCTGTAACCCATATATATTCATTTTTACTAAAAACGTTCCTGTTCACCTCTGCCTTTGAACAATTTCTTGGTTCTAACACTGCATTGCATCTTAGTTTTTTATTGTTTCTGTTATTCCCTAATTTACTTATTATCATATATTTTGTTACAATTTTTCCCCTTCATGTATTTTTTACTTTTTTGTCTTTTATGCTTTATTTTTCCCCTCTGGAAAGCACTTTGAATGATCTTTGTATATGAAATGTGCTATATAAATAAACTTCCCTTGTATCCACTTTAAGAAGTGGCTTTTAAAAGGAGTTATTTTTTACTGTAATACTAACCTAGAACAGCTATTTCCATAACTACTGAACTGAAGTATCACTTCTGCTGGGCTATTCACAAAGTAAAATTAGTAACAATAATTGAAGAAACCCATTTGCTAGATGGAAATTAATAATAAAATGTCAAAATCACATGATAGTAGTAACGATACTGTCTTTTAAGAGAGTTCTGTACAATAAGTAATTTTCTCCTTTGTATATTTGGCGTCTGAACAGCTTTTAGCAATTTATTTGTTTTCCTTTTGATAAAAAGTCAGTTGGGAGAGATGGTTGAACACTGAGGTATGTAGGTGAAGACATACTATGCTTTGGGGAAATCTGTTCACCTCCTACAGTCATCAAGGCTCATACCTGAATTGAAACTTCTGCTCTTTTAAGACATCTCTCAAAAACTGTGAACTGACTGCAAGTTATGCTAATTTTAGCGTACAAATGGCATTTGAGTACTGCTGACTTTTCATAATACAAGCACTCACTATGCGAGGGAAGAATGTAATAATAGAGGAAATCTGCACATCACTTTGAAACTTAGTGATATGTTCATCTTTTACTGTTTCAAAGGAACGATGAGAAGGTAACGGCAAAGTCTCTCACCTTGAGGCATGGAGGGTGCTGAGGTTGGGGTCTGTGCGGTGATGCTTGAGATGAGTGGGTTGTTGATGGCAGGGATGGATATAGGGGGAGTGCTTGCTTGAGCTTTCACTGCTGCACTGGACTGCACAACTGGAGGGCCACAAACAGGACCCTTTATTTAGCCAAGCAAAAACTGATACGACACAATACAAAAGCTGGCTGAGTGGGCAGTTTTATCAATAGAACCCAAGCTTTAAGTGATGATGAGAGTGAACAAGAGTGCACTTACAGTGCATTTGGAAAACACATAAGCCATAATTAAAAAACCTGCAGAATATTAGGTTAATATATTCCCATTTTCCAGTCTTTAAAAAAGTTTTTCCCCCACACATAATCAGTTTCATAATGCCTCACATTAACAGGTGCAACATAAAGTACACTGGCTCCTCACCTTACAAAGATAATTAAGACCAAAAGTCAGTTGGTTAGCTCAAATGGGTCTTAAATCCAAAGTTACTTTTATCATATTGTAATCAATAATACCTTAATAATATATGTTTGTTCATGGATTAGGTTCTGTGAGGACTTCAGTCAAAGCTACAATAAATGAAAGACTAGATGTAGAAGTCTATCCTGGAAACACAGTACGTAATGAACATGATTCCAGTCCAACACGGGACTATTATCTTTTACTTAAAATATTAAAATTATATTAAGTAATATTACTAATAATAAAAATATGCAATCTCTACAAATTTATATTTAATGCCAACTGGTGACAATTTCATCACATAAGCATATGTAGCATTTGTCAGCATCTGGCCACTTTCAATTTACTTTCCTATCAATACAATCAATGAAAGCTCATTATTTATTCTTTAAGCATTCCAATTTTTTCCATAGAACCTAACTACCTACTCCAACAACAATTTAGTTTACAGTGTTTTGTGTCAAATTTTGTCTAAGTTGGACAACTGAAACTGTGTCGTTGCAGGGTTTCCAGAATCAACATCTGTCCTCTGCAGCTCATTCTCAACACTGATGCAGTGACATCAGGCCATGGAAATTGAGACACAGTGTTGACTACCAACATCCTGTTTCACAATGCCAAAGTTTAAATGGATATGTACAACAAAATCTTATATTCAAACATATTCAATACAAACGGATTTGTCCATTTAAGCAGACAGCCCTCACCAGAAACCAGGAACTTTACCTATCCTGCCCTAACCAAAGGATTTCTTACCTTTGCTGACAGGCATCAGTATAGTCTGGAGTCCCCCAGCAGTACTGCTAACCCCCAGTTGCTTGAGTTGATTGGCTGGAATGGTGAGGACAGTCTGCTGTGCAGTGGAGTGGCCAGAGTGGATCTTTAACATGCCTGGAAAATGTAGTCATGATGGTGGTGGGGGGTATCAAATCTCAATTTATGGTACCACTACCAGTAATGATACAAATGACAACCAAGCATCATACCATCGACTGCACACCATGGAGGATGTTTCCTACCTGAAAGGGCAGCAGCAGTCTTCCCACTCACAGTGCTGCTACCAGTGGCAACAAGGGAGGCAGCAGCGATGAGGGAGGGACTAGCGCTTTTGGGTCCTGTCATCAGGGTGGATCCTGCCCCCTTCGCCAAGCTGATGACTGGCATGTTCACATTCTTGGCAACGGTCACCACAGCAGTAGGGCCTGTAGCTTTTGGCAAAGAGATGGTGGCCTTGGTGGCACTGCCTATTGCTGCCTGGCTGGCTGCAACTAGGACTTGGTGTGGAATGATGGGTTTAACTGTGGTTTGTGCAGAACTGAGACCAGCTCCTTCAGTGTGCTAGGGAAGGACACAGGAAATACAAGGACCAGAAAGTGAGTAATTTGCATTAAGAGAGTAAAGAGGACCATTTTTTAAGACACCTGAATGAATGGAGAGAAAAATGACAACTATCATGATTTATTGTGAACAACTATGTTGCAATTTGGCATGACTTCAGTGAAATGTCACTGTGTGGCTTGAGAGAAACTACAGTCAGTATCAGAACTCTAAACACTGTTAGTGGGACCTTAGGTTTTGTCAGCAAAGAGGACGAAATTCAATATCTTGCTTGTATAAATATTGGACATACCCTTAGAAAATGCTTCATGGAAGCATCTTCTGCACTGACTGGATTATTTCAGGACACTGATCTTTTTTTAAAACATTTCTTCATTGAATTTGTTATATTCATACTGTTGTCATGTTGAAAGATTTAACAATATTTATTTTTAGCTTTGTGGCAGAAGGCAGCAGGTTTCCCCACAGAAACATTTATATTTTTTAAGATATGCATCTTCGCCTCTATCCTGAGAAGAGCCCCTGTCCCTACTGGGAAAGCAGCCCCGTAGCATAATGCTGCCACCACCATGCATGAGATCAAGTATTGTACTCTTTAGGTAATAAGCTGCATTGGCACATACATTTCTGAGCATTAAGACCAAAAAGTTCTGCGATTGTATCATGAGGTTATAAGATATTTTAAGTTTTTTCCTTCCAAAAAAAAAAATTATTAACCTCTTGTCACTTTACATCAGTTCAGATTCCTACATAGCATCTGAAATACATATTTGCAGTATACAGGGACTGGTCAGTCACAGTTGTAAGGTTGTACTGTTGGCTTCTCTGATGAGCTTTCTCTTAGCCTGGTCATGAATTTTGGAGGTTCTGATTGTGCAATCCCGTGAAATTAGTAAACAGTTTTGTAATTTTGTAATTTCCTGGACAACTGTATGCTTTGCTCTTGGGAGAAATTTTGATAGGACAGTTACTATTATCCAACACTTTCAATGTGGACAATAATGAGGGCACTTGGACATTGACACCAACTGTAGTTCACTGAAGCTCCAGAAAAATAGTTTTTATAACCATTTCCTGATTCAAGTAATTTCAACTTCTGACAACCTTAAATAACATATAAATGAAAAATGTACAAAGTATTCAGTGCTAATAGGAACATTTATAATTAAGGAAATGGTCATGGTAGGCAGATTGAAAGGTCATGCCTGTCAAGAGCACAACTCAACCTGAAGAAATGGATGGGATTTGTTTTTTTTTTGTAAGATACTGGCAAGCACTAAAAATAGTAGCAAATATTGCATAACATTTTCTATGTAATCCATCCTCAGATTGAAAATGTTTGCTTTATATAAACAAAAATATTGCAAATAAATAAAAGAGTAAATGGTAAGCTTGCAGATTGTGAATGAGGTTTGTATTAGAGCAGTGTTTTGTAAGTACAAGGTCCTGAGCCAAGCTATTATGTCATGGACCATAGTGCTGCAGCTTCATTGCTTTTTGGACCATGCATCACAAATATAAACTCAGCTCACAAACAGATCACAGCTCAGAAACTAAAAGCACATACTGAATCCAAAACACTTCCTAGATTTCATTAGAAAGGCTTAAAAACACATAATGCAGTTTGAACTCCACAAACCCATAGTTTTGACTACAAGTTACACTAAAACAAAAATTGTAATTAAGTTTTTTTGGAGTTAGAAATTATTACCTGGAATTATTCTCATTTACTACTTGGACCCAACTATTTAACACCCGGCTAGAAAACCTCAGGTCTGAGACTGTGGAAGCACTAACCTGCTGAGAGGAGGACACCATGGCATCACTTGGCAATGAGGCGGTAGAACTGGTGGGTGTGATCATGCCTCCGGTCATCCTCAGCGTAGTGGTGCCAGGTTTGGACAATTGAGCTGCTGCTGCCGTCACAGTCTTTACCACACTATCTGCCAACTTCACCTGTGATGCCTGGGATCCACCCACAACCTGTCAATCATGTCACATGGCCACCGTTACAGTCACTCATCTTCTCAACTGATGTTCTTCTACAGGCACTTCCATATCTTGCAGTGCAACTCATTTCAATCTCGTAAATAAAATGGTGCTATTCCTTGTGTGCTGGGCCGCAATCAAACATGTGCGTACCGTGCAGTGCAATCTCGTATTTATGTTGCGCTACAGAGCACGATGCTGTGTGAGCAACAAGGTGTTTTACAGTGTTCTACTCATAGTCAGAAAAATTGGTTTGGGGTTTCTGAATGGGCTGAGAAGGCATCATTAGTTTTTCTCATTAAGTGCTGTTGTGGCTTTAGTCCAAGCAATACCTGAGCAAGGATGGCAGCCTTCTGGCTGGCGGTTACCCGAATGGCCTGTTGGGACACAGAGTTTGAGGAGGATACACTGCTGCCCAGTGATCCCGCTCCAGGCTTCGCAGACCCTGGTGGCACCGGCTGGCCAACTAGAAAAGTGCCCTGGAAAGACAAGCACACGGTCAATAACCACTGGAAAATAGTAATTAAAGCATCAGCGAACAGTTGGTGGCCAAAAAGATAAAAGAAACAATAAAACAAAAATTGAAATGGAACATCACTATGTAAACACGATAGTTACTTACAGCTATTAACATTTCATGTAATTCTCATGCCATTACTATTCACTGTGAATGAAAAATGAGCCAAAAGTGAAACAACAGGGGACAATGGAGAAATGGATAAAGGGCAGAGAAGATGCAGTCTGTCAGAGATATACCTGTGGAGTCTGCTTGAGGATGTAGGAGGTGTATGACAGGTTTGATGGGAGGCTGCTGCTGCTGCTGCAGCTACTACTGCTGCTACTCGTACTGCTGTTACTGCTGGTGGTGGGTTGGATCTGGGAGGTCCCTACCCCTGCAGGGGATGTGGCTTGACCTTGCTGGCCTGAAAGAGGGCACAAAGTTACACCCATACTCCTCATCTACAGTACATCTCAAGAAAGGCTTTCTTGTATGGCTTGCGCTGCAGATATCTCAACCACCGGCTGTTTCCATAAACACCTGCACTGACCTGATGGATTGGAGGCACGCAGAATGGCTCCCTGGGGGATGAGCAACAGCTTGCCCTTGCCTGAAGGGTTTTTGCTGTTGGTGGTCAGGTACAGTTTTGTTCCTGGGGGCAGGTTGGCCAAGCTTGCCAAGTTGTTGGCTGGTAGCTGAAGTGTTGCCATTACTACAGAAATGTTTGAAAAGAAAAGGGGAACTGAATGCATTTATCATTCACTTAAAACATTGCAGGCTGAGAGATTTCTATAAATACAATCATCTGAATGCTAACCACTTCTTGTTGTCACTTTGGAGATGTGAATTTCCTAATTTGTGCTTTATGGAACAAGTATTGCTTTTTCCCTGCTGACTGCCATGACACTGCACAGCATCAGCTCAGGTCAGGTACTATTCAGGTCAAATGGAAATGCTGAGGATCTGTAAGGTTCATATGCCACCCCTGTGCCACTGAGGCTTACAGGATGGAAAAAAGAACACCAGACAAAAGTGGGTTGTGTAGTCCTGCCAGCAGCCTTACAGCCTCCAGTGTGACAATGTGGCTTTCTCGCTGTCCTGAAACTTGGCCTCTTTTGCTGACCTGATCAATGGCCTCAGTCAATGAGAACAACAGGAGCTTATCTTCTGCACACACACTTCATAGTCTACCCTCCTTCTACCACAATGCATAATGAGATTCCAAACAATTGGCTATAGGGCTAGAAAAACTTGAACTGAAAGAATTTCCAAAATAAATATCAAGTTTCAGTTAAATATTGAACTGTTTTAGTCAAGAGTTTTTATGGACTTCAGATATGAAAGAACAGTGACTTCAACAACATTAAACAGAAATGACACAAAATATAGACAGCTAAGATAATAAAAGACATGCTCCTTTGTAAGCATATACAATTAAACTGAAAATGATCTGTATAATAAAGTAAAACATTTATATGCTGGGTTATCAGCCAGACAGATTTTCACTGCATCATTGCCAAAAAATACATTTGTTTATAATAAATAAATTGTAGTCAAAAAAGGGACAGTCAAACACATCCCCAGAGCTGAGAGAGCCACTGTCTCTACACTATGACCAGGCTTAAAGTTGTGACAGCCTGTCAGTGTAGAGCTCACACACATACCAACCAGGTAGCAAGGCTGGGTATTTATGAAGCAAAGAGATGAGACAAAAATTGCAAGGAGCCAAGTTCAGGACTCCTGGTATTAATGCAGTTGCAGCTTATGTTTGACTTAGGAAAGAAAACTGGGCTTCCAGCCACCATAACAGAGACATCTCTGAGGACCGACATTGTACTGCTGTTTGAAACCCTAAATAAATGATCTTGCTGGAATTTGGAAGAACAAACAGAAGAGACTAATGAGAGAAAGATGGCAGAGATGTGAGGAATTGGTGGAAGAGTGCACTTCAAAAGATTGGAGAGCAAGGTGTGTGCCAACTAAAGTACACTACAGGGGCTTAACTGCTGTATATATGGCCTACAATGTGCTGGGTTTCACTTGCTTTCAGTACACCCTTCTCTTACAGCCATGCTGGACAAAGAAGCATTATTGTTACTCATCCAACATTTCCAAAAAGGGAAACTAGCCTTTAGGAAAAATTACCTGACCCCTGACCGCCAACTTTGGTAGTTCCGGGGGAGCTTGCAGCCTTCGTGGCAGTCTGCACCTGCTGGCCCACAATGGTGCCACCAGCCCCACTCACAATGGCCTTGGCCACACCCTGTGTGATCACTTGCTTCTGTCCCATCACCTTAGAGACAGCCGGGGCTGACTTGGCCACAAGGATCTGTCCGCTGCTAATGGCCACCTGCTTTACAGCAGATTGCAGGGCAGAGCCTACTGGGATGCCCACCACCTGAAGTAGAAGAGTGGTGTCATGACTTTGAGCAAATTATGAAGGGAATGATTGTCATGGAAAGTGTTACCCTGGTGTTAAAAATAATGTTATACTAAACACTGCACTCACATTACACATACCATTCCATATTAAAAAAAAATGGGAATGAAATCAAAGACACCTGTGGATGACTATACACACTGCACCTTGCTCTGTGTTGCCCCCGCAACAGGGGTACATGTGCTCTGTTTCTGAGGTGATATAGTGATCATGTGGCTCCCCTTCATCGAAACAAACTGCTGAGGTGCCGACTGCTGTGATGTAGCTGTGGAAGCTATCTGCTGCGACTGGCTTGTGGATACTTCTCCTGGCTCCTGTTTTATGATGACCTGCAAAACAAAAGGAACTTCAGTGAACAAAACATAACAACTGATTGTGCACATTCCTTTTTTGCTGAAGATTTCATGTTCAGTACCAAATATGAACATTTTCCTTTAATAAATAAGAAAACAGTCACAGCAACCTAGAGGCAGAAAAAGTATAAGGTATCTCCCAAGATATCAGTCTTTCAGTTCTGACATATACAAAGGAAATTACACTGCCCAGCCAAAAAAAAGTCACAACCTGGATTTAACTTAGTGTTATGATGTGGGGTTGCTTCAGTTGGTCAGGTCTAGGTTCAGCAATGTTATGTGCCCAGAAAATGAGCTCAGCTGACTACCTGAATATACTGAATTACCAAGTTTTTCCATCAATGGATTTTTTCTTCATATTCCAAGATGACAATTCCAGGATTCATGGGGCTCAAATTGTGAAAGAATGCTTCAGGGAGCATGAGAGAGACATCATTTTCACACATGGATTGGCCACCACAGAGTCCAGACCTTAACCCCATTGAGAATCTTTGGGAAGTGCTGGAGAAGACTTTACGCTGCGGTCTGACTCTCCCGTCATCAATACAAGACTTTGGAGAAAAATGAATGCAACTCTGGATGGAAATAAATGTTGTGACATTGCATAAGCTTATCGAAATGATGCCACGGTGAATGTGTGCCGTAATCAAAGTTAAAGGCTGTCCAACAAAATATTAGTGTGTGTGACTTTTTTTTGGCCGGGCAGTGTATTTAATACCCTTTACTGAGTTATGAGGCATATTTTTTGCATTTACATAAAAAATAAGTAATGTGTGAGGGAATTCTCACAAAGTTCCTTGCCCACAGTCACTGCAGTGTATGAGCAAGTGTGCATCTATGACAGATTAGTTAAACCAGTTTGATGAGCACAAACATAAATTGATCGTGAGTGGACCTGTGTATGTATTAAAATGTTAAGAATTTAAAAATGTCAGACACACACACACACACACACACACACACACACAGCTCCAGAGTAGTCATTGTCACTTTCCACGTATACTATATGGGCAAAAATATGTGGCCACCTGAGCATCAAACCAATATGTGCTTGTTGAACATCCCAGTCCAAACCCATGGGCATTAATATGGAGTTGTTCCCTCCTTTGATGCTATAACAGCAAAGGAGGTGGCCACAGTTTGGGGAAGCTGTGTGCAATCTTCTGGGAAGGCTTTCCACCAGATTTTAGGAAATTGTGTCCATTCAGCCACAAGAGCATCAGTTAGGTCAGGCACTGATGTTGGGCGAGAAGGCCCAGCTTGCAACTGGGGTTCTAGTTCATCTCAAAATTTTTCAGTGGGGTTGAGGTCAGGACTCTATGCAGCCACACCAGCCTGGGTAACCATGTGTTTATGGAGATCGCATTGTGTACATGGCGAAGACGGGGCACAGTCATGCTCGAGCAGGAAAGGAGCTTTCCCAAACTGCGGCCACTAAGCTGTTCAGAAGAATCAGAGACCAAAGTGACGATCTGCCTGTTCTGATTCTGCCCCAGCTCCCCGAAAAAGCCCTTCCCCAGTTCAGTGTACTATCTCAGAACAAAAAAGCCTATTGTTGAGCACCACAGAGCAAGTCACCATGTGTTCTTGTGAAAAGAGCCAAGGAAGTGTCACACACCCTTAGTTTCCCTATGGTTTGAAAACTTGCAGACACTTTAAGATCTACAGAGGGATGAAAACTTTTGTGGTAAGACATTTTTTCATTTGAAATCAAATAAAGTTTTAAATAGCTTTGAAAACCTCTGAAAAAATGTTATTACAAAAAACTAATATTTTATTATCAAAATGTACTTTTGTAAGAAGAAAATGCTATAGTGGCAGGTCAGGTAACCTTTAAATTATAATACTGTGTTTTTTACAGCCGTGAAAGAACGTGTTTGTTGTTGCCTTCTGCTGCTACAACATTCAGCTCACTGTGTTACCAAAATATGTCATTGCAGCATCATTAACAATATTTACTCATGTACATACAGTGATTAATGCTTCACATACACTAACACATTAATAATTAGATAAAGAACAGCTATAAATATATTTTCACTAATAAGGTTTAAAGCCAAATCAGGAAAATCTACAGAAACTCAGTTTTCCTGAACATGACATTTTACGTTATTTTCTTAGAGAGAAATACACCTATGACACACTGTGTTACCAAGAAGCACTTTTTCAGTAAAACTGAGGAACATCTACAATGGTGTGATCATGGAACAAATGGCCTCCATGGACATTTGTGAACAATTTTTCTACATTTTAATGTAGAAATCACTGTAAGACAATTCCTGAAAAGGTGCTAAAATATGAGCCAACAGTCCAAAAGACACATGGAGTCCTCATCCAGCACCACCGAAACCAAACTTCCATACTTCACTTCCATACTTCACTGAAAATACTTCCAAAAAGTCATCCTAAACCCATCCTCAAGATATAACCTACATACAGACATCTGAGAGTGCTGGAATACATTTCACAAATGGTCTGGCTTGCTTCTCACTAAGAAGTTAACAATACGCTTGTCCATTTAATTTAGACTTTCATAAACAGCAGTGCACCCGCCATCACAATCTCAATGACGTAGGAAGAAATAAGATGGAATGCACACAAAAGGAACAAACATGATCAAAGACAAGAACAGAATAGGAAGTTCTTAGTCTAAATTCCCTGTACCTAAAAGTGACGTGACCTCATTTATTCATCTATAAATAGGGAAACCATTAGTTATGAAAATAATTTTGTTTATAAAGTCTTACACGGATCTAAATGTCATTTGTTGCTGTTATCTCCCTTGGCAATGTGCAGGGTACATTGGGCTTACCTTCACCCCGGAGGAGAGGAAGCTGCTGGCATGCACTTGGGGGGCAGGGGAGCAAGGACTTTGTGGCATCTGGGGAGGGGCTGTCTGCTTGCTTGTAGGACTCCCTGGAAAGGGGTTACCACAATCATCATTATTAAGTCAAGACTTGAAATGAATACGCTTGTGTCTGCACAAACACGCACTATCAAGGAAAAACACATGGCTACATCTCAACAGCAAATGTTTAGCAGTTGAGTCTTCAGTACCATAATCACCTGAAGGCATGGAACTGAAAAAGGATCCAAGAGACTTTTACAAGGAGAACTGAACCATGAGCAAACTGAACCAATTCAGTATTACCTATCGTCACACTCGCACCATCAGTCTCTCAAAGAATCTGTTCCTGTCCAGACCAACTCATCACTCATTCATCTCTTCATCTCAGCAACTACCAGGACTAATTTCTAACAAATTAAAATGTACTTGCACCAGGAGAAGAGTGTCTATGAAGATGGGCACCTAAGTCTTCTGCTGCTCTACCTAATCTTTTGTAACCCTTTACTGGCATCCTCCCTTTATTTTCTTGTTTTGAAATATTTATTTTTTAATCATTACCTCAGTGTGTAAGGATGGCTAAACATGAACTTTTTCCTGTCCTTGTCCTTGCCTCATAATAAAAAGCCCAAAGGGCTCCCCAACATTCTTCAATCCCAACTACATGCTGCATGCTGCCATTTCTGAAGGGTTAAAACAACATGACTGTGCTGAGAAAAGAACCCCAGCCCATCCTGGAGATAAATAGCAGTTAACAGAAAGGGCTCCTGCTTATCAACTCCAGCTCTGACAATTTTCAAACTTGCAGTGAAGATAAGAGCTGTAGAAAATGACTGAAATAAAACTTGAGGGGAAAAAGCAAAGAGATAAACTGACTTGGTTAGAGAATTAACATCCTTATTGAAATGTGCACCTTGTTGGCCTTAAGGAAGAAACAGAAGGTGGCAACCCAATGGTCTTTATTCAGTACGATCTTCCCTCACTTTTAAAAATTACTAGAGAAGGAGAGTCCCTTGAGTTTATAGCGATGGAGTTTACAAGACTGCTCCAACACTCTGCTTTTTATTTTCCAAGTTGCTGAGATACATCGATCAAACTGCCACCCTGGCAGGAGCTCTTTACTCTGTAACACACAACAGAAGCTTCGTTTTTCTTTTCCCTCACTATAGTGATGAAAAGAATGGTCATGGCAGAAGTCTGAAAGAATCTAACACAATGGGGGTTCACATCTGCCAGGATCCACTTCGCTGATCAAGGTTTCCCAATGTAAAAATGTGGTGATTTCTACAACAGCAGGGAAAAATTGAGGAATATGTGCTTAACTAGCAGTGGGGTCACAACCAACTGAGGAGACTGTAGCCTTAGAATATAACTCTTAAGACTGCACTTTAAACACAGATATACTTTTAAGTTCTTGACCAAGGTGGGTTCCCCATGACTGGTCATTCAGCTAAATTATTACAAACAGATGGGTAGGACTGGTCTGTCTCTCTTCTTATCGTACGGGTATAATCTACCTATGTTACAATTTGGAAATGAAGGTACCAATGAAAATTTTTCTAGATGCTCTTTGGAATCTCGTCCTTTCATGTTTTTCCTTTTGGTGTTAAATAGACATAAGTCAAAATTCAATATAAAAGTTAAAAATGTGTAACATTCTCTCAAATATTTCACTTGTACATACTAAGAATGTTATATTTTTACCTATAATGCTACACTACTTAGCAAATGCACTTCACAGTTTTTTCATCACTGTGGCCTTTTTAAGTTGGTCAGTCCTATCAGTGTTTCTCCACTTCCTGTAGTAAGAATGTTCTGGTTACTAAATCAAAAGTCTCCATTAGCAATATACGATGATCCATTGCATTGCAACCTTCAGTACAACCACCTTTCATGATGGACTGCGTGTAGCTGGGTAGAACCATTCTGCATAAAGGAATTCTCTGGCACATACATAGATTTGAAGGATATTAATAATTTTTATGTCCAGTTGTTTAAATAAAAATAAAACTGCCATGAGAAAAAACAGTCAAATTGAGTATAACATCAATACTATCCTGTCCCAAAGGGACGGGCCTCCTGGGAATAGAAAGTAAAATTAGAACTGTTACACAAAAAAATTTTTTTTTAAAGAATTAAAAAAACAACAACAGTGTCTTGCACCAAAATTGAACCAAAATTTGGACAGACTTACATGAACCTGAGCTCAGGTGATTACAAAAGGACAGTATCATACCTGCGGAGGAAACTGCAGGGGAGGCCATACCAATAACCTGACCAGGCTTGTCTACGATTATATAAGGGTTGCTAATGACAGATGAACTTTGCTTCATGTGCACAGGCGTGGATGTTGGAGTGCGTGGAAGAGGAGAATGGCTGGGTGTAGAAATAGGGGAACCTAGAAAACACACACACACACACAAAAAAACAATCAAAAATGCATATGTGCAGCTGAACAATATCAAGACTAAAGCCCTGTCAAGAATTATGTTTACTGCTCTGGCTAACATGCTTATTACAAACTGTATATTCCATGGAGTCATTCATGATATGACCGCAGTGTGTGGTATAAATCATGCAGCCCAACATTTCTACCATCAGTTAGTGTTCAACTGACCATCAGAATGGGTAAAATTAGAGACCTTAGTGACTTTGAATGTGACATGATAGCTGGTGCAAGATGTGCCGATTCTATAAATCTCCCAAATGGCTGTCATTTTGGGATTTTCATACAAAACTGTTTCAAGGGACTAGCAAGTATGATTCAAAAAGCGAAAGAGTTCCAGTGTTCAGTGGTCCTGTGGACAAAAACAGCTTGGGGATCAGAAGGGTCAAAGAAAAATGACAAAAAAAAATCATGCAAACAAGCAGACGACCTACAACCAAGTAAATCACATCTGAATTCAACACTGGTATGTAGAATGTCATCTCAGAATGGACCACTTATTACACTTTGCCTCAAATGGGCTATAATAGCCTAAGACCATGCCGGAAATCAATGCCATTATCAAAAAACAATAAAGTGTGCCTTTGGTGGGCAGATTGGGACTGTTGAGGAATGCTGGTTTGATGAATCCAGGTTTCTTTTGCATGTTACCGATGGAAAGATCAGAATTTAATCTAAGAAAAATTAAGCTATGGAACCGCCCTGTCAACAGTACAGGCTGGTGGTGGTGGCAACATTATGGTGTGGGGAATGTTTCCTGCCACATATTAAGCCCATTGAAACAAATTAAAGAACAACTGAATGACAGTGTATCTGAACATTGTTCCTGAACTTCATGGCTACAGTTTGTCCGCAATTGGATGGGCACTTCAACTTTGATAACATCACCATGTCACACGGTACATATCGTCAAGAATGTTTCCAGGAACACAACAGTTTTCATTGCTTCAGTGGTCTGCACAGTCCCTAGATCTCAGCCATTTGAGCATCTTTAGGATAAGGAGGAAATTTGTAGCTGTCCAATTTGCAAGAACTAAACAATGCACTCACTTCCCCATGGTAAAACATTCCTGCGCATCATTTTGTGGAATCCATGCTGAGAAAACTTCATATTAATCCCAAGGACAACAGAGGCACATACACCACTAGATATATCGCATAAGGTGTATCTAATTAGCTGGCACCTCAGTGTATAATTCTTCTCTGTAGTCAAAAAGAAATAAATACCTGACACTATCTTGCAGCTCATGGTGATTGGCTGAAAGGACTTCCCAGGAGACTCTGCAGAACTGGGCACCTGTCCCTGAGATACAATCTTGCAGCTGGCTGTGATTGGCTGAAAGGCAGAGTTGCCATGGGAACCAAGAGTTATCTTCTCTGTGATTTTTGGGCGGGTTGGAGTGCGTTCAGAAGTATGGACACTGTAGTTGTTCAAACGGCCAGCTTCGTTCTTGATGGGCAAACCTACAGAAAAGAATAGGACCAAAATAAGATCACACACTGCCTCCCTCCCCCCAAATTACCTCCTCTACAGGAATAGCACAACAACATCAACTTTAATTCTTGCTTAAACTTTTTTTTGCTGAACCTAATCTTGTAAGAAAGTGACTGTACAATGCTGAACGATGGTGGACCAGAGCCTATCCCAGAAGCATAAGTCATGAGGAAGGGTACAACCTCGATAGTCATTTGCAGGGCAAATACTCAATTGCACACCTTCCCTTTCTACTGGCAATTCAGAGTCACCAATTCACCCCAAACCAATGTTTCTGTCATGACCGTGGGAGGAAACTGGAGCAGGTTAAGGGAACCCATGCAAACACAATCTTTTGGGTTGGGTTGGCTGTCAGGGTGCTGGCTTACCTGCACCATATCTTGTTCCTCATTGCTCAATTAAAAGGAGGCTTAATAAAATGTCATACCTGTTCAGTGAACCAACACTTTCTTGCAGGAATCCAGACACCTCCAAAGTCAGCTCCCATACGTGTGGTCTCTGCAATTTTGTCCCCTCTCACTTCTGCTCAAGTGTGCTCAGTTTTATCACTGCCTGATGACACCTCAACATTTCAATTTTATATAAACTGCCTTCCTGTCTACAAGACACAGTTGTCAGTCTTATATGTTAACTTTATCCCGCATTACATGACCCATGCTATATGCTGTTTTACTGAACCAACAGCAGTCCATCCACTGCATTGTTTCATGATTTTCAAGGCTGCGTGAACCCTAAACCTAACCCCAACCGTCTTTGTCAGTTACGATATATCCTACTACCCCAAAATATTGGCTAAAAACATTTATCATATTCAGGCAGACACAAACTGGTCCTGCATTCTAGTGCTAAGCTTAAATAATCTATCAAACCTATATAACATGTCTTCAGAAGATCTTCTATGATTGAACATGCTTGTCTATGCGCATAGCAAGGTCAAAGACTCACCAAAGTATGATGCTGCTGTGCCACATGTAAAGATGGCTTGCAACCACAACATTGCAACACAGGGAACCAGCTCAGAAGTTATTGACTGTGCCATATATAAACACTTACATCAAAAATTTTATATGTAACTGCTGTGACTTACTATCATGAGCGCTCATATATCTGCCAGGGACTAACAAATATTAAACAAGCTGTGAAACAGCTTTTGAAAATATTATTTGCCATTTTATTTTATATTTAGCATGTTGCGTGAACATAGCTTGTTGCTGATACACACTTTTACTAAAACCTCACAAACCCCTGCACTTGTACTGCTCCAGAACACTAAGCAAGTCACAGGGCATGGCACCTTGTGGAAGGCTGATGTATGGAAACCAAAGATGACTTCAGGAAAAAAAAAATACACCCAATCATCACTGGTAACTTCCAACTTCCAAATTAACTTTGTCTCTGGTTCACCAGAATAAGTGCAAAGGAAGATGACAGACAGTAAAAGTGCAACGTAAAGAACAATAAGTGGCACCTAACCTTTCTCTGTGGAAGTCACTGTATTCGGAGCAGGTGGCACGGGGGACGGGGGAACACCCACTGTGCCCGAGGCAGCAGGAGCATGGACAGGGGCTGTCTGCTGAGTGGGAGATGAGCAGGAAGAGCAGGACAAAGAGATATGGTCCTCCCCCAGGGAACTTTTGTGGAGTTCCACGTCCACAACCTAGTTAAGAAAAAGCGACGGAAACATTGGGATCCGGAGAGAAGAAATGATGAAGACAAACTTGTTGGTATGGCCTGCTGTTAAAAAAATCCCAAATACAACTGTAATAGAACATAAGGTATTTATGGGGTATATATGTAACTGCCTGACCCTGGGATCAATTATTCTCAAAATAATAAAAATTATCGATAAGTGAATAACAGGAGGATAATGTGATATTTAGTGAAGCTTATTGGGTATGGTCATATCTCAATGATGGTACTGTGAAGCTTCCACTGAACTGTAACCCCTACAGCTCCAAAGTGACATAATCACAACAGAGGCAAACATAAAGGCCACAGACCGAGGTCCACTTTACCGTTTCTGCTCCCAGTGTCTGCAGACCAGTGTATGTCCTGTCAAGCTGCAGAGTGACAGAGACAGATGCATATGAGAAAACTCGCCAGTACCATTTCTAGCAAAAACAGGGGTCAGCTAGGTAAGAAGCCGACACAGAAATTTCAATGCACCGTACATAATCTGTCAGGAAAAGCTCACTTTAAGGTGGTGGATGATGTCGATCCGTTTGTTTCGAGGGTCTTTGAAGTGGATCTGCACCCGCACAGGAAACTCTCCCCAACCCCGACGTGTGAGATGGAAAGGGGGCTCACTGGAAAAGGCATACACAAAGAAACCAAGAACAAACACACACCTTAAAGAATATTCAATGCAAATCTGTAAGTCATTCGATCCTGGTTGCTTTAAAAACTGCACTGGACCGAAACCGTTTCCCTTTGTACCAGTCTACTCAAATTTAAATATAAGGTGGCAGTTAAATTATAGCATTTGAATATTATAATTTTTTTTTGCTTACTTAGCTGCAGTGTAACACTCTTTCCAAAGTAACACAAACCTGACAATGTGCAAGGCATGGGTTTAGGAACCTAAAACACTTTTAAAACTTTAACCTCTTCAACCATTTAAGTGCTATTAAAAATTCTACTGGTAAGCAGCCTGTCTGCACAGCAGTTTGTCATGGTTATTTACAGCATGGGGCTGTTGCACAATGTGTTGGTGTAGAAAGGAAGGGTGGGACAGAGAGGTATTTATATCCAGTGGTGGGAATGCTCGTGTGAACAGTTCCTTTCTCCAGGTGGAAAAACACCTTTTGTTCATATGCTGTGAACTATATAAAAATAAATTATTTGTAATAAGTATTTGAAAGGACTTACTGGAGCTTAAATAATAAAATAAAGCAATCAATACAAGAAACCTAGAGTAAACTGTACACAACCACATAAAGTGTTATAAAAAGGCTACTTGTTTCTAAACCATCTCACAAAAGTAAAAAGAAAAAAAGAGCGGTTATGGCTCTTCCTATCAGCGTGAAAATAGCTTAACATCACCATTACAGTGTAGCTCTGGAGATGTCTTAAGATGTGCTCCCTAATATCACAATAATCTTCCTGATCAGAACACAGCAGCCTAGGGACTCACAGGAGTCTCAGTTCCCAGAATTCATTACAGGGGAATGAATTGAACCAAGAATGATGTAGAAAAACACACCTGACTTCCACAAGGTCATTGGGCTTGTAACTGGGGTGCAGGAAGAACCAGACCTTTTTGACAAAGTGGTCAATGCTGGGCTCCTTTCTGGACCCCCTGACATACACCATCCACTTATGTGTTGACTGGTCATTTTCCTCCCTTTTGTCTGGAGGGATGTACCTAGATGGGAATTGAAAATCTTATGTAAAATAAATCAGAGTCAAGCATTATTTTTATTCTGATGCCTGACTGTCAAAGGGGAAGAAGAGGGCAAAAAGGGTTTTCCCTACCGGTTCCCTACTTTTTAGTTCTTCAGTGGCCCTTTTACTCAACTAATCAGAAAAAGATGAGGCAGGAAGAAGAGATGTATAAAAAACAAGCAAATACATGAAAAATGAGCTCACAGAGCAAAGAAAATACACATCTATTCCAATGGCAGCACTCTCTTTTTCCTATTTAGAAAAAAATACTAATAATGTAAAATAAAGAAGCATCTATTGTTAACCACTTAATCTTGGTCAGGATCATGGTGTTTCACAGCTTATTCCAGACTCATTGGGTGCAAGACCCTGAACTACACCCTTGATATGTCCCTGGTCCAGCTACTTACAGTTGTTCACCCATTTATACAACAGGGCATTTTAACTGAAGCAATTCAATGCAACTGGCAGTAGAGCCAAGAGTGGGAGAGTGGATTAAAACCCTCTTCCTTGGATTCCAAGCTGATGGTTCTAACCATCAGGTTACCGGTTACCCCTTATAGCTCTCTAAAAAGTTTAAAAAAAATGTTCTGCAAGCTATTTTTATTTACTATAGTTATGCGCAAGAATTTTACAGAACCTACCCAAAGATAACCTGAAGGAAGTGACGTAGCGGCTTCTTTAGTATCAGTAATTTTTGTACTAAAAAACCAATGCAAATGTGTTCCTCAGGTGTAACTCTTTGGCAATTTTTTTTTCTGTATGAAGCCTCCTTCCCTTCCCATTCAGGGTTGGAGCTAAACAATGGATCTCAAACAAAGAGTGCTGCACTCTGTTATGGGCTCACAGTAGTGCCCACTCGCGATTCCCTGACTACCTTCCTTGTTTACGCCATTCCATTGCCACAGTGCACAAAGATCATGACCGCTTCTGTGTTAGTCAAGCTAAAGCTGGGACAGGGCACCACGCTGCTCTTGCAGGAGTATTAAGACGTCATGGCAAAACCTACTTAGACACATTCCCGACTACGATGGTCTTCTTCAGATATAAGCGGGATGAATCTTCTCCAGACGTGTGGTAGGCCAACCGCTGCTCTTTGTCTACAGGGACAGGTACTCCAAAAGTGTCCTTCTTATGAAAAAAGGAAGCAAAAAAAAAAAAAAACACCAATATAAATAATTTGTAACTGGAATCTAACAAAATACATCATCCAAACGCACAAAAATCAACCTTTCAACTGAAGCTTAGGAGGTGAGAGGGTACTAACTACAGTGGCTGAAGGATTCACCTTGCCCACACTGCGGCTGACCACACGATCCGGTTTTGGTGCCTCCTCTCGATCCGGGCCCTCAGTCAGCTGGGACAGAGATTCAGACTCTGATGGCACAAGGGAGGGAGCATCGGAGCCTTGGTTGAACGGTGAGGAAGAGCGTGATGGAGACTCCAAGAACCGCCTTATGGCAGGGTGGTTCAGCACAGAGACATCACTTCTGGAACCCTTTATGGGGGTTGGGGCACAACAAATGTGAGTCCATGGCTTTCATGCCAGAAAAAAAGATCAAGATTTCCAAATTTCTTCAATAACACAAGCGCTTACTTCAAGGACCTTTGGTTGCCCGGCACTGGCATAGTAATTGGCCACAATGCAGGCCCTCAGCTTGTCCATCATCCTCCTTGCTTCATTGAGGCGCTGGAAGATAAACACAGCAATGTTACACATTTGTCCAACAGCTGAAAAAACAGATTAAAGCCCCATTGCGGTCACACAGTTCCAGCACACCGGGGTACCTGCGCGATCACTTCAATCTCATGCTCTTTGTTTTTCATTTCCACAGAGAACTGGTCTTTAATGATGGCTTCAATCTTCTGCACAGTTGCTTCTCGTGCTAAAAGGAAAGAAACAGCAAGAAAGTTCAAAGATATGGATCGCACAAACATTACACAACAGCCAAGGGAAAAAATATGATGAAATTCAACATTAACATCATATTCTGTTCAGCTATCTGATGCTTTTCTCCAAATGCTGCTTACCCTACCGAGTTCCCTATCCGTACAGCTGGGTAATTTTTACTGGATCAATTTAGGGCAAGTATTTTGCTCAGGAGTACTAAAGGAGGAGGAGGGATTTGAACCTGAAATGTCCAACTGCAGAGGCAGTGCCTCTAGCCACAGGACTACGTGTAGGAAGAGAAGTTACCATTATGCTCCACCGCTTTGAGCCGTTTGTTGTCGTGCACCACTGCAATGTCCTCATAGTCAGGGTCCTTATCTTCAATGCGCCGCTT
The DNA here is from genome assembly GCA_018136845.1 of Heterotis niloticus. NCBI lineage: Eukaryota > Metazoa > Chordata > Actinopteri > Osteoglossiformes > Osteoglossidae > Heterotis > Heterotis niloticus. The sequence continues at coordinate 19,053,236 of CM030902.1, forward strand.
GATGCCCGACATCGCTGCAGTTCACACCAGGACACTGAGGCAGGCGAGAGGACACCTTCAAAACCATAGCCCCCCTCCTCTAGAGACCCGAGGACAAAGGCAGGAGGACCACTGTCCTGGCTGCTAGCTCGCATGCTGCTAAAACCACCATACAGGACCTGAATGTTTACATATATGTCAGGGAAAGTGGTGGAATATTTTGCTGTCATTTTCAACAAAATGTAATGGAGGTGTAGGAGGGTGCATGGCGATGAGAGCAATAATAGCAATTTTGTGGCTGAAACTGCAAACTAAACAGTCACGCCACGAGGAAGCCCAAGTCTTGTCACAACGGACCGCTGCTGAAGGAGTTTACACAGTTGGTGCACTAAGTTAACTGAAGCACATGTGTTGGGAATCGTGCAGCCCGGCGCCGAACGGTGCGCATCAATGGGACCGACGGGTCGGAACCGAGGGGTCCACGTGAGCCACAGCCAAGTGAGGCTGTACGACACCGATGTGGCGGGGCGGCCGCTGCCGGGGCGCTCCCAGCAGGCCAGCCGCCCAACTCCAGTCCGGCGCCCGGCTACAACGGAAAGCCCACAGCTGCAGGACTCCCGGCTACACGTTCTGCCCGCGGTAAATCTCCACGCGTCGCTTCCGCAGAGCCGCGCGGTCGCACCGGAACCGGTCTACAGCCATGCTTATTGTTTAGCTACAACCACTTAGCTACGCACCTGAATAGCGACCGGAGAGCAGGCGGCCCGCAAAAAAAGCGCCACCGCGAGTGTTTTGGCGCTCCCGTGCAGCAGCGGCGGAGTGGCAGTCGCGGCGGCCGCGGCACACCTTCCTTCCGCACGGACCTTCCGCGCTACGTTTGCGTGGGGAGCTGCGGGCAGCCGCTAGGCCGCACGCTTCCCCCGAGCCACCAGTAGGAGGCGCTTCGAAGCAGCGTTTCGATTTTTTTTTTTTTTTTTTTTTTTGCGTTTTTATGTTTTTGATTTCCAGAAACGGTGCAGCGCAGCGGCGCAACACGTGCGTCCCCATAACGACGCGTTGTAAACAATCGCTCGAGGTGGGTCACTGCAGAGGGGACACACAACGCACGCTACAGCCATCAATTCGCCTGAAACACATCTCTTTGGACTGTGGGAGGAAACGTCACTCCATTACAACCTACGCCCGTCCAGCCCGAGTGCTGTGAGGCATCGGCGCTCAACGTTTTATTAACAATTTATTCTCTGCCTTTACAGCTTGTAAACAACTTAAAACAACTAGGAAGGAAAGTTCTTACTGAGTTTCTAGTCTGCGTTTTGCTGCCAACTACAGGCGGCAAGTGGAAGCGCAGTCCATTCTTTAGAGATAAAATGGTTAAAAAAAATCCAATGAAAAATAAACGTTTTATAGTTGTATTCGAAAATTCTTCAGTAAAATATCTTGTACTGTAAATCTTCCGTGTACTGTACATGTATTTTGGTTAAAAATAATAAAATGTATATATTTATAGTGTTAAACATCCCTTGTGAAAAAAATTATACTTTAGTATGCAACTATTTCAGCCATGGCCGAAATAACATACGGGTAGTATATTTAGTATATTTTCAATGTACTGATTATTTTCATTAGTAGTAATTCAGTATAATTTAGTATAAAAAAGTGTCCCAAAATAGCACCACTTAGGTTGTGCTGAAATAGTTGTGTACTTCAGTATACTTTTTTTTCCACAAGGGAAACCCAGACCACCTCATGAAAGTCCTGACCGCAGTCACATGAAGTTTTCTACAACATGTACAGTAACTATGAACATAATTTTTGACATTTTACCCTGGATTTTTGAAGCAATCGAATTCCACGATTCTAGTGTTAACCTCGATAATGTACATAACGTTTGTTGGTTAACTGAGGTTGCAATGATGTACTGTATCTACTGTATGTGCAAGCTTAGTGCAAATGTTGGTCACAAACCTGTTTGCTGTCTATGGCAGCAACCTGAAGTGGCCTGCCATCTATGCCAAATTTAAATTTTCTGTATAAAATTTTATTTGCACACTCCTGATCCACAGGACAACGGTTAGCTTTTAAAGGAAATGTCATCTTTATGTAGGATCCTTGCATGAAACACCTAGACATGAAGGGTCTCTCAGATTTATAAAGTCTATCCCTTATTTTTCACACCTCAGAATTGTGGATTTATGGATTTCAAATTGTATAGATTGATACAAACATTTTTAAAAAGAAAAATCATAAATATTAAAACATAATTTTTAAGTATAAGTAAAAAAATATTTAAATATATGCATTTAAACAATTGTAACTAAGTAAAATGTAGCTTTATAGGAGAAAATAACTTCATACATAAAATGTTGCTTTAAACCATTCTGATGCTGTTTTTGAAAAAGAGCCATTCAATTTTCTCCACTGTTAGTTCCATGAAGACAGAGAAGCCTAAATTAATTACTTAATTACATTTCATGCATTTATTTATTTAATAAATCAACCAATAAATCATCTAATAAATTAATTGCTAAAAAATTGTGTATTTGATTTATGCTTTCAATTTTGTGGAATTTCACAATATCCAGACACCCTGTCTGCCCATATAGTCTGTAATTGAGCTGTTACATGCTTATAATTTATTTCTTAGTATCAAAAGGCGGAAGCTGGCTGGAGCCTTGTGATAGCTGTGATTGGCCCAGATTGTCAATGTGATGGAAAAAGTACATAGTTGGTTGTTTTATGAAAACACTGAGATGGTGAACTGCTTACTGCTTGAAAGACTTTTTTGAGGCACAGATGTTGTTTTCAAACCAAAAAGTTTTTTGTCCCTCTGTGGTGCCAGTCTGGAAACACGGGATGGAAATGTAAAGAATAAAATACCTACTTTAGAAGTAAAACCAGATAATGAGCAAAAGACCATTGTAATGAATACATCTGTTGTATGTAAAAATGTGTTTATTTTCACATGTCGATGTTGTTTTTATACTGCTCAAGATCCTGTTATATAAGGAGTTACAGAAAGTCTATCTTTGATAAAAACTTTATTAAGGAAATATCATTAAGAATTTTATTATATACATACAAAGATATTGAAAAAAGCAGTTTCGCAAACATTAAACATAAACAAAGATTAGGAATTTACCACATCATACATATAGTAACACAGCCATTATACATGCACACCATTACAAGTTTGTAATTTTTACACTATCACTCTTCTGAAAGTAGAGCAACATACAGTATATTCCATAATAAAGGTCTGGAAAAAGTAAAGGTCTACATTTCAGTTACACAAATACTTTTGCTGAAATACAACAGATACGTTAATTTCTATAAATCCCAAAGAGTACAATTTCCCTATTGAACAGGACAAAGGACTTTGGAAATATTCAGCTCTTTAGAAACCAAGCGGAGGCTTTCTGACCATCATTTTACGCCCACATTTCCAGTAGACAGCACTCTCCTTGTCTCCATCAGACCCACAAAATGACAAGCTTGGTCATAAGACAAAGGAACGCATCATAAAAGAGGAAAGATAATGCAAGTCAATACAAAATTCTCCACAGTGACAAAAGCAACAACTTACCTAGCAAAAAAGCTAAAACTGAAAAGAAAAAAAAATTAGCCCAAAGGTAGCATTAATAAAAATAATTGAGGATGTGCTGAAGACATGGCTTCTCACTATAAAACAAACATTAACACAACAATAATGAAAAAAAAATTAAATAGGTTCATTTTGATAGGATAACGTGAAGAAAAAAGTGCATGATCGGGGGTCTTTTTATTAATCAAAAAACAAAAAAGAAAATGTACATACTAAGGAAATATTTCCATGAGACCCAATATAGCAGGAAAATATAACCCCATGCTAATTCACAGCATCAAAACTGCAAAACAAGCACCCCAAGAAGTTTACTGACCAGTATTATGTTCTGTAGCATAACCACAAATCTTTCACAGTCTCATCATGTACAGTTTTGGTCAACATTATTGGCACGCTTGTATTTTAGGCATATTGTACAATATCTCATGAAAAAAGTAGGAAGGCAAACAGCTTTGGTCTATATACACTATCTTTATACTGTATATATAGTGCACACAGGTTGAAATTATAAAATGTGGAAATAGAATAAAAACTGTAAAATTGCCGTAACAGAATTATTGGCACCCTTCTGAACAATTTGGATCTGTTTGATTAGAACTATATTGTAGTGAAATTACCCTCATGCGATAAACTGCTAGTATTTATGACTTGAACTGACCAATGATTATCCAGTGAATGACAGCTTTAATGCTTAAAAAGGTCACTTTCATTCCCTGCTGCTTTTTGTCAATGGTGAAGACACAAATGCTATCCGAGGCCATCAAGAGTAAAAATTCAAAAGGCTACAAGACCATCTCCAGAGGCCCTGCCATCCTTGTTTCCACATTTTGAAATGTTAAGAAGTTTCCTGCTCGTGAAACTGTCAAGAACTTCCCAGAAAATGGTGGGAAAAGGAAGACTGATCAAAAGGGTCTTTGACCGCTGAAAGACCGCCACATAACACATTCAAACAGCTTGAGCCTGACTTGGTGCAATATGGAGTGGTGGTTTCTCCCTGTACCATATGCCACATACAAAACTGGGATGGGCTTTATGGGTGAAGGCCAATAAAGACCCCACTGTTGAAAGACTTTGATCTTTGATCTGATCTTTGCCTAAATTAGAGAATTCAACATCCTTCTGGAAAATTTTTCTATGAAGTGTTTGTTTAAAGGTGATGAAATAAAGCTTCTAAGGTAAACACCCTACTTAAATATAGTGAAGGTTCCATAATGTTGTGAGGCTGCTTTTGCCTCTGGTACCAGAGGACCTGAATGTGTTGTACGATCATGAAATCAGAGGAGTACCAAGGCATTTTAGAGCAAAATGTGCTAGAAAACTTATGTGTGGATCGAAGATCCAGGGTCCACCAGTGAGACCCAAAATACTGTGTTAAACTGGCCAGCAATGATTCCTGATTTCATTTGACCGAAAACTTGTGGAAAGAGTTGAAATCTGTCATTGGTAAAGAAAAAAAATCCTGCAAACATTCACAAGCTACAGCAAACTGCAGTTGAAGAGTGGGAGAAACTACTTGCAGAAGCTTAGAGACGCTACAAAAAATGTGGAATCCATCATTCCCAAGGGTTGTACGACCATGTATTAGGGAAGGTGCAATTAACAAGGTCCAAATCATATTTCCGTTTTTCTTCTGTGAAAAACACTACATGCAGGACAAACAGGCATCTTTTTTTATTTCACACTTTGGACAGCCTATTAAAATAAAATTTGTAGATTTCCAATTATTAATGAAAATACTGTACACAATATACTTGAAATGCAAGGGTACCAATAACCTTGACCAGAACTGTAAACAATCAAACAGATACCCTTGAGCGAAGGGTACACTTTGGGCAACCCAGAGCAGTCGCACATTTCAGCCACTTAGTCAGTCCTTCCTGGTGGTTCCCTGGTTATCTGAAACTCTGTCACCTGAGCGAACAGGTGGCACAGCACTGAGGTCTGAAGCAAGTAAACAAGAGTGGCAACTGCTAAATGAAACCAAAAGTTCAAGGTACTCAAAGGAAATTCTTATTTGTACTCGTGTAACATCACTATGTCTCCAATCTCCTCAGTGCCTCTGCCTAGCACAAGAGTCTCAGATTCAGTGTGCTGGTTTGCTCACAAAGCAGCGCCACTTCCTTGGATACTGAAACACATAATAACCACATTACTATCCTTAACAGCTACATACTGTATGGCTAAAACTTCAAACTAACACTACGCGATCACACCGTTCACACCATCTACTTAGTGAAGATAGTGAACACTAAAATAATCCCAGAAGTAAAAAAAAAAAAAAAATTTAAACAAGCAATGTCACTTAAAATAATTGAAACAGTAGTGTAAATATATTAAAGAATAAATAGCACAAACACCTGGAAACCACTGAAAGGAAACAAAAACCATGCACAGAACATAAATACACAAGTGCCCAAAAGTAAGAATTGTGTATCAAAATGCCTTCATCAGAAGACATAACCTAGGGGAAACAATGCACTTTCTTTGCATGTTTGTACATGCGTGTGTGTACCAGCGTGCTTCCTTAGAACCTTACGGTCATGGTCCTAGTAAGAATGTGGTGGTTTTTCCTCTGCTGTAACATGACACATGTGACATGGTATTGACACCTTTCTGGAATTATCTTCAGGCTTTATTGTCATAATGGGACATGACTGACAGGCTGTTACAGCTCTGTGGAACTGACCAGCTGCTCAGACCCATGCACACATTTGGTTTAAATTCCTCCGCATTCTGCTTTACTAGAACGATTGCTCAAGCCTCGACTCCGCTGTTCTGTCAGCAGAACCCCTTTATAATGGAGATAATACAGCACGGTCACAGACAACAAGTATTCTTTGGGAAATACTTGTAGATGTTTAGAATTGGTGAGAAACACATTATGCCACAAAGTGTGACACCGAGGGACTACACAATGCTAGAACAGAAGTGGCTCATGTCTTGTCAAGTTGATTTTCAGGGGTGCATCCCTGAGGTTTAGGATGGGTCCCATCACGACCGCAGAGGTTTCTCGTTGTAGCGATGGATGGTGACGCACCCGTGGTAGGAAATGGGGCGGGGCATGGCGGCCACACCTGTGATTATGCCAGTGGCGGGATCATAGCACTGGATGGTGTCTGAAGCTTCTCCATTTTCCCCTCGTCCTCCCAGAATGAAAATTTTCCCATTGCACACAGACATACCGCAGCTCTCCTGCAAAATGTTAGGAGAATGCACAGCTGGTGACGTTTAGGAGCAAGAGTCAGCAAGTCAGTGCATCCTAAATCTTTATCTTGGAAGATTGATTCACAAAGTAATTTAGTACATCCTCTTTCAAGGATTATAAGTCCATAGCATCCCAACTCTATATCTAAATTTTCACCATAACAGCTTTAGAAAATGGAATCCAAAACGGAAACTTTTGCTATAAAGAACAGCTATCTGATGCTTATCCAATTATTAAAAATCAAAATGTGACCAGAAATTAAAATAAACTATCAATACTATACTGTAGCACGTGCTGTAATAAAAAAAGCTATATGTATTGTAATAAACTGTTACAAATTTATCCAAAGTCAGATGCTCCTGCGCTGGTGTCTTATCAGTCATTTCTGCTAACGTTGCTTTGTCTGAACACATTTGCCACAGCACCACATTTAATTTTTTTAAATAAACCTAATAATTTAAATGCTGGTTGTTGTGTCAAAATGGATGCAGTGGATTTCTTTGACACACGGCTTTCCTTTATTTAACATTTCATTAGATTAGATTTGGATACTGATGCTCCATGTGCAAGATATGGTTTGGTACAAATTAAACAGATTATGTATCATGTACATTTTCTTGTCATGCCTTTCTTTGTGGGGACATTAGTATTTTTAAGATTCAGGCCAGTGTTAAAAATGTTTTTAAAGGCTAACTGCACAAAGTACAGCTTGAGGCATTATAATATAGTGCTGCCAGTTTGGCATGAGGCTTCAGCCGGGTACCTACACCTGCCCGTACCTGCTTGCTGAAAGTGTTCACCACATGCATCCAGTAGTCCTCATTTGGGTCATAGCAGAAAATAGACTTGGTGAGGCCTCCAGCTACATATATCAAGTTGTTGAGTGAAACTGCAGTGATACAGCGCTTGGCAATGGGAATGTTGGCCCTCAGCAACCAGTTATCCACCTCTGGGTCATAGCACTGGACCTGAGAATGAAAAGAGTGCATTACATAAATTTCCAAGTCTGTGGTTTGAAAAACAAAGCCATGTATAAAGAATGGACAGACAGACATACAAAATACAAACAGATTAAGCTTTCCAGATATTGACCGCCTAAGTCGAGATATGCGTACTCTAATAGGATGAATCTGAAATGTACATATATTCATGTTTTCTTAAATTTATCCTAGTAAGCCTTAAAGAAAAGGGTTTTAATATTTAACAGTTTAAGTATGGTACTGTGAAGTATTTAAATGTTTTAACAGTAAATTCATAAAGGACTAGAAATGAATAAAAAGTAAGGTTGCAAAGTAACACTACACTTGAGACAAAGAGTCAGGCTGCTGATCTTGTTTGTGTTCTGATCCAGTTCATCCGATTCAAGCACAATATGGTACTGTACTCACATATGTAACAGAATACAAAATAGAATAGAGGTGCTAGTGGTGCAAATGTGGCAGAGATGCAAGCACATTCCCTACTGTAATGCATTTAAGAAATGTGGCTGGCACACCTTGTCAGAGCAGGTGGTGTCATCCGGCCCACCTCCGATCACAAACAGCTTGCCAGCACAGCTAGCCACAGCTGGGGAGCTCACAGCTTCCTTCATGGGGGCCACTTCCGTCCAGCGGTTTGAGAAGGAGTCATAGCACTCTGCACTGCTCAGTCGACTCTGCCCGTCGTAGCCTCCCACTGCATACACCTGCAAGGCCGCAGACATCACAGCAGCAGCAGATATTCAGACTAAGCCCACTTTTGTCAGAAAACACCTGCCGGCCATGTGAAAACACACCTGTACAATCAGTTTGTCACAGAGCACAGCTGTACAAGAAGAGTCCCTTACACACATGTATGTACATGCAATACATTGTTCTGCAACTCACACAAAAAAAACGTGTGCGCAGAACAGGTAGCCGCCAAAAAGTGGCCAATCGCAAACGAAATGCTGGCATACAAATCGAAGAAGTGCCTTATTTTGTGTCCAAGCCAGAGCAATTGTTTACAGTGGCTTTGTTCTTCATTCTCTGCTGCTTTTGAGCTCAAAGGAGAACCAAGTAGAGCAATCCGGCATGAGCTACAGCAGAAAACAGTGCCCAGAGCAGGATTCTGCAGGCAGTCCTTGCAAACAACAAAGAAGTACCGAAATAAATCAGTGCAGAATTAACTACTAAAACATGGTCACAGCTTGAACAACATGAATGGTTTCATTTGGAACAATGCAAACAAGGCAAAATGAGTAACCACAAGTAACCACAATTTTCATTTTGCTAGCCACATACTTTACAGCTAATAAAAGGTTTCCTCATAATACATTCCTAAGAAAATCAGATTGTTATTCCATGCAAGTGCCCCCCTTCCTGCTGCTGACAGAAAACGTGAGGGAAACCGGAGAGCAGACGTTACCCTCAGGTCCAAGGGGCAACCAAGTAGTTCATTGACCAGACCTGCACTGTCTTGCCAACAGCTGCTTCCCACAATGCATCAGAGAGGGGAGCATTATAAAGACTTTTGAGATTAAAAATAAACACTATAAAGTTATAAAAATGTTAACTTGTAAAATGATCCTTGCGTTTCTGACTTTTTCCAACACATCCGCACTGGAAGAGTCGGCAGGCTGACACACTGCCATCATAAAACTCAACTGATTAAGCCATTTGCAGAGGAAATTGAGCGAAACTGAGTAAGTCGGGCACACCTGCAAAAGCTGAGCAGTAACCAGCTGAATCAAATAGTTTTCACAGACCCAATTTTTTAGAAGACAACACATTCCAACTGTTTTCCTGTTTAGTTTGCATTTAAATGGTTGCTGTGTCCTCAGTACTCTAAGTAGGAAAGGGAAAGAGTGGGGAAAGAGGCAATGGACAGTCACCATGTGGAGAAGGAAGAAGTGCATGCAGTATGATGAACCCAGGATGTGCTTTGCATTGCAGGCAGTAACTCAGCACTACCACACCTTGACAGCCATCAGAGAAATGAGTTACAGGGGGTGGATATGTGCAGACTAGCCTGTGTTCTGCCTTGTGGTTTTTCAATTGCATGTCCTTGGGGGTTTTTGAGCTTGATGTTTGTTTTAGGCTTAGTTGAGAGAACAGGACACAAGAGCCCATTTTCTCTGGCTGTTTTAGCACATAACTTGAGTTTAAAAAGGCCCATTACATCTGAGTTAGACAAAACGCAATTAAATGGGGAAACCTGTGCTCCCATATTTGTTATGAAGCCAAAATAGAGCATAAATGTAAATGGATGAAAGGGGACCAAGGCACAACACGAGCAGGACAAGGGTGCCTTGAAGCTGGAAACTGGTCAATAGAAGCTGGCTGAGACACATCAGGAAACCAACACACACACTCTGTACTGACAACACAGGACACGACACAATGACACAATGCTAACCCTAAATTACTTGCCATCTTCCTTGGAATTTGTAAACATTGCATTTTGAAATCACCTGGATTCCTAATAATGCAACCATGTTAGTCTGTCAGCTCTGCAGTTGAACCAGTACTTCTCCTAAATGCTGAAGAATCTTGTCCAGACTGTTGAAAAATGAGTTTCTTTGACGTGAGTCACAGAAAAGCAGCTTCCCACTAATTACTTCTGAGATGCAAAGGGAAACCGATAAAATATGTGATCATGTACCATACCGGTGCAGCTTCCGGTTCCTGAGAAGTGAAGAGCCTTACACAACTATTACTGGCACAGCAGTTCAAACAGTTTTGGGGAAAGACTACTGTCAAGTAGAATGAACCCATAGATATGTTTCTTATATGTGTGTCACAACATTCCCCAGCGGCCTGTGCCACAGTGTGGAAATCCTTCCATTAACTCTCCTACATACAGTTAGGCCAGAGTTATAGTACAGTATGTCCTTTCATTTCATTACCGATGGATGACTAGGCTGCAACGCCATCTGTCCACTGTTTTGCTGCCTAACAACGTGGACTGCAGTGATAGACGAGCATACATACAATCCACAATTATCAGGTATTGATATTTTTCACGTTCCCTGAACGTTTTCATGTTACCATGTGTGTAACCAAGGCTTCAGTTCAATACTTTGATTTCATCAGCAGCTTTGCATTGTTCAGGAGTGTCAACAGGTTAATGCACCTGCTAGAGTCCTCTTTAACACCCTCCCCCAACATACAGGTTTCTGAATGCTACTGGCTCCTCACTTCTGAAAGTCTCCAGTCTATCCATACTGCTTAAGGCACAATCTCTTCTCTATTTCTGCCTCGTATCTCTCAGTACTTCACAAAGGCACAAAAAAGGATCACTCCTCTTCTCCCCTTGGTCATGTGTGGAATGAGCTGCAATTGACATCAAGTGCATTGTGTGATGACCTTCTGTCATCTTCCGAAAACTCATCTCGAGTCAAAATCATGGCTCATCTTAAAACACTTTCAACCAGTATTTTCTCAAGGTATTTAATGGTTGCTTGCTTGTTTGAAAATGTGTGATTAACCTAGTGGTTAACTTAGCAATTCTCCTATTCATATAACCATTAGTTAAGACTAGTTTATACCGTTTCCTAGGGTGTCACAGCACTTTTTCTAATCCATCACGTGATCCGTGTGGGAGATACCTTGGAGTGACTACACACCACAAACTCTTTTGACTCTTGATCTACTGTACTGGGTTTCCTGAGACCATCTGATTATGCATCCTGCTGATGTTGATGTTCATTCAGCATCAACAGACTGACATGCACCTCTCATTCAGTGGAGCAGGTGTGTTATAATGTGCTGGAACTCACATGAATGCTTGGCAGCAACTGACATTTACATACCTAAATGTTTATTTTTAATTCATTTCCTTAGTCTATGAGTTTTTTTTCCCCTTCCCTGAACCATTTACCAACTGCCTTTCCAATACACTATTTATTATTTTCTGTGTTACTCTGTAATGAACACCATTTGAAATATGCATAAAATTGTGAAGGGTGCTTATTTCTAAGCTAGACAGATCATGCTGGTTACCTTTCGGTTTTATAAAAACTTTTACAGCTGTGTCAGATAATTTCAAAACATCAATAACAACAGTTAATACAAGCCTAACTCAGAAACAGTTAGAGCAGTATGGAAAATGCAAATAAAAATATAAGCAGTGATTTGAAAATTCACTTTGATTTGTAAACAATCACAAACGGTCTAAAAACAAGATATTTAATATTTAGTCTGGTCAAATTAATTTTTTTTGTAAATATACATCCATTCTTGCAATCGAGGGCCTGCAACACATTCCAAAAAAGTTGGGACAGAGCAATTTTAGGGCCCTTGATAAGTTAAAAAAAAAAAAAAAGTGAGTTGGTGATTGTTATTATGTTTGGGTATAAAAGCTACATCCAGTAATAATACTGCAAATAATATGTACCTCAATTTTTCAGAAAAACAGTCTCACAAACCTCTTACCTTGCCTAGCACAACAGCCATCTTGTGTCGCCAACGGCCTTTATTAAGGGAGGCCACACGGATCCACAGGTTCAGCTGGGAGTTGTACATCCACACATCACGGCTATTAATCCGCCCCCCTGGAACAAAAGCAGCATTTATAAATTATTTATTGTTTTGCAAGCAGTTCCCATATCATATGTCAGAGGTAAGTACGAAGACATGAAATGGAAAAGAATTTGCAAATTTATTCACCAAAAGCACAGTTAGGCGATTAACGGCAAAACTGATGTAATAACAAACTGATAAAAATATCAGAGTTGCACTGTAATGTGAGGCTGTCATTTTAGGTGGTTATTTTGTCTTATTCCATTTTTCCAGGAGAGGCTGCACATATAGCAATGCTGGCTGAAGATGGGAAGCACATTTGTGATGTTTGATTTTTACTGGATACTCTGGAGGGAAGGAAGCTGAAAAAGCGTCAGAGCTACAGCACCGCTGAACACAGCCACGCTCCAGTTTGTTTTTCCACACCCTAAGGAAAGAAATCCTTCCATCATGAAACTGCAGCATAAAAAAAAAAAAAAAACAGCCGTCAGATGAAATCAGTTTAACTGCAGATTAAGTTCAACAACAGGGAAGTTCTACCCTTCAGTGTTTGATATAAAAAAAAATAGAAAGGAGAAGTACATCAGTGCCAGTGCAGAAGCTGAAGAACACAAAAACTTGTGAATTACCATTAACACGAATGAGAATCTAAAATATAAAACATTTCACTGAAAAATAAAAATATTTTAAAAATATATGGGCTTTCGGTAATAAGGCCATACATGTACAAATGGCAGGCCATTATAATTTAGGGTAAATATCCATCTACAGAAGACCAATTCTGCATTACAATGAAAATGCTAAATGGGTAGAACAAGTTAGTCTGGACATCCAGCAATCATACATTCATGTGACCATTAGAAGAACCACATAACAAAAAATGGACACAGCGGGTGTGTGCAGTAATGCTGCAGGCTTTAATGATAGTGGAACAGCTAATACATGTACTGCTTCCTTCTGCAAACCTATGAATTTCACAAAGCCAGTTCTGAAAACAAGAAAAAAAGGCTATAATGAAGCCCTTCATGTACACTAAAAAGCCACCTTTCAAACAGTAGATGCCTGTCAAATTTCATTTCCTCATAAAACTAAAATGACAGTGAGGTCCAACAAGCCAACAGCTTTTCAACAGCTGCGAAGGTGGAAGACGTAGAATCTGTATGACTTTTATTTTAAACTGTCATATTTGACGAGGACTCGAAAGAGCCCACAACAAAACAGAAAGCTAGGCTCGTGTATAGACAAAAGGAGAAATATTTGCCAGTCAATAAATCTACGGTGTTACAGTCATTTCTGGGGAGCTGCCTTTGTGACTCGAACCAGTCTGTTTCATGCCAATCTAATGAGTCTGCATATTTCTGAAAGCATTCCTAGCGACTCCCAATGTTGCTTTTTAAATGGTATCACTATTAACTTCCTTGTTTATGTATAAAGTTCAGCAAACTTTAATTACATTGAGTTCAGTGCAATAAATGTAACAACTATCATTTGTAACAGACTTATTTTATGGAGTTTACAGTGGCTGTTGTCACCAAACAGTACAAGATTTTTCTTTTATATTTGAAAATGCATCCATTACAATTATGGTGGTTCACTGCCTATTCCAGAATCACAGAGCACCGGGCCATGAAGCTACACCCTGGATGGACAGGGTAACCACGCATGGACAAACTATAAGAAACACATTTCTTTGGACTGGTGGAGAAAACCCATAGACATGAGAAGAACATGTAAACTCCACATACTGGGCAGGATTTGAACCTGCGTCCGAACAACCCAGGTGCTGTGAAGTAGTAGCACCACACACCTTGCTCCTCTATATTTAAACATGCATAATTAATAGTTCTAAAATCATACATTTCCAAGGAGAAAGACCAAAACTGGCTTGTATACCACACTAAGCAATTGCAAGGCCTCACTCAACCAGTTGCAAATGTAGGTTTTAAAGGTATGTAAAAACCAGGGTGAGTTGAAAGTTTTGTGTTCAATTTCCACACTGCTTATGTTTGTATGGGTTTGCTCAAGTCCTTTTGTTTGTCCCCACAGTGTGCAGGTGTGTTTTAGGTACATTTGTGACATCCATCCATCCATCCATCCATCCATCCATCCATTTATTTATTATGGCCAAGACTTTCTTCCCCTCATAATGATTTTCTCCATTTTATTTAGCTGGGTAATTTTTACACCCCCAGTTAGGATAAGCTCTTTCCAAAATATCACAGCAAGAGGTGAGGCTTCAGCCTGGATCCTTGAAGTGAAAAGTCGAAAGCACAAATCATCAAGCCACCTGCTAATTGCCTACAGTGTATGAAAGTGTGAGCGAATGACTACGTGGCTTGGCTGTAATGGACTCATGTCCAATCCAGGGTGTTCCCCTGCTTAGCCTCGAGCTCTGTGCAACCAGAATAGGGTTCAAACTACCACAACCCTGTCTTAAGATACAGTAAGTGTTCCTCAGTAGCAAATTAATGAGAATTCTTCTCATTCTCCTTAAGATCTTACACAAAAGAAGCACTGTGGAATCCTGACAGAGTCAGATGAAGTCATACTGCACAGGCATGAATTCTTAGGCCTGCCACCATGACCTCACATTTTTCTGCTTTCCAGATCCTGGGAATAAAGTTCAAGATGTTCACAACAAATGACAAGCACAGCAGAAGGACACAATGACAAAGCTAAGCCCCCTGCTTGACCTAAATGTTATTGTTTGGCATTTAACCTTCTCTGGGCAGTTGGACAAGACTTACCTGAGACCAGAATATCATTCCTCAGGGCACACACTGCATATTCGCTCTTGGTGAACTCGGGCAACTTGGCCAGCGACTTCCACTCTCCAGTCACCGGGTCGTAGCACTCGGTGTATGGCAGGTTGAAGCCACCTACCCTCTCACACCCACCCACCACTACGATGACCTCAGAGAAGCCAGTGGACCTGCGTTGCAGAGCAGCAGAGAAAAATGACATAATGACAGATTACAATCCAAAACTGTACACATAAACAGACTGTCTCAGAGAAGGAGTATGGGGAGAGTCATGCATGCCTGAGTTTTATGAGCACATAGTCTAGCTATAACATTTAAAATTACTACTCTGTGTGCTTTTTGTTCTTGAACATTCAAAAATTGTAAGGCTTCAAAGGTAACAATGATTATAAGCTATCCCGTCTAAGGTGACCAGTTCAAACAACATTTGTGTTGAGCCTAGATTAGCTGGACCTTCATCTAGTTTTAATTTTATCCTCAACAAAGTCACAGCTAATTCTGAAGTATAGCTGCAAAACAAACACACACAAAAAAAAAGCTTAGAGGTAAGAGACCAGATTAAAAAAAAAAAAAGGACTTTCCTTTGATGCACAAATATTTTCCCTTGCTATTATAACAAAAACTCTTTAATAATATTTACTGTATGTAAAGAAGAAATACAAGATTGGGGAAAAAAAAAAAAAAAAAAAAAGATTAAGTTATCTGTTGTTAAGCTACAAGCGGCCTTCTCAGAGCCCCCCAGGGACCCTCCTACTGATTCTGGCTTTATTATCTACCCTAGCTAAAAGAATACCTCCTGGGGCCCCCAAATAAATAAAACCTTTTGTAGCCCCTCTGTAACTGTGGACCCCTAGAGCCACTACCATTCACCACACTAGCAACCCCCCCCCTTCACCTCTGCAAATTATCTACAACGGCAAACACGGACCAACAGATATTGTACCTGCGAGGTTGGGTTCTGGGTGACATCATCTCATTGCCCAGTACATGATAGCGCCGGGCTTCATGGAGCAGCTGGTAGCATTCAGGGGCGCTCTGGATGAGCTGATCTCCCTCCACTGTCTGAACAAAGTAGTTGGGGTGCAGCAGTGGCATGCGGACATGTTGTAGCAGCTCTCGCAGCATGGGCCGCCGATGTTCCACATCATGGTATACCCAGCGCATCGCTGCCTCAAACACCATCTCCTCCTTGCTCACCACCAAGTCATCACTGTTGATATACTCTTCCAGTTCTTCACAACGCAAGTCCAGGAACTCCTCATGCTGAGCCACGTCTGGAAAGTTCTGTAGGGCGTAAGTACGGCATCGGCTGGCTAGCTGCTTCAGAGAATGGGCGTCAGCAAAGCACTGGATGCCCAGGCAGTTGCATGGGTCTAGCTGGTCCTCCAGGAACTGGGCACAGGCATCACGTAATGCCCCTATCTGAAAGAGGCTTGAGGTCTCAAAAAGGAACTGCACATTCTCGGTGGTTATCCTGGCCCGGCCAGTATAGACGTACTGCAAGAAGCTGTCCATAGCCTCAGCCCGGATCCCGTTGATCTCAACCAACATCTCCCGACTTTCACGATGGTCGTTGCAGAACATGGCATGGAAATAGGCACTGCAAGCAGACAACACAGCGCGGTGGCAGGGGAACTCGCGGCCCTCCACGCAGATAATGACGTCGGTGAAAAGGCAGCTACCTCGGAACTCGTTGAACACTTGCAGGATACTTTCAGCGTGCGAGGGCCCCGAAGAGAAGTCAAAGACATCATGGCTCATCAGGGCCTTGGGGTCCATATCAAACACTTTGCGCTTAACTGCAGGGGACTCACGGACCCCGGAGTCCTGCCGGTTCAAGCGTCGCCCCAGGATCAACACCATGGTTGTATGCAACGTCTGCCAGCACTAGGTCTCCAGTAAACAGTCAGTGCCTGTGGGCTTCAAAGTACAGGAGTCTTAGTGCCACTTCTAACTTCTTACTACATGCCTGTCATTTTTCCTGTTTCTGTGACTCAGCAGTGATACTCACAACCACAAACACAGCAACAGGTAGAATAATTATGCACATTATAATTATACACATAATTATACTCTCCTTATTGTTATGTGATCTAAAGTCAATGCCAACACAGGGTGACTATGCTTAGCTGCCATGATTTGTGTTCAGTGTGTTAAAAAAAATACACAATACGTCACAATGCAGCTAACCAAAAAGTTCAGGCAAAAACTGAAATCGGAAGACACATTTAATATTTTTGCAATAAAGATTTCCCTGTAATTGTAGCTTTAGAACTGAAACAAAAAAATGAGTGGAAGCAAGTAGGTGGCATAGTGGTGAGGGTCCTTTGCAAGTTTAATATATCAGATGTGAATCCCTGCTCCTGATGTAGTACACCTGACCAAGGTATTTACCCTGAATTGGTACAAGAAGAGTACATTTTAAAGTTCAGCCAGCACTAATAAAGCTATAAATCCTGTCTCAGGAAATCTGAGTCACTCAGCAATACCTAGTGTGTGGGTGACAGGGGCCTGTATTACATTATTTAACAGCTGTAAAAACTACTTATTTAAATAATGAAAAAGCTCTTACGAGCTGTGATTTAAAAAAAGAGCTCTTAAATGTAACATCCACTTCCCTGATCATGCCAGGATCTAATTCCTTCTCCTTTTTTTGTTTTATAGTCCATGTCATCACAACCTGTTCCTTTATTTCTCCCAATGCTTCCCTTTGGTTGTTTTGCATCTGACTATAAAACTGTGCAGATGTCACCAGTATTAAAGAAACCCTGTTTGGACCCAAGGTCAGGCTAGATTTATTGTAGGAGACAGTGTTTCTACCTTTTCCTCTCAAAAATTGTGGAATGTGCTGCCTATATCCAGTTATTTATATTATTGGCCCTGAATGATCTAACTATCAGCTCTCAATTCGAATTCAAGATCAGGCCCTTCACCAACACTGCCCTTCTTGCAGGGTCAGAAGCTTTCCACTCATGTAGACCCACATTCTTTTCCTCAGCTTCCTTGACGTCTCCAGCATCACCAACCACTGGACTCTGCTTTCATCTCTACAACAGCTGGAAATTGGAGGACCACCAACAAAACTGTTGAGTTTTACCCATCATGTAAATCTTACTGGATAATTTGTAGCAGCATTCCCCAATCTCTCTAGCCTAGCGTACCACAGGATTTGGTACTCTGCCTTCTCCCTTGGCTGTATTGCTCACTCTCATGGCTTCTCTCACTGCTACTGCTTCCAGTTCTTCACTTCCAATAAGGTTCTTTAACCTGTCTGGAACTCTCTATCAAACTTGACAATTCACTCATTTTATCTCATTCAACAATTAAGAGTAGACTCCAAAGCTCTGCTTATCCCAGCACACTGAAGCCATAATCTGATCCTGGAGATACCCCCCGTATAACATTCACAGGATCTGCTCATATCTTACACCATACTCTGCATGGCACCTGGTTCAAGTCATAGACTGCGGCAGATCTCTCCTGTATGGTCTTCCAGCTTCTTTAAGCTTCTACAGAAGATCTAAAATACTGTAGCAAAACCGTTTATTCAGTTGGCCAAAGTATTTTCCCCATCTTTTTCTGCTCCAACATTTACCCAAAGAGTCTTGTTATGGCCTACAAAAAGGCCAAACAATCTCCTCCATCTCTGGCTGCTTGGTGGTTCTTATCACAAGTCCAATGAAAATGAAAGTCTGTAGTTTTGCCTCCAACGTGATGAAAACAGCCCCCCATTTCTCCTTCTGAGCTGCTGTCATTTTCAAAATTCAAAACGCACGTACCTCACGATCATGTTCTCATCTGAATTTCATTTCTATGAGCATCTGCGATATCTGTGTAATATGTGCCACCAAAAGGGGTGTCAATCTGAAAAAATGTGCTTCCACGATATCAGCATCAAAACCTTCATCTTGTAAAATGTTCTTTTGTTTACCCTAAACTGTACACCACTTTGGAGAAAATAATTTTGACAGATTAACAGATGCACTGTAAACATCAGAAAATATAATCAAAACAAGTGCAAGGAATATAGAAATGGTGAACAGAGATAAAATACCCTAAGGGCAAGGTAAAACCATGCATACCCAGGAAGCAAAATTACTTAGAAAAAGCCCATTTCATATCTATACATACATAAATACATATAGTAGAGTACTATAAATACTAAATATTGCATATCTGTGTAACCCTTGTGCAGTTTGAGTTTTTAACTTATAAATAGAAGAACTGGTGTAATGCAGCTTGGAATTTATTCAAGACTTAAATAAAATTGCAAACTATTCATTAATTCAAATTTCTTTTTTTAATCAAACCGGATACCCTGATTATACAGGATGGTTTCAGTTGATGAAAAAGACATACATACATACATATATATACACATATATATGTGTATGTGTGTGTGTATATATATATATATATATATATATATATATATATATA